>OX336400.1:94283266-94883266 GCA_946902985.2 Meconema thalassinum | reverse complement strand
AAAGCTGGACCTCGCCATGGACGTCGGGAGTGAAGTTGCGCATCATGCAGCCTATTGCGCACAGTTTGAGTTGAAACACGACGTCCTGTGGCTGAACGAAACGCATTATTCAACATGGTGGCATTGCTGCCAGGGTTCCTCCGAGCGGCAATCCGTAAGTAGCGGTCATCCACTACAGTAGTAGCCCTTGGGCGGCCTGAGCGAGGCCTGTCATCGACAGTTCCTGTATCTCTGTACCTCCTCCATGTCCGAACAACATCGCTTTGGTTCACTCTGAGACGCCTGGAAACTTCCCTTGTTGAGAGCCCTTCTTGACACAAAGTAACAATGCGGACGCGATCGAACTGCGGTATTGACCTTCTAGGCATGGTAGAACTACCGACAACATGAGCAGCGTACCTTCGTCCTGGTGGAATGACTGGAACTGATCGGCTGTCGTACCCCCTCCGTCTAATAGGCCCTGCTCATGCATGGTTGTTTACATCTTTGAGCAGTTTTAGTGACATCTATGAACAGTCAAAGGGACTGTATCTTTGATACAATATACACAGTCAACGTCTATATGCCGGAGATCTGGGAACCGAGGTGATGCAAAACTTTTTTTGATGTGTGTATGTATATATATGTATATCAGTTTCTTGTGGACACGATAACTGCCGTAATTTTGCACCAATCACTTTGAATGTTTTACCGAATATGTATACCTATAAAATCTCGGTCGAGTTCGTTACTGGGCTAAATCGGTCGAAGGGGGTGAAAATGGGGGGCTTTTTTTTCGAAAAAGTGAAATATTGCTATAACTCTCTTAATATGTGAAATATCGAATCCGTTGAACGTTCATACTATGTGCCGGATAAAGCCCAAAAATTTATGTTTGAAGAGTTTTTTTATAGCACCAACCATTGACCAAAGGGGTGGGAAAAAGTGGGTTTTTCGGGAAACATTAATCATATCTCTCTTAATAGGCACAATATCAAAACCGTACAAAATGGACAATATTCCCCTAATAATTACCTAAAACTTTTGTCTGAAAGAATTTTTAATATGACCCACCATTACGCGAAGGGACGAGAAAAATGATTTCGGAATTATAAGAAAATGCCAAGAGCTATCAGTGGTTGCCATGGCAACACTACTAAATTGATGAGGCGTGAGCCATCAGACGTTGCCATGACAACGCACTTGCACGAGATCAGATTCAGTATTTCCATCTGAATAAGTGGTTGGTTGGTTGGTTCTTAAGTTTAGGGGCTGCGACAACGCGGTCATGTAGCCCCGTGTACTTTGGGTGTGTGTAGAATCTGTCTGATAACCGGTGTTAATTGTGATGACTGTATTAGTGTGTGTTATCTGTTTGTTAATTTAAGTACTGCAACTAACAATTTTTCAGATAGTTCCTACTTTTGCCGCCAAGCGCCACTGTCAACGACTATTAGGCCAAGTTCAGAACTGAGCTACTAGACGCCGCCGCAGTCGGCTCTTGGCAACGAACATAGAAACCTAAGAGCGTTGTATACATTCTTAACCTATCCAATTTAGCTTCACACAGGTGCAATTAGTGGAAGGATCTTTAACATGCCATAAATCTATGACATGGGACCGCCGGCTTTACTTCCCCTCCGAAGGAAGGCATACTGAGGGATTTTTAACGCTCTTAAAAATCCGACGGCTTCGGCCGGGTTTGAACCCGTTATCTTGGGCATAGAAGCTCAGCATGCTACCGACTACGCCACCGAAGCCGCCTGACAAAGTGGGAAGCGGCTTCGGTGACGTAACTGGTAGCATGCTGAACTTCTATGCCCAATGTCGCGGTTTCAAAGCCGGCCGAAGTCATCGGATTTTCTAAGAGCGCTAGAGTCCCTCAGTATGCTTTCCTTTGGAGGGGAAGTTCCAACGTTCCTTGCGAGTTGCTGGTTGGGGTTGCATCTAGTAGCCAAGTTCACAGCTAGGTGTCGTTGACGGTAGTACCTGGTAGCAACATTAGGAACTACTGCTTAAAATTGACCGTCTGCAGTCCTTACCTGAATTAAGACAAATACAGCCATTACAATTCACACCGTTTATCAGACAGATTCTACACTCACCTAAAGTACACGGGGTTAGATGACCGCGTTGTCGCAGCCCCTAAACTGAGGAACCAACCAAAATCTTTGCGGGAGATATAATTTTCCGTGAAGAAGTAACAGACCGTTACATAGTTACACATCAGTGTCGAAACCTTGCATAAGGATAGGGTGACCACAAGTATAAAAATGGACCCCAAATGACAAGAAGGTTACCGTTCCCATAAGACAATAAAATGTTTAAAATAAGCATAAAATGACGAAAAGCAAAGTTAATTAAGCTCCAATTATAAAATACCTTCTCGCAATAAATGAGGTCTGATCCTTCTACGAAAATCTGCATATTCTGCCTATTTTCGCCTATCCCCAAGTTTGTCCGGTGAAATCTACCTCCGCCTTCCGGCGTGCCGAGAGGACTTTTTTTTTAAGATATCGGGAACTGAGCGTCGCCCAGGGTTCAATACTATACCAATCGAATCAGGGTCGAAAAAAAAGTCGAAAAAAGTTTGTATGTATGTGCGTGACATTTTTGCGTTTAGCAAAGTACAGGTCGCAATTTTCAAGATATCGAGCTAAATTGTGGTACGGTGAAAGGGTTAAGGCCTGTAAGGAACCCTAATGTTGGGCGTTGAAATCGCTGCTGGATCGGACATTTTTTCGGGACCTGAATTTCATCCTTTTTTTCCGCATCGTTTTATCTCAGAAACGGTCAGTCTTATCGAAAAATGTAAATCTACAGGTATAAGATCTCAGTGATTCGCAACTTTTTTACCCCTTATGATATTTTGATATCTCTCACCGTTCTTTTTTTTGGGCCCTGAATGTCATCGTTTTTTTTCGAATACTTATATCTGGGAAACGGTCGGCCCTATCGAAAAACATAAAATCTACACGTGTAAGATCTCAGTGATTAGCAACGTTTTAAGCCCTAATGATATTTTGATATCTCTCACCGTTTTCCTTTTTTGTGGCCCTGAATTTCATCCTTTTTTTTTCGAATCATTATATCTCGGAAACGGTCTGGCCTATCGATAAAGTTAAATCTACAGGTGTAAGATCACAGTGATTATTAACTTTTCTACCCCTTATGATTTTTGATATTCTCACCGTTTTGATGTTATTAAATGTTTTTGTTTTTCGAAAAAAGAATTTTGGGGACCATATATATATATAAGAATTTTAAAAATTCAACAGTTGGTCTAATTGAATTCTACGGAAAATTCACTATAATAACCCGTTTTCACCTTTTCAATAAGTAAAAAAATGCTCGAAATACAAGGGGGGATCCCAAAATGCAGACTTTTCAAAATCACCCTGTAGTTCAAAATCAAAGAGGGCCACGATGATTTCAATTTGTTTCACAAACAATGGCACGGAATTGCGAAAACCCTTTTACTCTATCTTGATTCGTTTCCGAGATACCCGCTGAATACAGTACATCGAAAAGGTGCCACCCAGTACAGCCGTATTCAATGAAAAAGGAAAAAAGGTATTAGAATGAGCCTCAAATTTTGACATACAATTTATCAATAAAGGTTATCATACGTCATAAGTTAAACAAACTGTTCTTCTTCTTCTTCTTTTTCGGCACCTCGGCATCTCGAAACGGAAAAAGCTAGATACAGTGCCGGAATAAGCCAGCGCGGGGACATCAGACAGATTCTACACACACCCAAAGTACACGGGGCTACATGACCGCGTTGTCGCAGCTCCTAAACTGAGGAACCAACCAACCAACACTTTTTGCGCTCCTCCGTTCAGGTTCAGTTGGTTGCAAAGTTTGGGCGGTCTGAATATTGATGATTGTAAACTAGTTCTCTGAAATAAGTTCTGTCGAATACCATATCACTTGGAAAGTCTATTTCCAGAAGGTGTTGTTCAACTTCAAGCCCCCTCCCCCAAGGGCTCACATCTAGTGGGACGTACGTTGGCGACCACGGGACCCCAGCTGAGTCCGGCATTGCTTCCACTTACTTGTACCGGGTTCCTGTCCGTCTTCTTTCCTGTCGACCACTTGTCACCTGTTGTTCTCTTCCGACCCCAACAGTATTAGGGTATCCGAGGTCTAGGCGGTCTTTCACTTTCCCGCCTTAATTGGCCCTTGTCCCATCTTTCCTCATACCTTCATTCTTCGAGGGGTCAGCCTTCTTTTTCTTTTCATGTTATCTCCTGCCTTCTGCACAAGGCCCTCAAGGAGGCAGGGTTTGTGTAGCCCCACCACTACCGGTGCACTCTGGATTGTGCTACACCCTCAGGGGCTCACGGCTGGTGAGTTTGGGAGTTGGAGTCCCCGAGGGATTCCAGAGCTGGGTCCTTTTTGTCCCCTTTTCCTCTGACTTTGGGGCTGACCCTCTCCTCTTTCCCCATTTCCTATCTGTCTTTCTTGGCTCTCCTTCCTTCCTTCCAAGTCCCTCAATCCTCATTTTTCGAGAGTTGAGGGCATTTCTTTTCTTTCTATCCTTTATTTGTTTACCAATTCTTCTTCTAGTATGTAAGTCTGTAGTTAGTATTAGTTATAGTTTTCATTCCCATCTCATCTCTTACTATCACCCATACCATTAGGGGCCCATAACCTACATGTTAGGCCCCTTAGAACAACTATTATCATCATCAGCATCATCAACTTCAAGCAGCCAGTTATTCTTAGGTTTCATTTAGAATTCCTTAAGTCAGCCTGTGAATAAGCCCATGAAATTTCAAACGTCATTTCCTGAAAGTGTCCGAGATTTTCTCCGAATGCTGAGGAAGCTCCCCTTTCATCCAAATTCCCTCAGTACTTACTAACTCAAAATTTTCCTCCTCAAGATTATCCTCCCTTATTTTTGTATATCGTTAATTAGTGATCTGCACCTAATGATCAGTGTTTCAGAGGCGTGCTGTGCCTCGGGTTTGATTACCGTCTTGTAATGTCGTAATTTTGCTTTACGAGAGATGGATTTCTTATCATACCTGTCCCATGTGATTCTGTAGGCTCTTTGGAATTTAGAGATTCTCTCTTTGTTATGATAATTATTATTATATATACCACGTGAATCAGTTGCCCCTAATAATATTGGTTTATGCAGCCCAACGAACGCGTGGTATCAGGAAGGTCGATGCATCTCGTATGATATTAATGCATTGGAAGCATATCCTGCAAACGATACTGAACAGTATTACATTTCCCTCTTAATAGTCTGTAGTCAGATCGAGGGAGGTGGCACAGTGACGCAGTGGTCAGGCTGTTGGCCTCTCACCAAGGTGGATCGGGTTTGATTTCCGGTCAATGCATGTGAGATTTTCGAAGTGAAATACCATGTCCTGTGGTTCGGATTCCACGTAAAAAGGAGGTCCCGTAGCTTGTGATCGCATGATTAACGGTCACGTAAACCTAAAAGCTTCCTTCCTTAGCTTCCTTTCACACCGAGGGAAAATTAATAGTGTTCAGTATCGCTTTCGGGATATGCTTGCAGTGCGTTAGTACCGTAAGGGATGCAAGCAGAGAAATATCAACTTTCCTGACAACACGCGTCAGTTGGGCTGCATAAAACAATATAATTAGGGGCAGCTGATTCACCTGGTATATACCAGGGTGCTTCTTTTGCTGGAGGGGCGCCGGCGGCGGACTGTCGGGCGCGCGCACCTTCGGCCAGCCAACCGTGCTCGAACCGCGGATTGCGCGAAGGTGGAAACCGTAACAAAGTACATTAATTAATGATAAATTCACCAGAAAATCATGATTAAAGAACTTCCCTGTCTATAGGAGATCCTGACAGTGTTCTTTTTCAGCTGACAGACAGGTGTTGTACCGTGTAAAGAAATTAGCGTTTACACTCCTATTGTGAGGGATATCTGCTGCCTTAAATTGTTCTCCAGCTCCACTAGAGTACGGGCAATGGATCTGTGCACTTTGAATTCTAAATTACACCACAGTCATGACGAATGAAAAGGAAAGTGAGAGGACTCCTCAAGTTCAAGCGCGCCCCACCCGGCAGCGCTAGAGTGGGCAAGTTCCACTCTGCCGGTCAGCTGGTCTTAGGGATAATGCCAAGGGAAACGAGTTGCTTTGTAACTGATACTCTTTTAAAAAGTAATTAGCGATTACAATTAAAATAACATGGCAGGGCAGAATGGAAAATATAATTCCCGGAAATAAGTACTGCGGTCTCCATTACATGTTACGGAAAGCACAGATTCCTGGAGTAGGCTATACAGACCGTTACTTTTGTTGTTTCTTTTTGTGGCAATTTAGTTTCCTCAGATTGAGAGACTAAAGAAGGTGAATTTGTAGGTCTGAATCTATTTAATGAAAATGGGGAATGGCAGAGCGACTCTTGAGAACACTAGTGACAGGGTTGAGATGGCTATCCTCAGAGGGAGTGATGCCTATGTGGTGATTAGGCCTACCTAATTCCTCAATGAGGGAAATAAATTGGGCTATGGGATTAATTACTGCTTGCCTGACTGATTAACAAATGCTAATACCAATAGGTGGGTGGATAAGGACCATCGTGGTCTGAAGGTTACTGCCACTAGGTGAAGCGTACTACAGCTCTTTCTCGAAATCAAATGTCGGGAATGAGACGTGGCCCAGTGGAGAGCTAGAGAGGGAGAAATCTGATTTTGGTGAAGCTGGTTTAAGTGGAACGAGTATACCATTTCCTTTGTGGGTAGGCCCACTCAGAATTAGTGTTTTTGGATTGACAGAGGTATAATTTAGGCTTGTAGGGTCATCAGGGTCCTGAGTTATCAGGAATGTTATGCCCTGCGATGTTAATGTGCGAGGTTTATGTGTCAGTGTGCGACATGTTTGTGCTCGTGAGTGTAGACTATAATTGCGTGTAATGAGTAAGAGGTGATGAGAGATAGTGGTCAAATACCTTGGTCGACCAGAGAACAAGGAAAGAGAAAAACTAATTTACCAGTCACTCAAAGTTATCCAGTTTAAATACAGTTGGAGCTATGACGTTGAGTGCGCTGATGAAATTTGAAGTTACTTGAAATAATTAAATAAATAACTAATTATTGGCTGCTTGGTAGGGTGAGGGGATGAGCTAAAATTGTATCAAAACTCGAGGGAGACAGGAGTTGCTTGATTAGGATGGTTACAGGGTGGGTATGGTGTTGGATATTTTAATGGCAGAGGAGTGACTTAATCTGCACTGTTACTAAGGGGAATGCAAATTAAGCCTATAGGAACGTAGTTGAATGGCTTGAAATATCGAAGTCGAGGCGATAGCGAGGACTAGGCTTTGGTAGAAAGGCTGGCAAGGCTGGCGGATCATTGATTTCATCAATTGGCGTTAGAAAACGGAGCTTGGAGCAGTGGCGTGCAGTTTGCTTGGATGCTGGACTTGGAATGATGATGGCTCAAAACAGTAATATTAACAAAGAAATATGTTTGAAGTAGGCCTACACAAAACATAAAACGCTGATGTACACAAGACACAATGAACTGAATTTAAGAACTGAAAGCAAAGAAAATTTAATTCACACACATATCTCACACAGTAGCTTCCCCCGCACTTTTCTATGACCGGTTCGACGGAACAACAGGACACGTGTTGGACATAATCACGTGCAGTGCTTGTAGCGGCGGGACCACAAACTACCGTTCTATAATGGCAGAGTCCGCACACTAGGTCCTTCTATTCGTCATGCCAGAGTTATACATCAAATGAACTTAGGTCCATGCTTCGATTAATTACAGTAATCACTCAGATGGGTGCAGGAGTAGCTACATAATGTAACGATGTAACTTCTAAAGCTACTGTCTGTCAGCTGAAAGAGTACATTTTCAGCATCATCTGTGAAATGGTATGTTCTAACCTTTATCTGGTGACGTGAGGTCATCCAGACTCCCAAGAAATAAAAAGAACATCTGTGCTTCTTTAATTAAATCTTCAAGGAAGGTGTTATGTTAGCATCTTATCTGTGCGTTGACACTTCACACCCTCGTTAATGAAAGTTGTTTGACTGACTTTAATGACCCTGGTTAGCTCGCCTCCACGCAACCCTTCGGCCCGAGCTAGTTTGGCTGGCGGAAGATGCGCGCGCCCGGCAGTCGGCAGCTGGCCGCGCTCCAGCAGAAGAATCTCAATGTATAATTCACTAGAGCCATCTAGCACCACGTTAAGTCTTATCACATTTGGCTTTCTTTTGCGCCCAGAATTCCCTCATCTTGAGGTAATGAGCCTGGTTGCGTTCCTCTGCCCAAGGGGCACCATGCCTTCTTTTTGGAGACAAGACTCGGTTGAACCCGTTTGTCACTACCATTTTGTGGAAAATATCCCTGTCCAATGCGTCGTGGGGATTGATTTTGAGCATTTGGAGGTTTTCTTTGCTGTTTATAAACCAGGGCATCCAGGTTTTGTGGTTGGAATTTAGAAAATGAACGATTTTCTTTGTCAGTCTGTTGCCGTCCATTCGTCAGAGGAGGCGATAAAATCGTGATCTTCTTTTGCGGATTGTGCCTGTAAACTTCTCTATTTTACTATAGACTTATTATTATTAATACGAGGTGAAAACGAATTCGTGTGTTGAAAATAAACTTAAATTAAACAAGAAGTTCCGTGAAGAACTATACAGCCTACTTTTCATGCCAATGATTATTCTACAGAATATGAACCTATCTAATATAATGACGCAATTAAGTTGGTAATATCGAAATATCTAATTAGTTCAAAATATACCTGGTATAATGTAGCCTAATAGAGCACTAGAGTTGGCAGCCCTGGTGACTGAATATATTCTTAGTTCCATCTCTTAAGGTACAGAATACAAAATTTGGTAGAAGTCCAATGGACGTTACATTCAGTTAGACACTGGATCTATCAGCACGCGTAAATGCATGTTGCCAACAATGTCATGCGTGTGCTGGTCAGAAATAATCTGAAATATTATGATATCTTGTTGTGCCAATTTTGGATGAAATCCATTTGTTAGTATAGAAGTTACATGTATTTTAAAATTGGACGTATCAGCAGACATAAAATCATGTTGGCAGCACTGCCATGTATTAATTACTCGAAATTAATCTAGAATGTCAGGTGCTATACGTGTGCAAAGTATAGAGCTGTTGGCTTGCATACTTTCTGATATATTGATATTAGGGTAAAAACAAATATAGACAGCATTTATTAACAGTTGGCAGCTCTGATTGCTCTTAACAATACTTATAGTCATATCTGTTATGGTACACATAGCTCGTACGAAATTTGGTTGAAATCCAACTGATAGTATAGAAGTTACATGTATTTAGAAGTTGGTACTATCAGCAGGCTTATAATCATGTAGTTAGAAGTGAAGTATATGAGTTACTCCAAATTAATCTAAAATGTCAGAATATACGTGTGCATAGTTTAAAGCTGTCGTCTTGCATATTTTCTGATATATTGGTATTTGGATAAAAGAAATTGAGAGCATTTATTAACTGTTGGCAGCCTGGTGGCTCTTAAGAATACGCTCAGTCATATCTGTTTATGTACAGATATTACATACAAAATTTGGTTGAAATCCAATTGATAGTGTAGAAGTTATATGCTTTTAAAATATGGACTTATCAGCAGGCTTATAATCATTTTGGCAACACTGCCATGCATGGCCTCCTGGAAATTAAACTGCAATATTATTATCTATCCGTGTGCCAATTTTGAAATAGCTCCCATTCATACCTTCCAAGATATCCAACATGGAGCTCAAATTTCTAGTGCGTTTTTTCTGCAGTTGGTAGCAATGACATCATTTTTAAATATGGACGTGAGATATTCCGGTGCACATCTTTACTCATACTAAATATGGTTTTGATTGCTACAGCCGTTTAGGAGTTGATAGGGGGGGGGACACACACAGCCAGACAGACAGACAGAAGGACCGATAGACAGACAGACACACATTTTCCCAGATCGATCTCATAAGTCTAATTTTTCCTCATTTTTGCAAAATGTGAAAAGTAGGCTAAAAATTGAGATTACAAAAACGAAGGTGTTTTACTGTTGATTGAATTTGTGCTTTAATAAATTTTTATTATTATATATCATGTCATAAATCTGGGTTAGAGAATTGAATAACAACTAGCGGAGCGGTGCGAGAACTCTCGCATGTGTATAAACCACCCACCTGGCTTTAGTGCTATGCGGCTGTACGCGACTCAAGTCTGCCAGGGGCTATCGTCTTGTGTATTTGTTTAAAATCACTTTATAATTGAAAATCCACAGCCTGCTTCCAGTCTCCGACCGGGTCAGGAATGGAATGAATGAAGCCCCTATCTAGCGGCGAGGATATGAACTGTGCCGGCTGCCGAGGCCTGACGCACTCCTCTGGGGCAATGAATAAATGAATGACAGATGAAATGAAATGATAGTGGAGAGTGTTTCTGGAATGAAATTTTGACAGGGTAAACCGGAGTACCCGGAGAAAAACCTGTCTGCCTCCGTTTTGTCCAGCACAGATCTCACATGAAATGACCGGGATTTGAACCACGGACCCAGCGGTGAGAGGCCGGCGTGCTGCCGCCTAAGCCACGGAGGCTTTCACTTTATAAATATTTAAGTATATTTCCGTTGACTCTCCAAGAAATGCAAGATTTTTCCTGTAGGCCTACTGTTGAGACGATTTGGAAGATTTTGGTACAAACCACACCTTCTAACTCCCTCTGGTTTAGGAGGTTGAGTTTTGTGAAACATACACCTTAGCGTATTATATATATAGATTATCAATATTATTATTATTATTATTATTATTATTATTATTACTATTATTATTATTACTATCATGATATGGATGTTACAAATTCTCATTAGAACTATAAATTCGGAATCTAACACACCCTAAGAGTCTGGCTTTACTTATACAATGACCTAACATCTTCCAATTTTACATCATCCACTTGTTATGGCATCTCAATAGATCGTTTATGGTAACTTGAGTGCAAAACCTGTCGTGTTCGAACTTGAACTTGGCCTTGGGTGTGTCGGAGGTGGTACAGTATATAAGGAGTAGGCATGGCCTCCTGAAGATATCACAGTCAGCTGTACCAGTGACGACACACCTCCAAACATGAAAGTCTTGGTAAGTGCACCTTGGTAGGAGACTAGCGTATCTGACACTCGTAGAATTGTATCGTTCATTAAGATTCTATTACTTAAATAATAATAATTGTCTAATAATAATAATAATGGTATCAGTAGATTTGCATTTGTCTGTTGGCACAGGCTAGAGTAAAATGTGGCTTTTCATCGCTGTCTCAGTCTCACTCATGACTGTGATTATATGGAGGCTACTGAGTTATGGGTGGTGCTTAGTAATGACATTCAGGGCTCATCTTGCCTAGTACGCCTAAATATAGCGCTGCCTTGGGTATTTGTGGGAATCTACCCACATAACCTAACGGCGGTACGTTTTGAGGATCCAACCAGCCTTCGGGCTCAGTACCTAAAAATAAATAAAAAATAAAAAAGTAAAAATAATAAATTAGAACCAACTCCGCCTGCAGGATCTACTGGGTGGATTGAGTAGCTCAGTAGTTTCTGTTGCCGGTCCCAAGCCCGGAGAAAGGAGGAGGGTTGGCTTAAGCCGTAAAATAAGAGCCAGAACACATCTTGAGGCAACCTCTAGGACTCACAATCTTAGTTGTATAACGTTGGACTTTGTCCAACCCACATTTACTTTAATATCATGGATTTAGCTTCTATTGGTCATGATTACCCTGAAGACAATGCTAGGCGTAAATCGGATTCCAGGGTGCCTAGCAGTTTAGGGTTACATTATGGTGAATCGGAGCACCACAAGAACAGTTCAAGATTCAAGAAAATGAGAAAATATTTTTTTGGAACATACAATGTGAATTCCTTAATTCAGGTTGGAAAATTAAAACAACTAACAACAGAACTTCATAGACATCACATTACAATATTAGCCCTTCAAGAGACCAGGTTCTTGGATGAGGACACCTTTGAATCTGACAACTTCCGAATTTTCAAAGGAAAAGTTGGGAAGAGAGTGATGAAGAACATGCCACATCTTGGAACAGCTTTTATGGTCAACAAGAAATTTTTGGACGCAGTTATCGCTTTTAGAAGTGTGAATGCCAGACTATCTTTTCTAACTATAAAATCTCTCAATAAGAGATACACGCTAATCAACGCCCATGCTCCTATAAATAAGGATAATAAAACGAATCCAGAGAAAGTTGATGAATTTTGGGACGAGTTAGAAGCCGAAATTCTCAAAATTCCTTCTAATCATGTAAAAATTTTACTTGGAGATTTCAATGCTCAGCTTGGATCTGAGAGAAAATTTTCTGATATAATAGGTAAATATCCCGCTCACAATAGAACCAACAGGAATGGTGAGAGATTGGTTAAACTCTGTGAACATCTAAACTTAAAGATTATGTCCACACATTTTAAAGCAAAACCAAGTAAAAAGAAAACATGGGTCTCCCCAAATGCGTTGCTGGGTGAGTTTCAACTAGATCATGTAGCTATCTCTCGAAATTGTTTCAAAGAAATTCAAAATGTCAAGGTCAGAAAATCCATTAATGTAACTTCAGATCATTACCTTTCTCAAATCAAGATGAATTTCATACCTTTTACACGCAAACAAAATACAACTAGAATTAAAATTCCGAAAATTAATAGAGAGGTTCTTACAAATGAAAAAAGGATAGAATTTCAAGGAAAACTTAAAATACCAACCAATTGGAATGATGTTACTAATAACCTTCTTGAACCAGCTCAGGAAATTGCACCGTTGAACTTTTATAGGAAACATGCTTGGTGGAATGAACAATGTGAAAGAGTGATCAAAGAAAGACATTGTGCTTGGCACAAGTGGAACGGGAACAAGACTCCAGAAAATTTAGAGGAAGTACAAAGATTAAGGAAAATGGCCCACCAGACTTTAAGAACGATTCGAAGAAAATATATGAAGGACCAAATAATGGAAATGGACGACAATTTTAAGAAAAATGACACCCGATTGTTTTATAGAGCATTTAAGAATGAAATCACTGGATATTCAGCGCCGAGTTTAAATTTCAAAAGGGAAGATGGTACGCTAGCATTAAACAACAAGGAAAATTGTGATATCTTGGCTGCGTATTTTGAGAAGTTGTTAAATTGTCCAAAACCGACAGACAAGTTGAGTTTCAAATTTACAACACAAAATTTTGACTCTACGCCCCCAGATGTAAATGAAGTTAAATGTATTATCAACTCACTTAAAAACAATAAAGCCTCAGGCAAAGATGGAATAATTGCAGAAATGTGGAAGCTTGTAGATGATGAATTTTTAATAGCGACGACAAATCTATTCCAGAAAATTTGGATTGAGGAAGCAATTCCAGAAGACTGGTTAATCGCCTTAATTCATCCACTACATAAAAAAGGCTCAAAAATTGATGTCAATAGTTATAGGGGGATCTCATTGTTGTCTGTCACATATAAAATATTTGCCAAACTACTTTTAAACAGACTTGAACCTGCGCCGATAAAGGTCTATTAATAATAATAATAATGCGCGTCAGAGTAGCAGTGGAAGAATAAAATCAACAAGGTCGCAAAATGGACAGGGGAAAAGACGTCTTGCTCGACCCGGTGCTGGGCCCAAGGTTTTCGGAGCGAGCAAAAGATGATTTCCAAAAAACCAAATGCAAACGAATAATTGCTTAATGCAATAATCAAAAGTGCAGAAACGAGATTCCCATAAAATTAATTAAATAAATCCCAGAGACGTGTTAATCGTGCCTTTGTTACGTCACAAAGACAAGATTGACGAAATCGAGATAAGGATAAGGATAAGGAAGGGGAACTTAAATATAAGAAATGACAAGACAAGGGAGCTATATTACTTAAAATATAAAAATGTATTGAGGATAAAAGAAAGAGCGTGTACACGAAATAAACATATTATTTAAAACAAAGAAAAAGGCAAGCTATGACAAGATCAGTAATACAAAAGAAACCCAATACCAAGAATAAAGAATTCAAAAACTTAAAAAAAACTGAAAAGCACGACAGAACCTGAGTACCGCTCAACAACATGAATCTAACGAAAAGATACAAACTTGAAAGAAAATAAAACGAAACTTACAAAAGTTAGAGAGAAACGACAAACTTGCAAAAAGTCAAACATCGAACTGCTAAGACGCGAAGCTTTTCATGATGTTATGTAAACATACCGGAGGGAAGGGGGAGGAGTGAGGGGAGTAAAACAAAGGGGAGAGAGAGATTTCACGGAGGTAGGAAGAAGGGGAAGAAAAGGGGGAATATCATTAAGTTATGTAATACGGCGAAAATCGAAAGAGAAAAACAAAACAAAAGGAAAATGAGATATACGGAGATACATTACATTACAATTGACTTGGGACGAAAGAGACCGGTAAAAATCGAAAGCACGCTATAATAAAATAGGCTTATATTCCAACATAATGCCGCACCAACGCGACATATAAAAAAAAGAATAATATGACATCGGAGCTGGAGAAAATCCCAGTTAACCACCGTCACATATATTCTATAAACAAAAGGGACACGTATTAGTGGGACGTTGGACATCAGTCCCGTTACCTCACACATACTGTCCACAAACAAAGGTCCAATTGCTACCAATCAAATGAAACATTTGTGGTACAAAGAGACACCGACGCAAAAGACGAGCACCAAGGCCCGACAGGAAAATATACATAAGCCAAGACGCAGAAACGCAATACTTTCGAATCTTACAGGTATTAACCAAAATAATAAAACTGTGAGGAGGGTACATAACAAAAGCAACAAAAAGAACTCCACCGTATGACATTACACAAGGTCTCGGAGATCTGGTTCAAGGATTATAATACTAACAGTAACATCTTGAAAAGGAAAGAGAATTAAGCAAAAGAAGGAACGTTTAACAAAAACAATTACATTGCGTTAGATAGAAATACATTGAGCCGTACTCACATTCCGCTGCGCCATGAGGGTGGGCCTCTGCCCGAATACACACGTTCGCCTTACATCTCGGCGCGTCTAAGACTGACTTAGCTTCTGTCCCCCCAGAGGGGAGAGAAGCCTCTCAGAAAAATCAAATGCGTAGTTTGGGAGTGGCCCCAAACTCGCGTCAAATATTGTCAGAGCCAATGGCAGAACGAATTGCACAACAAAATGCAAGGTAGCAACAACACTAGCCAATACGAGAGAACAAGGCAGTATGTAGCCAGGGGTTGCACAACGTTAGACAGAGAGATACATACAGACAAACTGCGCACTTTTAAACTCTCGAGGCGTAATATAGAGATGTCACAACACATGACAATAATAATAATAATAATCATGATGATAATAATAATAATTACAATAAATTCTGAAAAGTGGTTCAAATTCCACCGCTTTCTCCAAAAAAAATTCTTTTATGCCTTTGTTATGGTTTAAAACAAAGAAAACCACGCTCTGCTACCATTGCGCCGATAAAGGTCTATTAATAATAATAATAATGCGCGTCAGAGTAGCAGTGGAAGAATAAAATCAACAAGGTCGCAAAATGGACAGGGGAAAAGACGTCTTGCTCGACCCGGTGCTGGGCCCAAGGTTTTCGGAGCGAGCAAAAGATGATTTCCAAAAAACCAAATGCAAACGAATAATTGCTTAATGCAATAATCAAAAGTGCAGAAACGAGATTCCCATAAAATTAATTAAATAAATCCCAGAGACGTGTTAATCGTGCCTTTGTTACGTCACAAAGACAAGATTGACGAAATCGAGATAAGGATAAGGATAAGGAAGGGGAACTTAAATATAAGAAATGACAAGACAAGGGAGCTATATTACTTAAAATATAAAAATGTATTGAGGATAAAAGAAAGAGCGTGTACACGAAATAAACATATTATTTAAAACAAAGAAAAAGGCAAGCTATGACAAGATCAGTAATACAAAAGAAACCCAATACCAAGAATAAAGAATTCAAAAACTTAAAAAAAACTGAAAAGCACGACAGAACCTGAGTACCGCTCAACAACATGAATCTAACGAAAAGATACAAACTTGAAAGAAAATAAAACGAAACTTACAAAAGTTAGAGAGAAACGACAAACTTGCAAAAAGTCAAACATCGAACTGCTAAGACGCGAAGCTTTTCATGATGTTATGTAAACATACCGGAGGGAAGGGGGAGGAGTGAGGGGAGTAAAACAAAGGGGAGAGAGAGATTTCACGGAGGTAGGAAGAAGGGGAAGAAAAGGGGGAATATCATTAAGTTATGTAATACGGCGAAAATCGAAAGAGAAAAACAAAACAAAAGGAAAATGAGATATACGGAGATACATTACATTACAATTGACTTGGGACGAAAGAGACCGGTAAAAATCGAAAGCACGCTATAATAAAATAGGCTTATATTCCAACATAATGCCGCACCAACGCGACATATAAAAAAAAGAATAATATGACATCGGAGCTGGAGAAAATCCCAGTTAACCACCGTCACATATATTCTATAAACAAAAGGGACACGTATTAGTGGGACGTTGGACATTTGCACCGCGTTGTGCTTTTACGTTAGACAAAATAGCAGAGGCGTGAGGAAATACAGTAGAAGTGAAAACAACACCTTAAACAGGATCGCTAAGGAGCGGGGAAAGGATGTCTCTTTCGATGCGTGCTGGGCCCAAGATTCCGGATCGAAAGAAAGATACTTTCCAAAAAAGGAATCGAATGAATTGTTTAAAACAAATCAAAAGCGGAATTGAATTTATCTAATTGATCGATGAACCCAGAAGCGTGAAGGTCGTGACTGCGTTACAGTACGAAGCCAAGACCGACGAAATCGAACGAGAGATGAGGGAACTTAAAATTACAAATGAAAGAGGACGAAACCAAGTGAACTATTTACTATTGTATTTAAAGTAAACTAAAACAGGTGCGCATAAGAGTAAGGATATATCTAAACACAAAATGAAAGGTAAACGTGAAGAGGTATAAAATCGCTTAATAGCAAATAAAATAAAATTAATGACTAAAGATGGTACCTAAGAAAGGGGTACCGGTACACAAAAACAATCTCAAGAGAAAAGTGTATAAATGAACTTAAGCACTAACAAAGATGAAACAAGATTAATTAAAATGTACTTACAATCAATGTGCAACTAAACCGTAAGCGCGACTCGATAACCAAAATTTAAAATACAAAAACAAAACAAAAACGAAAAAGATAGAGAGTATGGATGAGTCGAATAAGAGAACACCTCTACTTACGAGGATGACCAGGACTAGAATGCCCTTGCCAAGAACAGACTTCCAAAAAGCTCATGATGTTGTGAAATCATGGGGTAAGGGGGGGGGGGGGGAGTGGTGGGGATGAGAAGGGTGCGTATGTAGGAAACGGGGGTGGGGGGTGGGAGAGGGGGGATGACACGGAGTTACGTAATATAACGAAGCCAGAGGAAACAACACAAAATTAACACATAAAAATAAAGGAAAATGAGTATTACATTAAATTAATTGACATTACCGGGACAGGAAATGAAAGGAAAAATCGATCAGCTAAGAAATATGCTTTGTAGGAAAATATAGGCTTACGTAGAGGTAGTTATGTCTAAATATAACGACATACGAAGAAACAAAGGAATTAAGGCATGACGAATGGACAGTGACTAACACAAAGACCATCGCTCACACACTTTTCCTAAAACAGAGGGAAGGATCAAATAGGAGGCGAAATGAGACATGGCTCCGTTACTCCAATGATACCTTGACCCAAAAAACAAACTCTGATACGACAATCAAATGAAACATTTGTGGTACAAAGAGACACCGACGCAAAAGACGAGCACCAAGGCCCGACAGGAAAATATACATAAGCCAAGACGCAGAAACGCAATACTTTCGAATCTTACAGGTATTAACCAAAATAATAAAACTGTGAGGAGGGTACATAACAAAAGCAACAAAAAGAACTCCACCGTATGACATTACACAAGGTCTCGGAGATCTGGTTCAAGGATTATAATACTAACAGTAACATCTTGAAAAGGAAAGAGAATTAAGCAAAAGAAGGAACGTTTAACAAAAACAATTACATTGCGTTAGATAGAAATACATTGAGCCGTACTCACATTCCGCTGCGCCATGAGGGTGGGCCTCTGCCCGAATACACACGTTCGCCTTACATCTCGGCGCGTCTAAGACTGACTTAGCTTCTGTCCCCCCAGAGGGGAGAGAAGCCTCTCAGAAAAATCAAATGCGTAGTTTGGGAGTGGCCCCAAACTCGCGTCAAATATTGTCAGAGCCAATGGCAGAACGAATTGCACAACAAAATGCAAGGTAGCAACAACACTAGCCAATACGAGAGAACAAGGCAGTATGTAGCCAGGGGTTGCACAACGTTAGACAGAGAGATACATACAGACAAACTGCGCACTTTTAAACTCTCGAGGCGTAATATAGAGATGTCACAACACATGACAATAATAATAATAATAATCATGATGATAATAATAATAATTACAATAAATTCTGAAAAGTGGTTCAAACCACAGATCGAACCACAGCTTGGCGAGTTCCAAGGAGGTTTCAGAAGGAATAGATCGTGTGCAGAACAAATTCTTAGTTTAAAATTGATATTAAAATATTACAACAACAGGCCAAAGAATATCTTTATCTCATTCGTTGATTTTCAGAAAGCGTATGATTCAGTGGATAGGGATACTGTTTTTGACACATTGAAGGAATACCAAGTTGATCAAAAAACCATAAATTTAATAAAACTTACATTAACTAATACGATTTCCAGAGTCAAATTTTTAAATGAAGTTAGCGAGCCCTTCGAGGTAAAAACTGGGCTAAGACAAGGGGACAGTCTATCACCACTGCTTTTCAATTTGGTCTTGGATAAAGTCATGAGGACGTTTTGGGAGAAGAACGATTCAAGTGCTAAAATTGGTACAAAGAATAAGAACCTCAGAGTCAAAGGTTTAGCATTTGCTGACGACGTAGCGTTGTTTGCTGAATCAGAACAAGAAGCTATTAACCAAATTGATCAGTTAAAAGAAACGGCGGAAAAAGCGGGCTTACAGATTTCGTTGGTAAAAACAGAGATGATGACAAGTGATCAGAAATACACTAAGAAAATGATAAAAACAAATTATGGGAGCACCAGGGTCACTGACCGATTTAAATATCTTGGAGAAATAATTAGTAGCAATGGGACGGATAAATTGGCAATCGAGAACAAAAAAGGGAAATTGGAAAGATTAAATTTTTGTACAAAAAATATATACAATAAAAAGAACCTGTCTATCAATGCAAAATTACGACATTTTAATACTGTTGTTAGACCAGTCATCTTGTACGGCATGGAAACTACAAATATAACCGGAATGGAGAATTTGCTCAAGATAGAAAGAAGAATTTTAAGAAGGATTTATGGTCCTAGGAAAACACAGGAAGGTTATAGACTGAGATCGAATGCAGAAATTTATAGTAAAATCGACAACCTTGAAGTGATGATCAGAAAACGGCGACTTCAGTTCTACGGACATATGGTCCGCATGGATTGCTCAAGGTTAAACAAACAAATTTTTGATAAAATCTGGAACTATAAAGGACAAGGAGGCTATGTAAAACAAATGAAAGAAGAACTTCAAAAATTCAAAATTACTGAAGAAGATTGTCTAAATCGAATAGAGTACAGAAAAAAAATTTTTGGTCTCAAAATTCTTGTCGGGGAGAAGAAAAATCTCAACAGAGGAGAATGGACTGCTGAAAGAAGAGCTGCACAGTCGACCAGGATGAAAGACTTCTGGAAGAGAAAGAAGGAAACTAGACCTATAAAGAAGTGATATTTGCGTGGTCCTTGTTGGCCTGTCCGCGGTGTATATATATAAATTAGAACCATGCGAGAACTCTCGCATACCACCTGCCCAGCATTATTGGTGTGCGGGCTCGACGCGACACAGTTCTGGCAGGGGCTTTTGTGTGTTTATTTGTTTAAGCGCACTTTATAAGCAAATAAATGTAGTTCCATTTACTTTTCAAGAAATGCAAAATTTTTCCTCTACTATTGAGACGATTTGGAAGATTTTCGTACGAACTGTACATACTAACTCCCTCTGGTTAAGAGCTTGATTTTTGTTAAACATAATAATTATAATATTAATAATAATGATACGGTAATAATAATAATAATAATAATAATAATAATAATAATAATAATATCATATGGCCCCGGGTGCCGGGTGCAAGCTTTGTTATTTGACACCCCTGGCAGCTTGCATGAAGAATTTTGTTGTTCCTTAGAGTGCTATGAAAGCCAAGGAGGTTAGATAACTAAGCTCTTTGACACTATAGCGCTTTCTAGTAGAAAAATAAGGAACTTTTGTGTTGGCTGAAATTCCCGAGATTAATTTTGCCATTATGAACACGGCCTACTGAATTCAAATGGGTTCTTTAACATGCCAATAACGTATGACATGCGTGGCGTGATTTTGTCGCCTTTCAAAAATCACTTACCACGGCCAGGAGCGAACTTGCAAGCTTGGGTTTGGTAGTCCGCCACGATATCCACTCACCCACCGTGGCAATCTATATTAATAATAATAATAATAATAATAATAATAATAATAATAATAATAATAATAATAATAATAATAATAATAATTTTTTGAGACGTTTCGGCCATCAATGGGCCACGATGTTCTTCACTCATATGATCACTGTAATGCTTGTTTTCTTGTCTGCCAGTAGATCTTCATTCTTGACGAATGTTCTGCTCTCCTTTCTTCTGTCCACGTGCAGTGAGGGCGAGGCATCACAGATGTTAAAGGGTGTAGATTATTGGTTGATTTAACCGCCTTTCTGAACAGGTTCCTATCCCAAACCAGAGCCTGATTGATTCGAGCTTCTGTTAGGTCCTTTTTAACTTGCATCGACCATTTACAATAGGATTTTTTTTAGATATTGATGAGTGGATTCGATATGAATAATATAATATAATAATAATAATAATAATAATAATAATCATAATAATAATAATAACAATAATAATAATAATAATTTGAAATATAGTGGCTGAGAATGAGAATACAGTGCGGACAGATTACACCCCGAATGATCTTCACCCAGAGACTCTTTACGTAGTAGATTAATCTATGGAGCACCATATGGTCAATGACTAAAGCTCTACAGCTTTGCTTGGTGATGTTGGCGCACTCTAGAATTTTTTGTTGTCAACTCTTACACTTCAAAGTAAGTTGTTACTTATTATTACCTTAGGAGCTACGCGACATCGTGGCCATGGAACCCCGTGTATTTGGGTGAGGTTTGAATTTGTTTGATAAATTGTGTTACAGTGGTGACTGTATTAATTTTGTATTTGTAATTTGTGCAAGGGTTGGGAAGGAGGCAGCCGTGGCCTTTACTTACTTATTCACTGGTCGGCGCTACAGTCCCTTGGCCTCCTTTATCACCTGCCTCCATTCATCTCTATCTTACGCCTTCCTTCTCCAGTTCCTGATTCCCAGACTCCTAAGGTCGTCTTCCACGTCCTCTATCCACCGTCTCCTGCGTCTTCCTCTTCTCCTCCTTCCATCCGGTCTTTGCGTAAAAATCTTTTTGACACTACGTGATTCTGGCATTCTCTGTACGTGTCCTGCCCATCTTATCCTCCCATGCTTAATTTTCACCACAATATCTGCCTATCTGAAGAGTTCCTGTAGTTCCACATTTGTCCTTATTCTCCAACCTTACTCCTCTTATCACTGGCCCGTATATTTTACTCAGGATCTTCCTTTTTCATCTTCGCAGCCAGTCTTCTTCTCTTCTATTGAAAACCCAACCTTCCGATCCATGTACATTTTTACTTTAGTATTCCTACTAACATTTCTGGATTTAAACATGCTTTGCAGAGCGTAATAGCATCTATTTCCACTTTTAATTCATTCTTGTATCTCCACTGACGTTCTGTTATCCTCAGTTATTATTGAGCCCAAATATTTGAATTCTTCTACTCTTTAATATTCCTTCCCATTTAATTTAATATACGGCTCTCTTCTTGCTTCTCTGGAGTTTCCCATCTTCATATACTTAGTTTTACTTGTATTCACTTCTAATCCTAATTTGTGCAAGGGTTGGGAAGGAGGCAGCCGTGGCCATAAAGTAGAAACTATCTCGGCATTTGCATGGAGTAGTTTTTTGATGGCTGAGGAGGAAATCGAACCCACCTCCTCTTGAGTTCTTCCTCACGAGGCTAAGAATCCCGTTCCAGCCCTCAGGGCAGATTTAATGTCTTGACAGAGGCAGGAATCGTACCTGGATCTGAGGGGTGACAGCGAAAAATACTAGTCACTGCGTCACGGTAATACAGATGTTATATCTAAAACTTTGTCATTCTCTGAATAATAATGATAATAATAGTGATAATAATAATAATAATAATAACAATACAACAAGAAATGCATTTCGACGAACGCCAAATTACGACATTATAAAACAGTTATTCTTTCAGAAGCAACATATGCGGCTGAAATAATAGTAATCGATGGTCATTCCATGATTAGGGAACTGGAAAAGCAGGAACGAAAAATTCTTCGGAAGATCTACGGAGCATTCAACAGAAATGGCATTTGAATGAAGAGACCTAGCACTGAACTCGATCAAAAGACCATTACGATAACAGTCGAAATTAGAAAACGTAGAGCCAAATTTTACTCTCACATCCACAGGATGGCCACCTCCAGATTGCCAAAGAAACTACTCGGTATCATAACACGGAGTAAATCCGGCACAGAATGGCTTAAAGAGGCACTGAGAGACTTACAAATAATCAATATAGAAAATTTCGAAGACCGAACTGAGTGCCAGACGAAAATCGCTAATGATAAGTTTGAGTCAAGATCATTACGACAACCTGGGAAAAAGTGGACGGATGAGAGGAAGAGGGAACATTCCACGAGAATGAAGAGGTTTTGGGAGGAGCGGAGGAGACACACCTCCAAATGACATCATGATATCAAGTTTAATCGCTCTCCTGTAGGGGAATTTTCGCTTAAATAAATAATAATAACAATAACAAAAGGAAATGACAGAAAAATATCAAGAACGAATGCGGGCAAACATCAACGCCCGAAGAAGGAGACAGTGAAATGACGCGGTCCATAGATAACCGATACGCAATTAATGAATTTAAAAATGCCAAGCTAACTTTCGTGGGATTACAAGTTATTGATAAAAAATTCTCTCCTATTCTTTTAAGATACAGTACATGTCAGGTAAATATGTTTTCAATATAATAGATGATAAATAATTAATAATAAACATGGCTTCAAAGATAACACGTGCCAGATGTAAGCTGACTGCAGCATGTTCAAAGAATACTTATTATGAATCCAGGTATTCACGGAACTTAAACACATTAATATATCTAGTGAGAGAACAATTCCCGGGTAGTTTTGGTTAAAACTGTGATAGCACTACTTGGCTGGGAAACTTCTTCAGCGGACTATGACAAAGCGAGACCACATGTGGTAACCAGAACCGCCAACAAGCTCCGGTCATTTCACTGGGAGAGTCTGGACCACCCACCATTACAGTCCGGACCTCGCCTCTAGTGATTTCCACGTTTTTCGTCCGCTGAAGATGTTCCTGCCAGGAGAGCGATTCACGTGCAACGATGACGCCAAGACAGCAGTCCTACGATGGTGTCACAGTCAGCGGGCTGAATTCTGCCACATGGGCATTTCAAATTTAGTGTTGCGATGGGAGAAATGACTGAAAAAATGTGGAGACTATGTGGAAAAATAGTGTAAGTTACGTAGAACAGTACGCATATTTGTAATTGGCAACAAATAAATAGGGACAACGATTTTTCGATCCGCCCTCATATATTGTTACGGACTATTGAAGAAGAAGGAAGAAGAAGAAGAGTAGAAGAGTAGTAGAAGAAGAAGAAGAAGAAAACTAAGGGATGACATGTTTCGCTCGTCAAGCTAGCATCATCAAGTCAAATATGCAAGACAATAAATAGTTCTTATTTTGGATGATTAATGGCTCATTTATCAATAATAATTACCACACTTACTAAGTTTTCTGACAGGTTTTCTTGTATTTTGTTTTTGGAGGGAAGAGACTGTCTGTGGGTGTCACTGGAAGTTTGGTAGTGTTTAGTAGAGCTATTTATCTTGCATATTAGGATCTGATGATGCTCGCTTAACGAAACATGTCATTATTATCTTCCTCTTCCTCTTAATTAATATATTAATGTTAATATAACAATATTAATTGGATGAATATATTTATTGATGTTCACTTATTCAGTTAGAGTAAAATTAAACTGTATTTTTGTTGTTGTTGCAGATTGTTCTCGCTGTGGCGGCCATTGTCACCGTGTCCGCCTTCCCTTATCCTCAGGAGGAGAGCAGAGACAAGAGACAAATATTGCTGTCCTCTCCAGGACTCATCAGCTCCGGTCTGATCGCCTCTCCTGGTCTCATCTCATCCCCTGGCCTCATCTCTTCATCCAGACCGATCGCTTCTCCTGGACTCATCTCCTCTCCCGGTCTCCTGACTTCCAATGGTAACATCCTCCTCAGCAACGCTGCCGGAGCACCTGTTATTATTGGCTAATAATCGTAGTCTTCCCTTCCTTCTTCCCCCATGGCTATGCTTATTTATCTATGATTTGAGACATGTACTTCTTCAAAAATAAAACTCATTTTTCGTAAAAAAAATGTATTTTCCATTATTTTCCTCTTATGAGGAAACGATACTACGTCGGACATCAAATTACGAAGGAATCTTCAAACTGAAACAGGTCTGGTGTACTCTTTTGTTCCTTCTTTCTTCCTCTCATTCTTTTTCTCATTTACGTATTTGTATTTTGCACTTATGTCAAGATGGAACGTAGCAGGCATATGTCTTTACACCTTCATATTTTAAATAATCGAATCAAAATAGAAAATAAAAAAATAAAAAACAAAGCATCACAAAACAAAAAAGTATTCATAAATATCTAAGAAATTTAAAAAGAAAAATTGAAATAAAAAATAAATAAAAATAAGTAAAAAGAAAAATAAAAAAATAAAAAACAAACAAGAAAACAAAAGAACAAAAACCAGAAAAATCAAGAATAAAACAAAAAATCAGAAGAAACAAAAAAAATGTTTGAAACAAAAAAATAAAAATTACAAATTACAATTTAAAAATAAAGAATAAAATATAATAAATAATAAATAAACAATAAAAATTGAGAATTTAAAATTAGAAATAAGAAATAAAAAAAGATAAAAATTATAAATAATGAAAATAAAGAGATTAAAAATTCAAATAAATATAAGCATGAAAACAATGGCGGTTCCCAATAGAAGCCGCTAAATGTCAGCGCTCCCAACTGGCGACTATGCATTCCCCTCTCTTCCCTTTCATAAGGGAGGAGGTTTCTGATCCATCCCCTGGCTACGATATTGCAAGGAACATGCATATTTGAGCAAATGGTTGTTGTGCTTAATCCTTTGTAGGGACTTGGAACATCTTGGTCATCAGTCACGTGTATTTATGAGATGACTGGAATGGTGTGTGTAGGTATATTAGAGACAGGGATGTGGTAGGTGCCTCGAGAACTCCCGGCATTTACCTCGAAGGAGTGTGGAAAATACCAAAGTGAATAACGATACTTAAGATAGCCTCTACCTGCGCCGGCATTTGAACCTACGATATCCGGACTGCCCGCGTACGAGTTAACGAGCACAGCTTTGCCGTGAACTCAAACAAATGGAAACATGAGAATGACACAGCGCATGGCGCGTAAGCTAACCAAATGTCTCGACTGTGTGCAACTAGTAAAAAATTATACGAGCCTTACAGTAGTCACATATGATGTGTAACATGTGACATGTTATCCTATTATGTGTGTCCCGGGAGCGCAAATCCCTTGTTAACAGTGAACTCTGTTGGTCATTGAAATAACTACGGTACTTGTAAAACTCCAGTGCCAAATCATGACCGTAATAAATCATAACTAGAGGACCCTTGCGAGAAATCTCGCTTGTTCATAAACCCCACTTTCCCCAATAGGTTTATAATGAGAGACTTAAGGAGAAAGGTTGTTATGTTTTTATTTCAACCAAATGATTATAGAACACTATTTACATTTCAGGCGTCCCTACGGCCAAAATGCGAACCGAACAACAATGATGTTGCGTATTTTCAGACAGCAACAGTATTTGCAAATCGCACACTTAAAAAAAGGGATATTTATGAAATTAGAATGCAAATCGTCACTACTAATATCATTTGTGTGCTGAGTCCATTGATTGATAGCTTAGCCGTAACACTCACCGGTTATTCAATATTTATGAAATCACTGTTTCTGAAATACATGCAAAATGATAAAGGAAATACCTCAGAATGTTAAAATGGCATCAAACAGGCGTCACAGCGGCCAAAATGCGAAGTGGACAGCAATTATGGAGCGTATCTTCCTGCAGCAACAGTATCTGCAAATCGCACACTTCGTACAGTTTTCTAAAAGTAATTTTTTTAAAGAAATTATAGATATTTATGAAATTATAGTGCAATTCGTCACTGCTAATGTCTATTCTCTTTCATTTGAAAGCTCATTTGTCACTATCGGTCACTTGTGAGCGCCGCAAGAGGGGTCTATACCACTGAAATAATATATAATTGTTATTTGCTAAGACGATGTATCTTAATCGATTGATAAAAAAAAGTGTATATTGTAATATTATAGTGCAGAAGTGGCTTTAAAAAGCTGAGCCGTCTCGTTTGCAGACAAGATGGCAGCTGATCTCTCGTTCTGAACTATAGGCCTATTTCACTAATTTGAGTATGTTGCGTGCAATATAGCTTACAGATATAACAAAATTAATAGGAACATTGTATGAAATGAACTTTGTTTGAAATAGGCTATACTCCAGTGAAGAAATCGTTTAGTCTAAGTCATTTTTGCCTAAGACGTATCTTAATCGATTGATTAATTTTGGGAGGACATAATTAGGTCTGTGGTTACAGCGTTGGTCTCTCAGCCGGCCGAAATTCCTACGTTATTTGGAGTGTTTGTTAATGCGATATAGATTCCACATAGCCAACTGGCCGACAGTACATCGAGTGCCTACATTAAATAAGAATACAGCAAAATTCTGTCTGTTAGGTAGTCAGCCCGAAGGCTGGTTGGATCCTCAAAAAGTACCGCCGTTACGTTATGTGAGTAGATACCCACAAAAACCCAAGGCAGCACTATTTTGAGGCGTTCTAGGCAAGAAGAGGAGTGAGGTAGTTTGCCATTGCTTTCCTCACTGAGTCAGAACAGTAGTCCTAACCCTATGAGTTGAACCTTTCACAGCATTCACAGGCACTGACAGTGCCTCGAATGCCATTACTAAGCCCCACCCATACCTCAGTAGCTTCCATATAATCACAGCCATGTGTGAGACTGAGACATCGGTGAAAAGCCACCTTTTACTCTAGCCTGTGCCAACTGACAAATGCAAAAGTACTGTATTCATCAAGAGATGGCGAACAGGCCAAACAGCAAAATTATGAAGATTAAATAAATCGTTATTGTTTTCAGAAAATATGATATAATTAATATTTTCACATCAAAGAACGACAACTTGAAGATTATTTATTGTAGGAATAACTTAAATGGGGTCTCCAAACCTTGAACTAAACTGTATGTGATATACATTCCCCACAGCCACATCACAGATTACCTACTACTGAGCCACATGGCTTACAGTACGTCGTTGTACCGATCTCCGCCACCACGCGCGCTCATTGTTTCCATCCCATGCACTTCCGTTCCATCCATTTCCGTCCCATCCATTTCCGTCCCTTTTCCAAAAGCACTCCCACAAAAATGTCCAGCTACCGAGTGCCACAAAAATATCCAGATGCCGAGTGGAAAGATGTTACACATCTATACTAATATTAAAACAAGTAGTTCCGTGAAGAACTATACAGCCTATTTTCATATATCCTGCTCATGTTAATTGCCACTATCAATACACAAAATTTCAGTTTAATTGCTGTAACAGATTCGTAGATATTGAGAACCGTCTAAATATTTCAGATGGTCGCCAGGTATGATTTTTATTTTTGTATTATTACATTAAGATTATTGTGTGCGTGTGGTATTCAAACTTCAATCGCATAATTAGAACACAAGAAGTAAAAACGACATTTTAAAATTACGCACAACAGCCATCTTGTGATTATGCAAACAATTGAAATAAATTAGATGTCAGTGGATCAACATTTGTATAAGCATTTAACGTGCAACGTTTCACGGCACTCGGATAGTTAATTCGCGAGAAACGTCCATTTAAATATTTATACTTCGCGTCACCGCCATGTTGGATTTGTGCTCACCAGGTTACTGAAAGTCCTTTAGGTGAACATATGTTCATAGTCTCTATGAACATAAAAAAATCAGTTTGGCTGCTGTAAAAGATTCATAGATATTGAGAACCGTCTAAATATTTCGGAAGCTCGCCATTTAGGATTGTTATATGTATAGGCCAAAGAGTTATGTACCATTCAAGGACAATTATTGCCTAGGTTCATTATTCAAACTTTCACTTCGATCGCATGATTACGACACAAGAAATAAAAACTTAATTTTAAAATTTCGCACAGCCGCCATTTTGCGGTTATATAAACAATTGAATTAAATTAGATGGCAGTGCATTACAATCTGCAAAATCATTTACTGTACCACATTTCATTGCGCTCAGAGAGTTAAATCACGAGAAAAGTCTATTAATTTATTTCAAATTCGCTTGGTCGCCATGTTCGTTTTGTACTTTATAGGTTTATGAAATATACATAGGTAAACTTGTATCAGTACCCTTTATCACCGTACAAAATTGCAGGGTGATATCTGTAATAGTTTCGGAGATATAGAATGTCAGTGAACTATTTCGCACAGCCGCCATTTTGAGGTTATGTAAACAATTGAACTAAATTAGACTCCAGTGCATTACAATGTGTATAAACTATTGCTGTACAAAGTTTCATTACGTTTGGATAGTTAAATCGCGAGAAAAGTCTATTTAAAGTCTCAAATTCGCTTGGCCGCCATGTTGGTTTTGTAGTCACCAGGTTTTTGAAAGTCTCATAGGTGAACTTCTAGTTGTGCCCTTTATCACCGTACACAATTTCAGGGCGATATCGGTAATAGTTTCGGAGATATTGAATGCTAGTGAAATATTTCGCACAGCCGCCATGTTGGATTGGTGAGACGTAACAAAATTTGAAGGGCACGGTCGAGGTCGCCGGGAATAGCGCTATGAACTTACCGAGTTTCATTGAAATCGCTCCAGCCGTTTAGATTTTATTAGGGGACACACACACACACCTCACACACACACACACACACACACACACACACACACACACACACACGCGCGCACACACACACGGACAAAAGGTGATCTCATAAGCCTATTTTTTCAAAATTGAAAATAGGCTAAAAATACCATCCTTACAGTAGTCGCATATGATGTGTAACATCTGACATAGAAGAAACCTCACGTGAAATTGTTGATCCACCGGTATTTTATAGTATTATTGGCACAAATATTAATCTATTGTAAAAGGGAGTGTTTTACAGATATTGTAGTTTATAATACGGAACTCATTTTATTAGATGATTTGTAGCTTCCACCAGCACTAGCCTAAATAAAGAATACGATATGGATCAACTAGATAAATAGACGCGACATCGCTCATAACCTTAAATTCCTTATAAACAGGTCCTCTTGATTCACAAACCAATACGTAATTTCATATGGATTCTGTTAAAATGAGTCATATTGATATGATAAATATCGTTTAAAATGATAATCTGGTAGCAAAAATATCTACCCAGCCCAGGATTCGAACCCAAGACCTCTAGATTCACAGTCATACGCAATAACCCCACGGCTATTTCGGCTACGCAATTATTGTGCACAAGACTTATTTCCTCGTATCAATAAGCTGCATTACGGAATTAAGTTTCATTTATATTTTGCTTGTTTCGATAATGTTCCTGACTGACATTGAGTTTAAAATGCCTTATGCCAATGCAATGCCGACTACTTACAATGTTTGATATTAAGGCACTTTACCATTTAAATACTGATACGAAGACTTCGAACATGTACCATGTCATTTGTTTAAATCACTTGACACCAGAGTTCACATGAGCGTTTTTCGATCAGTAAGTCATATACATTCCACATGGCCGAGAGTGCGTCATGGTACCAATTTTCGACACCGCGCGCTGATTGTTCCTCTTACCAGGGCCAGCTGGATCGATCGATCGAGTTGGCAGTGCGTCTTATACTTCCGTTCGATCCACCACTGCCAGCTAGGGCACACTTCCATTCGATCGATCGAGCGGGCAGTGCATCCTTCCGTTGTCCACCACTGCCAGATACTACACTTCCGTTTGATCGATCGAGCGGGCAGTGCATACTTCCGTTGTCCACCACTGCCACGTAGTACACTTCCGTTTGATCGATCGAGCGGGCAGTGCATACTTCCGTTTGATCCACCACTGCTAGCTCGATCGATCCTATCCACTTCTGTCCCCAATTTTCAAAATCACTCCCACAAAACTATCCAGCAACCGAGCGGAAAGATGTTACTCATCAATAAAGCTGAAGAGTTTGTGTGTTTGTGTGTTTATGTGTTTAAACGCGCTAATCTCTGGAACTACCAGTCCGATTCGAAATATTCTTTTTTTATACGATAGCCTGATTCAAGAGGAATAGTTTAGGCTATGTTGCATTAGGCTACACCTCTCAGGTGACCTTCAAGATTGACTTTTGTCCAGTAAGTCGGTAGAACAAGTGCTCCCGAACAGCTCTATCCGCATGCGCTGGCGTTATGGTTAGTGATACGTACACCGTTTCACCTATCTGAACCAAAATTTGTATACTTACCCTTTGTAACCCTGATGGTAACACTGTCTAAGTGAAATTTATGACAGACCAGTCCATTACCTGCATTTAGGCCCTTTGATTCAAATCTACACCTTTTCCCCGATCTGAACCAAAATTTGTATACTTAACCTTTGGAACCCTGCGAGTAACACTGTTTACATGAAATTTCGAACAGACCACACCATTCCTTGCATTTAGGCCCTTTGGTATAAATCTACACCGTTTCACCGATCAGAACCAAAATTGTATACTTACCCTTTGGAACCCTGTGAGTAACACTGCCTACATGAAATTTATGACATACCAGTCCATTCCCTGCACATAGGCCCTTTGGCACAAATCTACACCCTTTCACCAATCTGAAACAAAAGTTGTATAATTATCCTTTGGAATCCTTCGAGTAAAACTGTCTGCATGAAATTTCGGACATACCACTCCATTCCTTGCATTTAGGCCCTTTGGCACACATCTATACCGTTTCACCGATCTGAACGGCAATTTGTATACTTACCCTTTGGATCCCTGCGAGTAACACTGACTGCATGAAATTTTGGACAGACCCCTCCATTCCCTGCATTTAGGCCCTTTGGCACACATCCATACCGTTTCACCGATCTGAACGGCAATTTGTATACTTACCCTTTGGAACAGTGCGAGTAACACTGACTGCATGACATTTTGGACAGACCGCTCCATTCTCTGCATTTAGGCCCTACATAACAAATCTACACCGTTTCTCTTAATTGCACCAAATTTTACATACACTTTGAAACCCTGCTGGTAACACTGTTCACTTGATATTTTGGACGACGCTCCCTATTCCCTACATTTAGAATAACAGACAAAATGAACTTGAAAACCACGTATTAAGGCCCTAGAACCATTCATGTCCGTAGTAGTGTAACTGTAAGAGTATTTTAATAAGTCTGTTGTTGACGGGCAGTTCGGGCTGCATCACGTCACCCCTACCTGTATTCTGGTGCATAATTGCGAAAATAGTTGCATCTTGCGCTGTTTTTAAATTGCAGACATGGGGAGGGGGGGTAATTAGTGCAAAAAGAACTCATAGGCACCTTAAAACAGTTATCATCATGAAAATATTATGCCTCTGTATAAGTGCAATGGTGTTGGTGCAGTACTGAACCCATGTACCATTGGTCCAAAAGGGGTCGAATCCATGTATTTTGTAAAAGGAAGGAAGGAAATATACAGTCTTCAATGGAACAGAGAAAGATTTCATGCAAGGATGCTAGCATAACGTTGGGTAAGAAGTTGGACCCAGGTGGCCAGGAAATGAGATCATGCCTGACCCATGGATAAGGAGCCGGTCACGAATATAAATAGAAGCAGTGGAAAGTTCCAGGCGTATGAGAGAGAGCACGTTTCGGAAATCACCCTTACCTTGCATTAAAACGGCAACAGCGCAACTGTGCCAGAAGGAGAATAATTAAATTTAATCCATTTGCAAGAATAAAAGTAAGTAAATAAATACAGTATTGTGAATCATTTCGGATTAGAGATTTTTGTGTAGAGAAAAAGCTTTTAATAATTGCCCAGGAGAGAAGTGCAAACGTAGCATACGTCATCGGGGATTTACTGAGACCCGAGGAGTGGGGAATTTAAAAATCAACAGCAACACCCACACAGCTGAAGACTAAAAATTATTTAATATCTCAGAAATGCACGATCGATTTTCATGTGCAGTGAGGTCATTTGACGTTTAGAAAACGAGCTTTCTGGAGATATAATTTTTATAATTGTGCGACAATTATTTCAAAAGTTGGTCACGAAAAGGACTAGGATTTTATCTTTTTTTGACTAAATAGTATAAAAGTCCAGGCCAAGCCAGACCAATCAGGCAGTATTATCCCGTCCAGGGGACGTGAAGCTACATCACGCCGTATTCAAACGTATGAGCCTCAGGGGAGGTCATACCGTACAACAAGTATAAGCAGTAAATGCAGTTCACGACAGACTCCTTGAGGGGAGACGCTACATCACCGAATACAGTCTACAAGCTTTCCCTGAGGGGAAACGCTGTATCACATCGTATAGACAGTATCCGACAGCCAAGAGCGTCGCGGTATCGATAACCAACGGGCATCCCTAAGGAGTAGCCAAGAAGTATTATTACAGTATCGCCGTGTGGAGAATTAGGAAAATCCTAGTTACAGGATTTAGTTCCGACAGTATAAAGTTTACAGTGAAAAGTCAGTAATTACAGTCAAAGCAGACTGCGAACTTAGAGCCAAGGGCGATAGGTCTTAAATTAAACGACCAAAGGTATCATAACGTATTGAAGTACCGTAACAGCGAGATAAACATTCTATCAACTTTAAAGAACCCGAGTAGGGACGGACAGAATAAGGTCCGCAATGTTTTCTGGAAAGATAGGAATTCGAGAACCGAATCAGCGGAAAGGTGAAGGAAATTCTAGACATTGTTTTAAGGAAGCAAACGAACTATTAAAAAGCACTAAGTTACGAGGAGTATTAGTGGCGAGAAATCAATAGGTCACCGATAGATTAATTGGGGGACCGTGGACAGAACAGACTTTCGCTAGACCAACCAATAGGGTCTAGAAAGGAGCCGTTCGAGCTAATAATAATAGCAGATCGTCAGGAAACAGGATTTGAAGGAGTGCGATTCCAGGGAGGAGGTAGATGGTTAGAGACTTTCATATTCTGGCAAGATAGGAAGCCAACATTTACTAAATTTCACCCTTGGAGACGGGAGGTCAAGAAATCACGTGTGAAAGGCTTAATAGCAGCCTTAGTGATTAGAATCTGTGAAGTGTAAATATATAAAATTTGTGTTAAAGAGTAATATTTTCAGTGTTTTTATCGTGTATTATAAACGAATACAACAGAGTATTTTAAAATGTTATCAGTGTTAAATGTATTTGAGTTAAATGTGTGTCAAGATATGCCAGTACATGAAATGAATTTGTACAAGATGGTGTAATCACAAAATAGTGGGCAAAAATGAAACATCGCAAGAAAAGGAAGGTCAGGGACCGACGTATAACATGTGAGTAAATATTTTCATTATGTTTTGTGTTGGGGAAGTGTTTGTGTACAATCCACCGGAGTTTGAGAAGTAGGGATGTTTTTGAGTAACAAATAACAGAATAAGGGCGCGGTCTGAACAAATAGGAATTGAGAAATGATAAAATAATTATGTGAAATGAATAAATCCTTTAGAGGAAAAGTATGAAGTAAAATATCAGTATGTTTGATAAATATTGTAAAAGCAAGCGTAATAATAATAATAATAATAATAATAATAATAATGAAAAGTATATAAATGAAGATAAATTTGAATTATAGGAAAGAAATAGCTTTTGAGCTTTTGTAAGGAATGAAGACATGATATGAATACGTGTTCTTAAAGTAGAGTGTTTATCGTCACGGGAGAGGATAAATATAAAAATGGAGATGTAGATCAAATGTTGATTTTTGAATTTACCAGTTCTTTGGAAGACGCTAGGCTTTAAAGTAATGTGTAGCGCATTGTCGCGTATTAAAAGTAATTTATCACGCTAGGAAGGCGTTGAATCTAAATATACTTGGCAAATTAATTTTGAGGGACAGTTGATTGCGGTAACTGAGCTATGTGGTAAGTCCTCCAGTATGGGATTAGTTCCCGAGGCCATGTGTGTTACATTGTATTAAATAATAGGGAGCGTATTTGTTGTATTGATGAGCGCAGGTTAGACTGAGGTCGCCTTAAACGCTGAACAGTTGTAAGTCCTCCAGTATGGGAATGGTTCCCGAGGCAGTTAAGAGAGTCGATCCCAGACTCATATAGTGTGGAAGCCCCTAAATATCGTCTTTGTATTGAATTATCCTTGCCCATCAATGATGAAATGAAAATCCACAGCCTGCTTCCAGTCTCCGACCGGGTCAGGAATGGAATGAATGAAGCCCCTATCTAGCGGCGAGGATATGAACTGTGCCGGCTGCCGAGGCCTGACGCACTCCTCTGGGGCAATGATTAAATGAATGACAGATGAAATGAAATGATAGTGGAGAGTGTTGCTGGAATGAAATGTTGACAGGGAAAACCGGAGTACCCGGAGAAAAACCTGTCTGCCTCCGTTTTGTCCAGCACAGATCTCACATGGAGTGACCGGGATTTGAACCACGGACCCAGCGGTGAGAGGCCGGCGTGCTGCCGCCTAAGCCACGGAGGCTTCTCAATGATGACACTTCATAATTAATAAATGCCAAGGTTACGAAAGTGGTCTGTGAACCTATAAAATGTTGTTATAAAGGAATGAAAGTAACGCCAGGTCTATCCAAAGAACTGTGGAAAGGAAATAGCTGGTTTAAAAGCATGAATGTAGCGGTCTCGAGGCGAGACATAGAGCCTTCCCTCCCGGGCCATAAATCAAGTCAAGTGTACAGTCAGACCCCTTGTGGTAATAGGGTCGGAGAGAACCGTCTGGGAGAAGTAATAATACACCGTGAGTGTTTAGAAGTTGTTAATGACCCGGGATTTGAACCGAGGTCCTTGTAGATGAAAGTACCGCTTGCCAGTTCAGATTGTAGCTTTCTTATGTAATAATGGTCTTTTAAGACAAATAAATAAAATCCCTAATGTAATGTTGTATGGATGTAGGATTCCATGAGTTCAATGAAGATAACTAGATTCCGGGAGTAATCATAGTTTTTGAATTTGTCAAGTAATCTTCGGTAACTCTGGAGTACACAAGTATTTTCCCGATCACTGTAGTGAATTTGTTAAACTTGAGAGAGATGGTAATGTTGAGAACATTGTTGAATGCCCAAACAATTAAGTAGAGAAGTAACATGTACTTTAAATATGATTATATATTTGTTTGATGATAAGAAACTCATAAAATAGTTATTGAGGTGTATGAAAGAAAGACACCATTATTATGGGAAGATATCGAGCCATTGGAGCTCGTGATTATATTGAACTTTAAGATAGATACTTTATGGAAGTGAAAATAATTATGAGTTGTTGGTTTGAAAGAAGCCATGTATTTTAATATAATGTTTGTTTAATTTTTATATCTTCCTTGTTCACTTTGAACAAGTTTAGAAGGATTTGGTCAATAGTTTATTTGTTTTATTTGTTTGTAGCGCCATAATTTTGGTTAATTAAATGTTTTAAGATAGGAGTTGATTTTGTTGTTATTAGCCTACTTTCGATTTTTGCAAAAAATGAAAGTAGACTTATGAGATCAACACAGGGCGAAAAAAGTGTGTCTGTCTGTGTGTGTGTATGTGTGTGTGTGAGTCTGTGTGTGTGTGTGTCTGTGTGTTTGTGTGTGTGTGAGTGTGTGTACTCTGAATGTCTGTCCCCCCCTATCAATTCGAACACGGTGAATGCGAATTGAACGAAATTTGGTACAAAGGTAGCACTAGCAAAGGACACCTCAGTGTCATGTTTTATATCGCCGCCATCTTGACGGAAACGTAATGGCGGCCACACAAATGTTCAAAGCTTAAATCAAATTACGACTAACCTAATCATCCGAACTCTACCAAATTTTTCAACAACATACCTTTATGGGGGGAGCATCCTTTGACCAAACTAATAAGTCATCAGCGTAATAGTTTGCGGATGGCGGCCATCTTTGTGTGAAAATCGATTCCCCCTATTAATTCGAACACGGTGCAACCGAATGGAACGAAATATGGTACAGAGGTAGTACTAACAAAAGGCACCTCAGTGTCATGTTTTATATCGCCGCCATCTTGACGGAAACGTAATGGCGGCCACACAAATGTTCAAAGCTTAAATCAAATTACGATTAACCTAATCATCCGATCTCTACCAAATTTTGCAACAACATACCTTTATAGAGGAAGCATCCTTTGACCAAATAACTAGGTCATTAGCCTAATAGTTTGCGGATAGCGGCCATCTTTGTGTGAAAATCAATTCCCCCTATTAATTCAAACACGGTGAAACCAAATGGAACGAAATTTGGTACAGAGGTAGCACTAGCAAAGGGCACCTCAGTATCATGTTTTATATCGCCGCCATCTTGACAGAAACGTAATGGCGGCCACACGAATGTTCAAAGCTTAAATCAAATTACGATTAACCTAATCATCCGATCTCTACCAAATTTTGCAACTACATACCTTTATGGAGGGAGCATCCTTTGACCAATCTAATAGGTTATTAGCCTAATAGTTTGCGGGTGGCGGCCATCTTTATGTCAAAATTGATTCCCCCTATTAATTCGAACACGGTGGAACCGAATGGAACGAAATTTGGTACAGAGGTAGCACTAGCAAAGGGGACCTCAGTGTCATGTTTTATATCGCCACCATCTTGACTGAAACGTAATGGCGGCCACACGAATGTTCAAAGCTTAAATCAAATTACGATTAACCTAATCATCCGATCTCTACCAAATTTTGCAACTACATACCTTTATGGAAGGAGCATCCTTTGACCAATCTAATAGGTCATTCGCCTAATAGTTTGCGGATGGCGGCCATATTTGTGTCAGAATCGATTCTCCCTATTAATTCAAACACGGTGAAACCGAATGGAACGAAATTTGGTACAGAGATAGCACTAGCAAAGGGCATCTCAGTGTCATGATTTATATCGCCGCCATATTGACAGAAACGTAATGGCGGCCACACAAATGTTCAAAGCTTAAATCAAATTACGATTAGCCTAATCATCCGATCTCTAGCAAATTTAGCAACAACATACCTTTATGGAGGGAGCATCCTTTGACCAAACTAATAGTTCATCAGCCTAATATTTTGCGGATGGCGGCCATCTTTGTGTGAAAATCGATTCCCCTTATCAATTCGAACACGGTGAAACCGAATGGAACGAAATTTGGTACAGAGGTAGCACTAGCAAAGGGCACCTCAGTGTCATGATTTATATCACCGCTATCTTGACGGAAACGTAATCGCGGCCACCCAAATGTTAAAAGCTAAAATGTTATTACGACCAACCTAATAATCTAGTCTCTACCAAATTTTGCAACACCATATCTTTATGTGGGAAACATATTCAGACCAAACTGCAAGAACATCAGTCCAATAGTTTGCAGATGGTGGCCAAGTATGTGTGCAAATCGATTCCCCCTATCAATTCAAACATGGTGAAACCGAATTGAACGAAATTTGGTACAGAGGTAGAACTAGCAAAGAGCACCTCATATTCATTTTTAATATCCCTATAGCACGTTGTATTTCAACAAGCTACTACAACCAACATTCAATCATACTCCTTGAAAAGGACAAAGAGTTATAACAATACCCATGCATTTAGGAGAAAGTAGGCTATATGTTCTTTACTGAACATCTTGTTTTTGGAAGTGTATCCTCTATTTAATCCAAAATGTGTAAGTCACAGAGTGGGAGAACGTACCAAAACCCCGAAAATCCCGATTTGAGCATTGCTGGCATACTGTGATTTGCATATTTCTTTCTGGAAGGGTACAGGGGGGCATAGAAGTACTGTGCTTGGATTAATAACTAGAGGAACACTTAAGACGGTCATTTCATGTAAAAGTAAAATAATGATAGGAATAGCTACAACATATAAAGTTAACTGACCGCATGGGTCCCTAGAAACTCACACCGAGCAGCCCTGAATTAAAAACCCCCTAGCAAATCGAAGATTTTGGCGCCCAGTACGCAGGGATGAGTTTTCCTAGGGAAAACCCGAGTTTTCTCGAAAAATCCAAATTTTCATAAAAAAAGGTTTTTCGAAATTTTGAATTTTTAAATACTTCCATAAAGGTTTCTGAGATTGAATAAAGATATTAAAAGGTAACGGTTTAGTAAACACCCATACCAAAGTAATTTTTTTTGTGGAAATTGGGACACAATGGTTCAGATTACCATCTCTCAAGCATGTACCAGCGATGTGGCATAAGTAGCCCACTGTATTCTAATAAGATGGCATTGAGTGCGGAATTGCAGAGGCTTGCGGACGTCTTAAAGGCGAATATGCAAGCGGAGAATAGGGAAGAAAGGCAGGAGCTTTTGGACGCGTTAAAAGCTGATAGTAAGGAAAGGTTGGAGGCTATAAACAATAAATTTGAAACGATAGACAATACATTGGGCCTTCAACAGGATGAAAATAAAAAACAGTTAAAAGCCATAAATCAAAAGTTAGGATCTATCGAGGCCGACTGTATAAGAATGAACAATGAACTGAAGGCTGAGATAGATCAAATAAAAACAGAAAATGGGGATAACATTAAAGAACAGTTGAAAGTGGTAAAAGAAGAGACGTTAGAGTCTATGAAAGCCGACAGTAAAGCAAACAACGAGGTACTGAAGGCTGAGATAGAAAGCAAATTGAATAGTATAAAAACAGAAAATTCAGACCATTTTTCAGCACAATCCAAGGTTTTAGAAGAAACAATGAATAACAAATTTCAAGGTTTTGACACTGAGTTTGGGAAGAAGTTAACTGAGTTCAAAGGGAAAATCACAAATGAAATTAAAGAGGAAAGTAGTGTACTTAAGTTAGAATTGCAAGGCCAAATAAAGATCTTAAAGGAGAGTACGGTAAATTCCCAAGCTAAATGTCAAGAAAATTTTAAAAATTTAGAAGGTAATTTTGGTTCTATAAAAACTAAATTAAATAACATGGAAAAAACCTGTAAAGAGAATGTAGACGGATGTAAAAATGAACTTGTAACCCAGATCCAAGGGGTGCAGAAAAAAAATAGAAGATCAGATAAAATCTAACATGAATCTTTGTGAAAATTCCCGGAAGGAGATAAAGGATAGTCTTGATAGGCTAGAAGGTAGATTTACAAGGGTTGAGGAAAAAGTAGGAAACCTCGAGAAAATTCAGGCAGAAATAACTGATGTTAACAGGCAAGGTGAGGCCGATGCCAACAAAAGGGAATTACAATTTAACGTATTCACGGGACAGGTGGATGAATGGTTGAGGAAGCATGAGGGGGATATTACTACGAAGTTAGGTGAATACGAAGGGAATCTTAAGGATGAAAGCACGCAACGAAAAAGGGATCGGGATGAACAACTCGTAAAAATAGAGAGGATAGATAAAGGGGTTACTGGAATTCAGGAAACCGTAATAGGATTAACAAAACAAATGGGAGACACAAAGGGAGATATAAATAAGGTTATGACTGACATAACAATTATATTCGATGAAAAAGGAAAGGCCCGAGAGGATATGAACAAGATCCAGGATAAAGTCTACAAAGGACAAAAAGAGATGGAGAAAAAGATAAAGGAAATGCGAGAACACCTAAATACTAAAGGTGACGTTAAGCCAGAAATTATAAAAGAACAGGTCATGGCCATCAAGAAAGAGGTAGAAGAACACTTAAATGAAATCAGGGAGAGCTTCAGGGACGAGAAATTCCAACTCAAACGAGAACTGGAAACCAGTAAGAAAAATCAGGAAAGATTTCAAAATGAATTAGGATCCCGGTTGGAAAGGACTGAACATAAGAACAGTCAAATGGAAATTCAACTCATGGCTAATGAAGAAATTGCCCGAAGAGAAAGGAAGTTAGAATTTGAGAGTCAGGATGAGTTTCCAAAGACAGGATGGGTAGATACCCGTGAACAAGGCACTAATCAAGATAGGGACTTAGGAGGGGAGAGCCCTTATAAGAACCCAGGATATCCAATGGCGATGTCAACCCCGTACATGAACCAGACAAATGGTCAAATAATAAATATCATCAAGTCAAATGAGGACAGACCGGTGAAGTTTACGGGTAATAATATGTCAATTACTCCTAAATACTGGTTAAAGGAAGTCGCAGAGTACTTGAACTAAATGAATGTTCCTCAGGATCGGAGACTGAGAGCAATTGAGAAGCTGTTGGCAGGTGATTGTCTCACCTGGTTCAGGAGTTTCAGGTACACATTCGACACGGTGGAAGGTTTTAGAGAAGCATTTCTGAAACGATATTGGGCAGCGGATGTCCAGGAGAATCTGAGGCTAGATCTGTACTCTAGGAAGTATAGCACAAATGCCCCAACTAAGTACTCAGAATTTTTCACCGCTCAGCTGTGTAAATTCCGGGAACTTGGCATTGCTCCTGCTGAGAACGACATGTGTGCCGCCATTGCAAGACAACTTCCATATGAGATCCAGAGGCTGCTAATCTCGTCTAAAGCCAGAAGTGTGTGGAAGTGGAGAGCGTATTACGTCAATTAGATATGACGACTTCACACGTTACTCCCAGGCATCAAAGACAGACTGAACAGGTACACATGGCCAGCAGTCAAGAAAACGAAGAGAAACCATCGACCAGAAATCAGTCCACTAGTACTGATACTCAGGGACTGGGTCGAGAGTATGGACACCAAGAGCCTAGGGGAATACAGCCATACTATAGAGGAGGATATCGAGGAAGAAATCCTAGAAAAACAGGTTATAGGCAACAAGAGAACCGACCCTATAACAATAACAATCAGAGGCAAGATAACCGAAAGAGATGGGAAAATTATCCCAGAAGGAACGTAAGGCCAGATGATAGGGATGATGAATATCGGGCCGAAATAGAAGAAAGATATCAGGAAAGTCTTCGTTACATGAATGAACGACCAGACGAACCTGAAAGGCAAAAAGTCCGTTGGAGTGAGGCAATAAAGAACCGAAAATCACCCGACCGACTAGACGGAGCTCAAAGCTTGGAGCTACAGGCTCACTTGAAGAATGAGGGGAAAGGAAGCCCTCAGGATAAAAAAAACTTCATAATTAAATCATCAAAAGTGGAAACATACCAGGAGCTGGGAGGAGGTAGAGATTGTGAATTGGATAGCAAGACCAGATGAGCTAATTAACGAGGATGTGGAAGGAATCCCACCTATTAGAAGAGAACTACCTATCATCATGCTAAGGATAGAAGGATTACTGGTCAGGGCATTAATTGATACTGGATCAACTATAAGTTAAATTACGCAAACCCTTCTAAATGAATTGGAAACAAGAGGCCGCGTATTGAAAATTCCCACATCAAGTGTGAAGATTAAGGGAATTATTCCTGAAAAATCTTTAACATGTAAATTTCAGGTATACATTGATTTGCTCATGGGTAACGCTGAAATTTCGCAATGCTTTTTGCTGGTAAATCAATTGCCATATAATGTCATATTAGGTATTGATTTTATCCGTGAGAACAAGGTCATCATAGACCTAGCGCAAAACTGCATTAGGATTCAAAGAGAGGATGTGGATGAACAAAACATTAACCTACAGGAACAGGATGTGAAAATAGAAGAACAGGTATGGCATGTGGAAGAAGTAACTGAGGAAGGTGGTAAGGACATAGAAAAGATATTTGAAGTCCTAAACATAGAACTCGAAGATAGTTTGGAAACTGAGTTCGAAACCAACCTGTCAGGAAAAATAGAGGAAGCTAAAGTTAACCTCGAAAATAAGAAACAATTAAAGGAATTACTATTAAAGTTTAGGGACGTATTTGATTCCAAACCAGGGAAGATTGAAAATTTTAAATACGCGTTCCAAGTCAATGATTGGGCACCGTTCAGACAAAAACCATACCCGGTTGCGGAAAAACATTACCCACAAACGAAGAAAACACTGCAGGAGATGATGAAAGAAGGTGTTATAGGAAATATGGTGACACCATATGTTAGTCCATTAGTAATTGTGAGTAAACCGGATGGCTCAGTAAGGGTGTGTTTAGATGCCAGGAATTTAAATGCAAAAATCATACCAGAAAATGATTCGGCACCACCCATAAAAGAAATACTGAGGAAATTCAAAGGCAAGAAGATTTTCACAAATATTGACATGACTTCTTCGTATCATCATCTCGAACTGGAAGAGAAAACCAGTCTTTTAACAGGATTTCAGTTCGACCAACAAACCTATTGCTTTAGGAGATGTCCGTTTGGATTGAAGACCGCGGGATCGGCCTTAATAAGAGCGCTTGATCGAAACCTGTCAGAGGAAGTGAAAGATTGCACTATTCATTACGTGGATGACATTTTCTTACCTCGGAAAACATTGAGGAACATTTGGAAAAGTTAAAGAAATTATTGGAAGATTTAAGAAAGGCGAATTTTAAGATCAATTTGAAGAAATCAAATTTTTGTCAGAGACAAGTAACATTTTTGGGGCACGTGATTGATAAGGATGGTGTTAAACCAAATCCATGCAAATTAGAATCGACAAGAGATTTTCCAAGGCCTTTGAAGGTGTAAAACGTTCGCCAGTTTTTGGGACTGATTGGATTTTTCTCAGGACATTGTCCGTCATACACCAAAAACTGTGGCACCACTACAGGACCTTCTGAAGAAGGGGGGCAAGTGGAAATGGACGGAGGACACAGAAAAAGCATTTATAGAGGCCAAGGAAATGCTCTTAAACTATGTGAAGCTAGGATATCCTGATTTTAATCAGAGATTTATCATACAAACAGATGCATCCCAGATTGGAATAGGGGCAATGCTATATCAGGAAAACCCGGATAATCCTGATAAGGAAAATTATCTAGCTTTCACAAGTCGGAGACTGACACCACACGAGAAAAATTATACAATCAGCGAAATCGAGCTGTTAGCGATATTGCACGCGCTGCAATGTTGGCGAAAGATCGTATATGGGTTTCAAGTCACATTAAGGACGGATCATAAAGCCTTAACCTTTTTGATGAAGACTAATTTATCCAGTCAAAGGTTAATGCGTTGGGCTTTATACATTCAACAGTTTGACGTACATATAGAGTACTGCCCAGGAAAAGAAAATGTAGTTCCAGATAATTTAAGTAGACAGTCAGAGTCCACAGAAGAGGACGTAATGGCTATTGATTTGGAAGACAGGGATCAGCGTACTCTGAATGAGTTAAGAAGCATTGGTCAACGACAACGTGAGGATCCATGGATGAACATGCTCATATCTTTCCTTGAAGGGAGTTTGATAAGGGGAACACCGGCGTACACGGAAGCTAATAAGATAGCTCAAGATTACACATTCTATAATGGATTGTTATATAAGTTTGTGGACTCTGACCATACACGATTAAGGATCGTTGTACCTGCGATTTTGCATAGAAAAATGGTATGGTTAGCCCATAGATTGTTCGGACATATGGGAGTCGACAAAACAGTATCGATGCTGAAAGAAGCATTTGTATGGCCGAGACTGAGAGAAACTGTAAGGGATACGCTAAAGACATGTGATCCATGTCAAAGGATTAAACCAAATGCATTTTTGATGAGACAAAAGCCTATACCATTGTTGCCCGAGAGGCCAGGTCAAATCATATCTATTGACAATTTCGGACCTTTGCCAAAGGCTAGGCGAGGAAATCGACACATAATGGTGGCTATGGATGTGTTCACAAAAATGGTTGTCCTTGCTCCCATACAGAAGACTAGTACCAAACAGGTGTTAAAACGACTCAAAGAAAAAGTGATACCGATTCTGGGAAAACCCGAGAATTTGTTGTTGGATCACGGTAGTTGTTTTACAAGTGTAGAGTTCAGACAGGAATTAGAAAGACTTGGAATACGTCAGATTTTGTCAAGTATTCGCCATCCTGAGGCAAATCCTGTGGAAAGAGTGATGAGGGAGACGGCCAAGTATTGTACAATATACTGTGCCGAAGAAAATTGGAAATGGATAGATATCCTGGATATTATAGAATTTTGTATAAACAATACAATCCATGAATCTACGGGAGAGATACCAATAACGTTACATCGGAATGAGCAACCAGAGAGACCTTGGAGTCTGGTAATTCCTAGGCCAGCAGACGCTCAGCCTGGAAGAGATGTACGTATTAGAAGAGCCTTTGAGCATCTAAAAGCTCAAGCCGATAGAAGGCAAAGAAGAAACAGGCACAAGAGGTATCATCGACCACTATTAGCAGGAGAAATGGTGTTAGTAAAAAGACCAGCCATTTCGGATTCAGGGAACCGCGTGTACAAAAAGTTCCAGAAAATGTACCACGGACCGTATCAAATAGTAAGAGATTTGAGAAATAATGCCTATAGAATTCGGCACTGTGAAACGAATCACGAAGTGACCATGAACTCAGCGAACTTAAAAATATATTACCCTCCCGAAGACTTCGATGAAGCAAATGAACAAGCCCTGGTCATGGAACAATTTAGAGAGGATGAATCCACTTTTGATACAAACGATAGTAAGGTAGAAAAAGGAAACAGAGTTCAAGCATTCGAGTGCGAATGCGAATTGGAGAAACTGTATTGCGAGATAAGAGAAATAATTGAGTTTATTGAAAAGGAAAATCTCAATTTAAGAAGAGAGAATGATGAAATAAAGAAACGGGTAGGGTTAGACCACACCCGTGACGAAGAATGATGTTCTGGAAATTTGTAGTCCAGACAAATAAGAAAGAAAGAAAGGGTAGGGACAGATCGTACCCAACCTACACAATTACCGGATATGACTTAAAAGGAGGAAAGATAAAATATCGTGGGATTTTAAAGGAATAAAGATCAGAAGGTACGGATAAACGTTATGATGGCTTCGACAACTAAAGAAGAATAAGATGTTATGAATAATTGAAATAAATTTCCTCAAAATTTTTCAAAAATGTATTTACCTAAGGAGGGGAGAGATGAACCCATGTACTGTACCTGATATCCTGATAGTAGGCTGTCAGATATCTGCCCCCTCAATCGGATTGCCAATAATCAAACGCACCGGCACAGCTACATCAATGAAAATGGCACTGACAGATACTATCGAGATTAGAGCACAATAGTTAACAAGAAATTATTGTGGAACACACCAAAATATACGGGGGTTCATACTTACCTTTACTTACCTCTTAAATATATCTCGGGGACTGGGTTGTCAACTGGATCACTTAAAAGTATGCCCACTCAATAACCTCCACCATGATATTTAAAATGAACCAGAACGAAGACGAGAAACTTTAAACTGCACAATAATTTATTTCACATAAAGAATGATTTTAACAAAAATAAACAACAAAATCAACGTGGCAATCAGAAGCCATCGACCACATAACCATGTCCTCCTGTAGGACCTGTATTCTCTACATATAATGTTTCAGCTTTCTCAATCTCATAGCAACGTAAAATAATAATGCACATGGAATGGAAACGGGATTTGGGATGAGACACATATATCAATTGTTTTGCGTGTTTATATACTTCACATTTTATTTATAGCCACAAGGCTATTATGGAACGTCCTTGGCCTCTGTAACACAATTGTCCGGGCCAGCTGCAAGGCACCTGCATGGTCAAAGCGGACTCCCGTTCGTTCAACCCTAGCATAAGCGTGTTACCTCAGAGCATTGCTCTCCTTTTCAAATACGTAAATGTTCACATCTCAACTGAAATATTATCACGCAAATGTCTTACATGCTTCATTCAAACACCAGTGGATTACTCCAACAATCCCAAATCATGATTAATTGTTCAAACCACTTGCTTAACTTGCGTTGTTTAGAGTATAAAAACCAAAACTCTAAATGTTAATAACAAAAGTTCATTAATTATTTATAACAATAATAAATTGTTTATAACAATGTCAAATGACAATTGAAAATTTTATACACGCCTGTATTAATCACTATCATTTCAAATTATTTAACAAAGATATTTACAAAATTATTTTACAATATTATATTGTTTATATTATTTATACAAGAAATACATTAAACCACACGTTTATCCGGTTGATAATTACTCAAATCGTGTTGATATAATCGACCAATGAAGGTTAGTTATATTTACCTGTCAAATTCAGGTTTATAAGGTTTAATAATAATTATTAATATTTGTGACTGTAACCTCCATTCAAAATCTTTATCTCAAATTATTTAACACTCTTGTTAATTTTAACAGTATCTTCATGTGAATAATCTTTCAAAGAACAAGAACAATACAAACAGCGGGAAAATACTTCGCTCAAGACGCACAAAATTGCACAACAATAGGCCCAAAATTCATCATATATCTTCATATATATGGCATAAAAATCTTCCAAACTACACACAAAAACCTCCACTTATTAATTCATCAACTTCATTAATTATTGTGGGAACCTCCTTCATTATTCAAGGGCATTATTCAACAGCGACTTTTACACGTCCACTGAACTAACGATTATACATCCATTGTTCCTCTTTAAAAATTCTTATATTCATCAATAGTAATAATGACTGTTATTATTTAACCTTCGTGGGTTTCATTCATGAATCGATATGAAGTAAAAATTTGCCAATCACAAATAAATTTAATAGCAAATACGATTAGACACTCCTGCCTGGTCTATCAAAATTGAGATTAATATCTTCAAAGTAACGCAGTATAAAAATACTATCTTCAAACAAAGTTCATCTAAACTGCATGAATAGTCGAATAGAATACAATTAGATTGTGGAATGCAAACATTATTGTTCCAATCTATAATTGAGAAAAACTCCTATCAAATGTTCATTACTATAGTGTATTCAATAAATTGTAATTAACGTTCATATATCATAAAATTGTCTATAATGCAATGGTAAATGTCTATGTTGCAATCATGTTCATAAGACGACTAGTATTTCAAAGATCGTCGATATCGTAATAGATTTTAACGCTCTAAAATCATTTAATCATTCTTCTTTCTTGAGGATGACAGAAAATTGGTCAAAGTAATTTACTGAATAGAATTACTTTAATAAAATGACACGCTGTCTGAATTCAAATCTGCCATAGCAAATCAATAACTTTACAGTTAAATCGTGACTACAAAAATATGCAAATTACTGAAAGAATCTAAATCATCAGTCTCAACTGATCCAAAATTATTTAGTATGCCAATGACATAGCAATGTCTCAAAAATCGAAGAAAAAGGCATAAATCATCGAAGTGTACTGAGTACAGAAATATCAATCAAGAAAATGGGGCAAAAGATAGGACAGAAAATATGGGAAAATGGTTGCTCAGATATCGCTACAAGACTCAAATAATACAAGAAACGTTCACGACTACCTTATCTGTTGATTGAAGATCTAGAGGAAAGTTTTCAAAGAAAACTGCTGTTGGTTCCATTTCACCAGCGTAAAGATGTGCTCCGTCCTCGAATCTGGAATCAGCGTCCTCGGAGAATCGAACTGCTTCCTCCTCCGAAATTGCACTGCTCCGTGGATACGAAAAACATCCTTCTGGCAAAACTCTTCTTTGTGCGCCGGGACAACCCTGGCCTCTCTTGAAAGTTCCCGGAAGTTCTTGCAGAAATTCGCCATGAAGTTTATTGTAGTTATTTCCGCAGAAATATTCATAGTTGTGGAGTATGAAAATATTTACACTGTTATCTGGTATAATTCAGCGATGGATTCACGATGCATGAGTGTAGTTGGATGTTCACTACATGCTCGCTTTTGTAGAAAGACGATTAACGAAGTTCCATGCTGTTACTTTACTCCAATGATATATGTCCCAATTGCAATAAAGCCTTAGCCTTCCATCTCAACTACTGTTATAATCATCGAAAGCACTGCAAGATTATAATGTTCCATAGTCGAATGTATCGTTGTAATACCAAACGTATTCTCCAATATCACTGTTGCACTCCACGTGTCAGCCGTAGTGTATAATGTGGAATTTTAAACGTGTTTCTCATGTGGCGAGAAAATCACTTTTGTTGGCAGCCTTAAAGTTCCAATATCTTTCGAAGTATAACTGTGAAATTGTTCAAATCTTCTACACACCTCAATGTTATACTGCCCAATAGAACTATAATAAAGGCTGAAGTTAGCGCTTGATATCTTGACTGGTGGAAACGTTAATGTGAGCGTTTCAACTTCACCTAGTTTCGAGCAGCGTAAAATGGAACTGCTCCGTGTTCGTTCGATGCGCCAGGCTTTAACCACGCTAAAGACAACTTACTTCACTTAATCACTTGAAAATAACTATATATCACCAGAAATATATATGCGATCTGACATATGAGATCTGAGAGCTCCTCTCTCCTGTGCACGACCTTTTATCAACTTATTAAGGGGCGTATCCATCCCTTCCATAGCATGTTGCTGCGTCATTGCTAGAAGTTTTAACTTTGGCTATACTTGACGGATTTTCAAATTTCAAAAACTCAAAATTAATTTCTTCAAAATTCCAAATCAATGCCATAACTGAAAATAGATTTCCACAAATCTGCATGCCAAAAGTAATCGAATATCGTAGTTTCAGCAATCTCCGTCTTCCTTCCAAACTATCGTTCATTGGTTCGAGTCTCTCCTCCAATAGCGTAGCTTCTTCCTTAGCACAATACCTTGTTTCCTGCGACTGCGTCGTAAATCTAAGATCTTTCTCGAACAAAATCATGACGTCACCAAGAATCTCAGCTCAACCAGCCTGCTTGCATGAAATCTACGTCATCCGTGCCTATGTCATGAATATCCACGTCATAACTATGACATCCATAACTTTACTCATATTTACCAATACAGCCATCGTGGTCTCAATATAATTCAATTTCCGGGGGCAGTACCAATGGTCCAAAAGGGGTCGAATCCATGTATTTTGTGAAAGGAAGGAAGGAAATATACAGTCTTCAATGGAACAGAGAAAGATTTCATGCAAGGATGCTAGCATAACGTTGGGTAAGAAGTTGGACCCAGGTGGCCAGGAAATGAGATCATGCCTGACTCATGGATAAGGAGCCGGTCACGAATATAAATAGAAGCAGTGGAAAGTTCCAGGCGTATGAGAGAGAGCACGTTTCGGAAATCACCCTTACCTTGCATTAAAACGGCAACAGCGCAACTGTGCCAGAAGAAGAAGAATTAAATTTAACCCATTTGCAAGAATAAAAGTAAGTAAATAAATACAGTATTGTGAATCATTTCGGATTAGAGATTTTTGTGTAGAGAAAAAGCTTTTAATAATTGCCCAGGAGAGAAGTGCAAACGTAGCATACGTCATCGGGGATTTACTGAGGCCCGAGGAGTGGGGAATTTAAAAATCAACAGCAACACCCACACAGCTGAAGACTAAAAATTATTTAATATCTCAGAAATGCACGATCGATTTTCATGTGCAGTGAGGTCATTTGACGTTTAGAAAACGAGCTTTCTGGAGATATAATTTTTATAATTGTGCGACAATTATTTCAAAAGTTGGTCACGAAAAGGACTAGGATTTTATCTTTTTTTTTACTAAATAGTATAAAAGTCCAGGCCAAGCCAGACCAATCAGACAGTATTATTCCGTCCAGGGGACGTGAAGCTACATCACGCCGTATTCAAACGTATGAGCCTCAGGGGAGGTCATACCGTACAACAAGTATAAGCAGTAAATGCAGTTCACGACAGACTCCTTGAGGGGAGACGCTACATCACCGAATACATTCTACAAGCTTTCCCCGAGGGGAAACGCTGTATCACATCGTATAGACAGTATCCGACAGCCAAGAGCGTCGCGGTATCGATAACCAACGGGCATCCCTAAGGAGTAGCCAAGAAGTATTATTACAGTATCGCCGTGTGGAGAATTAGGAAAATCCTAGTTACAGGATTTAGTTCCGACAGTATAAAGTTTACAGTGAAAAGTCAGTAATTACAGTCAAAGCAGACTGCGAACTTAGAGCCCAGGGCGATAGGTCTTAAATTAAACGACCAAAGGTATCATAACGTATTGAAGTACCGTAACAGCGAGATAAACATTCTATCAACTTTAAAGAACCCGAGTAGGGACGGACAGAATAAGGTTCGCAATGTATTCTGGAAAGATAGGAATTCGAGAACCGAATCAGCGGAAAGGAGAAGGAAATTCTAGACATTGTTTTAAGGAAGCAAACGAACTATTAAAAGCACTAAGTTACGAGGAGTATTAGTGGCGAGAAATCAATACGTCACCGATAGATTAATTGGGGGACCGTGGACAGAACAGACTTTCGCTAGACCAACCAATAGGGTCTAGAAAGGAGCCGTTCGAGCTAATAATAATAGCAGATCGTCAGGAAACGGGATTTGAAGGAGTGCGATTCCAGGGAGGAGGTAGATGGTTCGAGACTTTCACATTCTGGCAAGATAGGAAGCCAACATTTACTAAATTTCACCCTTGGAGACGGGAGGTCAAGAAATCACGTGTGAAAGGCTTAATAGCAGCCTTAGTGATTAGAATCTGTGAAGTGTAAATATATAAAATTTGTGTTAAAGAGTAATATTTTCAGTGTTTTTATCGTGTATTATAAACGAATACACCAGAGTATTTTAAAAAAGGTTATCAGTGTTAAATGTATTTGAGTTAAATGTGTGTCAAGATATCTCAGTACATGAAATGAATTTGTACAAGATGGTGTAATCACAAAATAGTGGGCAAAAATGAAACATCGCAAGAAAAGGAAGGTCAGGGACCAACCTATAACATGTGAGTAAATATTTTCATTATGTTTTGTGTTGGGGAAGTGTTTGTGTACAATCCACCAGAGTTTGAGAAGTAGGGATGTTTTTGAGTAACAAATAACAGAATAAGGGTGCGGTATGAACAAATAGGAATTGAGAAATGATAAAATAATTACGTGAAATGAATAAATTCTTTAGAGGAAAAGTATGAAGTAAAATATCAGTATGTTTGATAAATATTGTAAAAGCAAGCGTAATAATAATAATAATAATAATAATAATGAAAAGTATATAAATGAAGATAAATTTGAATTACATTGTATTAAATAATAGGGAGCGTATTTGTTGTATTGATGAGCGCAGGTTAGACTGAGGTCGCCTTAAACGCTGAATTGTTGTAAGTTCTCCAGTATGGGAATGGTTCCCGAGGCAGTTAAGAGAGTCGATCCCAGACTCATATAGTGTGGAAGCCCCTAAATATCGTCGTTGTATTGAATTATCCTTGCCCATCAATGATGACACTTCATAATTAATAAATGCCAAGGTTACGAAAGTGGTCTGTGAGCCTATAAAATGTTGTTATAAAGGAATGAAAGAAACGCCAGGTCTATCCAAAGAACTGTGGAAAGGAAATAGCTGGTTTAAAAGCATGAATGTAGGGGTCTCGAGGCGAGACATAGAGCCTTCCCTCCCGGGCCATAAATCAAGTCAAGTGTACAGTCAGACCCCTTGTGGTAATAGGATCGGAGAGAACCGTCTGGGAGAAGTAATAATACACCGTGAGTGTTTAGAAGTTGTTAATGACCCGGGATTTGAACCGAGGTCCTTGTAGATGAAAGTACCGCTTGCCAGTTCAGATCGTAGCTTTCTTATGTAATAATGGTCTTTTAAGACAAATAAATAAAATCCCTAATGTAATGTTGTATGGATGTAGGATTCCATGAGTTCAATGAAGATAACTAGATTCCGGGAGTAATCATAGTTTTTGACTTTGTCAAGTAATCTTCGGTAACTCTGGAGTACACAAGTATTTTCCCGATCACTGTAGTGAATTTATTAAACTTGAGAGAGATGGTAATGTTGAGAACATTGTTGAATGCCCAAACAATTAAGTAGAGAAGTAACATGTACTTTAAATATGATTATATATTTGTTTGATGATAAGAAACTCATAAAATAGTTATTGAGGTGTATGAAAGAAAGACACCGTTATTATGGGAAGATATCGAGCCATTGGAGCTCGTGATTATATTGAACTTTAAGATAGATACTTTATGGAAGTGAAAATAATTATGAGCTGTTGGTTTGAAAGAAGCCATGTATTTTAATATAATGTTTGTTTAATTTTTATATCTTCCTTGTTCACTTTGAACAAGTTTAGAAGGATTTGGTCAATAGTTTATTTGTTTTATTTGTTTGTAGCGCCATAATTTTGGTTAATTAAATGTTTTAAAATAGGAGTTGATTTTGTTGTTATTTTTGGAAGTGTATCCTCTATTTAATCCATAATGTGTAAGTCACAGAGTGGGAGAACGTACCAAAACCCCGAAAATCCCGATTTGAGCATTGCTGGCATACTGTGATTTGCATATTTCTTGCTGGAAGGGCACAGGGGGCATAGAAGTACTGTGCTTGGATTAATAACTAGAGGAACACTTAAGACGGTCATTTCATGTAAAAGTAAAATAATGATAGGAATAGCTACAACATATAAAGTCAACTGACCGCATGGGTCCCTAGAAACTCACACCGAGCAGCCCTGAATTAAAAACCCCCTAGCAAATCGAAGATTTTGGCGCCCAGTACGCAGGGATGAGTTTTCCTAGGGAATACCCGAGTTTTCTCGAAAATCCAAATTTTCATTTTTTGAAAAAAAAATGGTTTTTCGAAATTTTGAATTTTTAAATACTTCCATAAAGGTTTCTGAGATTGAATAAAGCTATTAAAAGGGTACGTTTTAGTAAACACCCGTACCAAAGTAAATTTTTTATTGGAAATTGGGACACAATGGTTCAGATTACCATCTCTCAAGCATGTACCAGCGCTGTGGCATAAGTAGCCCACTGTATTCTAATAAGATGGCATTGAGTGAGGAATTGCAGAGGCTTACGGACGTCTTAAAGGCGAATATGCAAGTGGAGAATAGGGAAGAAAGGCAGGAGCTTTTGGACGCGTTAAAAGCTGATAGTAAGGAAAGGTTGGAGGCTATAAACAATAAATTTGAAACGATAGACAATACATTGGGCCTTCAACAGGGTGAAAATAAAAAACAGTTAAAAGCCATAAATCAAAAGTTAGGATCTATCGAGGCCGACTGTATAAGAATGAACAATGAACTGAAGGCTGAGATAGATCAAATAAAAACAGAAAATGGGGATAACATTAAAGAACAGTTGAAAGTGGTAAAAGAAGAGACGTTAGAGTCTATGAAAGCCGACAGTAAAGCAAACAACGAGGTACTGAAGGCTGAGATAGAAAGCAAATTGAATAGTATAAAAACAGAAAATTCAGACCATTTTTCAGCACAATCCAAGGTTTTAGAAGAAACAATGAATAACAAATTTCATGGTTTTGACACTGAGTTTGGGAAGAAGTTAACTGAGTTCAAAGGGAAAATTACAAGTGAAATTAAAGAGGAAAGTAGTGTACTTAAGTTAGAATTGCAAGGCCAAATAAAGATCTTAAAGGAGAGTACGGTAAATTCCCAAGCTAAATGTCAAGAAAATTTGAAAAATTTAGAAGGTAATCTTGGTTCTATAAAAACTAAATTAAATAGCATGGAAAAAGCCTGTAAGGAGTATGTAGACGGATGTAAAAATGAACTTGTAACCCAGATCCAAGGGGTGCAGAAAAAATTAGAAGATCAGATAAAATCTAACATGAATCTTTGTGAAAATTCCCGGAAGGAGATAAAGGATAGTCTTGATAGGCTAGAAGGTAGATTTACAAGGGTTGAGGAAAAAGTAGGAAACCTCGAGGGAAAAGTCGAGAAAATTCAGGCAGAAATAACTGATGTTAAGAGGCAAGGTGAGGCCGATGCCAACAAAAGGGAATTGCAATTTAACGTATTCACGGGACAGGTGGATGAATGGTTGAGGAAGCATGAGGGGGATATTACTACGAAGTTAGGTGAATACGAAGGGAATCTTAAGGATGAAAGCACGCAACGAAAAAGGGATCGGGATGAACAACTCGTAAAAATAGAGAGGATAGATAAAGGGGTTACTGGAATTCAGGAAACCGTAATAGGATTAACAAAACAAATGGGAGACACAAAGGGAGATATAAATAAGGTTATGACTGACATAACAATTATATTCGATGAACAAGGAAAGGCCCGAGAGGATATGAACAAGATCCAGGATAAAGTCTACAAAGGACAAAAAGAGATGGAGAAAAAGATAAAGGAAATGCGAGAACACCTAGATACTAAAGGTGACGTTAAGCCAGAAATTATAAAAGAACAGGTCATGGCCATCAAGTAAGAGGTAGAAGAACACTTAAATGAAATCAGGGAGAGCTTCAGGGACGAGAAATTCCAACTCAAACGAGAACTGGAAACCAGTAAGAAAAATCAGGAAAGAATTCAAAATGAATTAGGATCCCGGTTGGAAAGGACTGAACATAAGAACAGTCAAATGGAAATTCAACTCATGGCTAATGAAGAAATTGCCCGAAGAGAAAGGAAGTTAGAATTTGAGAGTCAGGATGAGTTTCCAAAGACAGGATGGGTAGATACCCGTGAACAAGGCACTAATCAAGATAGGGACTTAGGAGGGGAGAGCCCTTATAAGAACCCAGGATATCCAATGGCGATGTCAACCCCGTACATGAACCAGACAAATGGTCAAATAATAAATATCATCAAGTCAAATGAGGACAGACCGGTGAAGTTTACGGGTAATAATATGTCAATTACTCCTAAATACTGGTTAAAGGAAGTCGCAGAGTACTTGAACGAAATGAAAGTTCCTCAGGATCGGAGACTGAGAGCAATTGAGAAGCTGTTGGCAGGTGATTGTCTCACCTGGTTCAGGAGTTTCAGGTACACATTCGACACGGTGGAAGGTTTTAGAGAAGCATTTCTGAAACGATATTGGGCAGCGGATGTCCAGGAGAATCTGAGGCTAGATCTGTACTCTAGGAAGTATAGCACAAATGCCCCAACTAAGTACTCAGAATTTTTCACCGCTCAGCTGTGTAAATTCCGGGAACTTGACATTGCTCCTGCTGAGAACGACATGTGTGCCGCCATTGCAAGACAACTTCCATATGAGATCCAGAGGCTGTTAATCTCTTCTAAAGCCAGAAGTGCTGTGGAAGTGGAGAGCGTATTACGTCAATTAGATATGACCACTTCACACGTTACTCCCAGGCATCAAAGACAGACTGAACAGGTACACATGGCCGGCAGTCAAGAAAACAAAGAGAAACCATCGACCAGAAATCAGTCCACTAGTACTGATACTCAGGGACTGGGTCGAGAGTATGGACACCAAGAGCCTAGGGGAATACAGCCATACTATAGAGGAGGATATCGAGGAAGAAATCCTAGAAATACAGGTTATAGGCAACAAGAGAACCGACCCTATAACAATAACAATCAGAGGCAAGATAACCGAAAGAGATGGGAAAATTATCCCAGAAGGAACGTAAGGCCAGATGATAGGGATGATGAATATCGGGCCGAAATAGAAGAAAGATATCAGGAAAGTCTTCGTTACATGAATGACCGACCAGACGAACCTGAAAGGCAAAAAGTCCGTTGGAGTGAGGCAATAAAGAACCGAAAATCACCCGACCGACTAGACGGAGCTCAAAGCTTGGAGCTACAGGCTCACTTGAAGAATGAGGGGAAAGGAAGCCCTTAGGATAAAAAAAAACTTCAAAATTAAATCATCAAAAGTGGAAACATACCAGGAGCTGGGAGGAGGTAGAGATTGTGAATTGGATAGCAAGACCAGATGAGCTAATTAACGAGGATGTGGAAGGAATCCCACCTATTAGAAGAGAACTACCTATCATCATGCTAAGGATAGAAGGATTACTGGTCAGGGCATTAATTGATACTGGATCAACTATAAGTTAAATTACGCAAACCCTTCTAAATGAATTGGAAACAAGAGGCCGCGTATTGAAAATTCCCACATCAAGTGTGAAGATTAAGGGAATTATTCCTGAAAAATCTTTAACATGTAAATTTCAGGTATACATTGATTTGCTCATGGGTAACGCTGAAATTTCGCAATGCTTTTTGCTGGTAAATCAATTGCCATATAATGTCATATTAGGTATTGATTTTATCCGTGAGAACAAGGTCATCATAGACCTAGCGCAAAACTGCATTAGGATTCAAAGAGAGGATGTGGATGAACAAAACATTAACCTACAGGAACAGGATGTGAAAATAGAAGAACAGGTATGGCATGTGGAAGAAGTAACTGAGGAAGGTGGTAAGGACATAGAAAAGATATTTGAAGTCCTAAACATAGAACTCGAAGATAGTTTGGAAACTGAGTTCGAAACCAACCTGTCAGGAAAAATAGAGGAAGCTAAAGTTAACCTCGAAAATAAGAAACAATTAAAGGAATTACTATTAAAGTTTAGGGACGTATTTGATTCCAAACCAGGGAAGATTGCAAATTTTAAATACGCGATCCAAGTCAATGATTGGGCACCGTTCAGACAAAAACCATACCCGGTTGCGGAAAAACATTACGCACAAACGAAGAAAACACTGCAGGAGATGATGAATGCAGGTGTTATAGAAAAGATGGCGACACCATATGTTAGTCCATTAGTAATTGTGAGTAAACCGGATGGCTCAGTAAGGGTGTGTTTAGATGCCAGGAATTTAAATGCAAAAATCATACCAGAAAATGATACGGCACCACCCATAAAAGAAATACTGAGGAAGTTCAAAGGCAAGACGATTTTCACAAATATTGACATGACTTCTTCGTATCATCATCTCGAACTGGAAGAGAAAACCAGTCTTTTAACTGGATTTCAGTTCGACCAACAAACCTATTGCTTTAGGAGATGTCCGTTTGGATTGAAGACCGCGGGATCGGCCTTAATAAGAGCGCTTGATCGAAACCTGTCAGAGGAAGTGAAAGATTGCACTATTCGTTACGTGGATGACATTTTGCTTACCTCGGAAAACATTGAGGAACATTTGGAAAAGTTAAAGAAATTATTGGAAGATTTAAGAAAGGCGAATTTTAAGATCAATTTGAAGAAATCAAATTTTTGTCAGAGACAAGTAACATTTTTGGGGCATGTGATTGATAAGGATGGTGTTAAACCAAATCCATGCAAATTAGAATCGATAAGAGATTTTCCAAGGCCTTTGAAGGTGAAAAACGTTCGCCAGTTTTTGGGATTGATTGGATTTTTCTCAGGACATTGTCCGTCATACACCAAAAATGTGGCACCACTACAGGACCTTCTGAAGAAGGGGGGCAAGTGGAAATGGACGGAGGACATAGAAAATGCATTTATAGAGGCCAAGGAAATGCTCTTAAACTATGTGAAGCTAGGATATCCTGATTTTAATCAGAGATTTATCATACAAACAGATGCATCCCAGATTGGAATAGGGGCAATGCTATATCAGGAAAACCCGGATAAACCTGATAAGGAAAATTATCTAGCTTTCACAAGTCGGAGACTGAAACCACACGAGAAAAATTATACAATCAGCGAAATCGAGCTGTTAGCAATATTGCACGTACTGCAATATTGGCGAAATATCGTATATGGGTTTCAAGTCACATTAAGGACGGATCATAAAGCCTTAACCTTTTTGATGAAGACTAATTTATCCAGTCAAAGGTTAATGCGTTGGGCTTTATACATTCAACAGTTTGACGTACATATAGAGTACTGCCCAGGAAAAGAAAATGTAGTTCCAGATAATTTAAGTAGACAGCCAGAGTCCACAGAAGAGGAAGTAATGGCTATTGATTTGGAAGACAGGGATCAGCGTACTCTGAATGAGTTAAGAAGCATTGGTCAACGACAACGTGAGGATCCATGGATGAACATGCTCATATCTTTCCTTGAAGGGAGTTTGATAAGGGGAACACCGGCGTACACGGAAGCTAATAAGATAGCTCAAGATTACACATTCTATAATGGATTGTTATATAAGTTTGTGGACTCTGACCATACACGATTAAGGATCGTTGTACCTGCGATTTTGCAGAGAAAAATGGTATGGTTAGCCCATAGATCGTTCGGACATATGGGAGTCGACAAAACAGTCTCGATGCTGAAAGAAGCATTTGTATGGCCGAGACTGAGAGAAACTGTAAGGGATACGCTAAAGACATGTGATCTATGTCAAAGGATTAAACCAAATGCATTTTTTATGAGACAAAAGCCTATACCATTGTTGCCCGAGAGGCCAGGTCAAATCAGTTCTATTGACAATTTCGGACCTTTGCCAAAGGCTAGGCGAGGAAATCGACACATAATGGTGGCTATGGATGTGTTCACAAAAATGGTTGTCCTTGCTCCCACACAGAAGACTAGTACCAAACAGGTGTTAAAACGACTCAAAGAAAAAGTGATACCGATTCTGGGAAAACCCGAGAATTTGTTGTCGGATCACGGTAGTTGTTTTACAAGTGTAGAGTTCAGACAGGAATTAGAAAGACTTGGAATACGTCAGATTTTGTCAAGTATTCGCCATCCTGAGGCAGATCCTGTGGAAAGAGTGGTGATGGAGACGGCCAAGTATTGTACAATATACTGTGCCGAAGAAAATTGGAAATGGATAGATATCCTGGATATTATAGAATTTTGTATAAACAATACAATCCATGAATCTACGGGAGAGATACCAATAACGTTACATCGGAATGAGCAACCAGAGAGACCTTGGAGTCTGGTAATTCCTAGGCCAGCAGACGCTCAGCCTGGAAGAGATGTACGTATTAGAAGAGCCTTTGAGCATCTAAAAGCTCAAGCCGATAGAAGGCAAAGAAGAAACAGGCACAAGAGGTATCATCGACCACTATTAGCAGGAGAAATGGTGTTAGTAAAAAGACCAGCCATTTCGGATCCAGGGAACCGCGTGTACAAAAAGTTCCAGAAAATGTACCACGGACCGTATCAAATAGTAAGAGATTTGAGAAATAATGCCTATAGAATTCGGCACTGTGAAACGAATCACGAAGTGACCATGAACTCAGCGAACTTAAAAATATATTACCCTCCCGAAGACTTCGATGAAGCAAATGAACAAGCCCTGGTCATGGAACAATTTAGAGAGGATGAATCCACTTTTGATACAAACGATAGTAAGGTAGAAAAAGGAAACAGAGTTCAAGCATTCGAGTGCGAATGCGAATTGGAGAAACTGTATTGCGAGATAAGAGAAATAATTGAGTTTATTGAAAAGGAAAATCTCAATTTAAGAAGAGAGAATGATGAAATAAAGAAACGGGTAGGGTTAGACCACACCCGTGACGAAGAATGATGTTCTGGAAATTTGTAGTCCAGACAAATAAGAAAGAAAGAAAGGGTAGGGACAGATCGTACCCAACCTACACAATTACCGGATATGACTTAAAAGGAGGAAAGATAAAATATCGTGGGATTTTAAAGGAATAAAGATCAGAAGGTACGGATAAACGTTATGATGGCTTCGACAACTAAAGAAGAATAAGATGTTATGAATAATTGAAATAAATTTCCTCAAAATTTTTCAAAAATGTATTTACCTAAGGAGGGGAGAGATGAACCCATGTACTGTACCTGATATCCTGATAGTAGGCTGTCAGATATCCGCCCCCTCAATCGGATTGCCAATAATCAAACGCACCGGCACAGCTACATCAATGAAAATGGCACTGACAGATACTATCGAGATTAGAGCACAATAGTTAACAAGAAATTATTGTGGAACACACCAAAATATACGGGGGTTCATACTTACCTTTACTTACCTCTTAAATATATCTCGGGGACTGGGTTGTCAACTGGATCACTTAAAAGTATGCCCACTCAATAACCTCCACCATGATATTTAAAATGAACCAGAACGAAGACGAGAAACTTTAAACTGCACAATAATTTATTTCACATAAAGAATGATTTTAACAAAAATAAACAACAAAATCAACGTGGCAATCAGAAGCCATCGACCACATAACCATGTCCTCCTGTAGGACCTGTATTCTCTACATATAATGTTTCAGCTTTCTCAATCTCATAGCAACGTAAAATAATAATGCACATGGAATGGAAACGGGATTTGGGATGAGACACATATATCAATTGTTTTGCGTGTTTATATACTTCACATTTTATTTATAGCCACAAGGCTATTATGGAACGTCCTTGGCCTCTGTAACACAATTGTCCGGGCCAGCTGCAAGGCACCTGCATGGTCAAAGCGGACTCCCGTTCGTTCAACCCTAGCATAAGCGTGTTACCTCAGAGCATTGCTCTCCTTTTCAAATACGTAAATGTTCACATCTCAACTGAAATATTATCACGCAAATGTCTTACATGCTTCATTCAAACACCAGTGGATTACTCCAACAATCCCAAATCATGATTAATTGTTCAAACCACTTGCTTAACTTGCGTTGTTTAGAGTATAAAAACCAAAACTCTAAATGTTAATAACAAAAGTTCATTAATTATTTATAACAATAATAAATTGTTTATAACAATGTCAAATGACAATTGAAAATTTTATACACGCCTGTATTAATCACTATCATTTCAAATTATTTAACAAAGATATTTACAAAATTATTTTACAATATTATATTGTTTATATTATTTATACAAGAAATACATTAAACCACACGTTTATCCGGTTGATAATTACTCAAATCGTGTTGATATAATCGACCAATGAAGGTTAGTTATATTTAACTGTCAAATTCAGGTTTATAAGGTTTAATAATAATTATTAATATTTGTGACTGTAACCTCCATTCAAAATCTTTATCTCAAATTATTTAACACTCTTGTTAATTTTAACAGTATCTTTATATGAATAATCTTTCAAAGAACAAGAACAATACAAACAGCGGGAAAATACTTCGCTCAAGACGCACAAAATTGCACAACAATTGGCCCAAAATTCATCATATATCTTCATATATATGGCATAAAAATCTTCCAAACTACACACAAAAACCTCCACTTATTAATTCATCAACTTCATTAATTATTGTGGGAACCTCCTTCATTATTCAAGGGCATTATTCAACAGCGACTTTTACACGTCCACTGAACTAACGATTATACATCCATTGTTCCTCTTTAAAAATTCTTATATTCATCAATAGTAATAATGACTGTTATTATTTAACCTTCGTGGGTTTCATTCATGAATCGATATGAAGTAAAAATTTGCCAATCACAAATAAATTTAATAGCAAATACGATTAGACACTCCTGCCTGGTCTATCAAAATTGAGATTAATATCTTCAAAGTAACGCAGTATAAAAATACTATCTTCAAACAAAGTTCATCTAAACTGCATGAATAGTCGAATAGAATACAATTAGATTGTGGAATGCAAACATTATTGTTCCAATCTATAATTGAGAAAAACTCCTATCAAATGTTCATTACTATAGTGTATTCAATAAATTGTAATTAACGTTCATATTTCATAAAATTGTCTATAATGCAATGGTAAATGTCTATGTTGCAATCATGTTCATAAGACGACTAGTATTTCAAAGATCGTCGATATCGTAATAGATTTTAACGCTCTAAAATCATTTAATCATTCTTCTTTCTTGAGGATGACAGAAAATTGGTCAAAGTAATTTACTGAATAGAATTACTTTAATAAAATGACACGCTGTCTGAATTCAAATCTGCCATAGCAAATCAATAACTTTACAGTTAAATCGTGACTACAAAAATATGCAAATTACTGAAAGAATCTAAATCATCAGTCTCAACTGATCCAAAATTATTTAGTATGCCAATGACATAGCAATGTCTCAAAAATCGAAGAAAAAGGCATAAATCATCGAAGTGTACTGAGTACAGAAATATCAATCAAGAAAATGGGGCAAAAGATAGGACAGAAAATATGGGAAAATGGTTGCTCAGATATCGCTACAAGACTCAAATAATACAAGAAACGTTCACGACTACCTTATCTGTTGATTGAAGATCTAGAGGAAAGTTTTCAAAGAAAACTGCTGTTGGTTCCATTTCACCAGCGTAAAGATGTGCTCCGTCCTCGAATCTGGAATCAGCGTCCTCGGAGAATCGAACTGCTTCCTCCTCCGAAATTGCACTGCTCCGTGGATACGAAAAACATCCTTCTGGCAAAACTCTTCTTTGTGCGCCGGGACAACCCTGGCCTCTCTTGAAAGTTCCCGGAAGTTCTTGCAGAAATTCGCCATGAAGTTTATTGTAGCTATTTCCGCAGAAATATTCATAGTTGTGGAGTATGAAAATATTTACACTGTTATCTGGTATAATTCAGCGATGGATTCACGATGCATGAGTGTAGTTGGATGTTCACTACATGCTCGCTTTTGTAGAAAGACGATTAACGAAGTTCCATGCTGTTACTTTACTCCAATGATATATGTCCCAATTGCAATAAAGCCTTAGCCTTCCATCTCAACTACTGTTATAATCATCGAAAGCACTGCAAGATTATAATGTTCCATAGTCGAATGTATCGTTGTAATACCAAACGTATTCTCCAATATCACTGTTGCACTCCACGTGTCAGCCGTAGTGTATAATGTGGAATTTTAAACGTGTTTCTCATGTGGCGAGAAAATCACTTTTGTTGGCAGCCTTAAAGTTCCAATATCTTTCGAAGTATAACTGTGAAATTGTTCAAATCTTCTACACACCTCAATGTTATACTGCCCAATAGAACTATAATAAAGGCTGAAGTTAGCGCTTGATATCTTGACTGGTGGAAACGTTAATGTGAGCGTTTCAACTTCACCTAGTTTCGAGCAGCGTAAAATGGAACTGCTCCGTGTTCGTTCGATGCGCCAGGCTTTAACCACGCTAAAGACAACTTACTTCACTTAATCACTTGAAAATAACTATATATCACCAGAAATATATATGCGATCTGACATATGAGATCTGAGAGCTCCTCTCTCCTGTGCACGACCTTTTATCAACTTATTAAGGGGCGTATCCATCCCTTCCATAGCATGTTGCTGCGTCATTGCTAGAAGTTTTAACTTTGGCTATACTTGACGGATTTTCAAATTTCAAAAACTCAAAATTAATTTCTTCAAAATTCCAAATCAATGCCATAACTGAAAATAGATTTCCACAAATCTGCATGCCAAAAGTAATCGAATATCGTAGTTTCAGCAATCTCCGTCTTCCTTCCAAACTATCGTTCATTGGTTCGAGTCTCTCCTCCAATAGCGTAGCTTCTTCCTTAGCACAATACCTTGTTTCCTGCGACTGCGTCGTAAATCTAAGATCTTTCTCGAACAAAATCATGACGTCACCAAGAATCTCAGCTCAACCAGCCTGCTTGCATGAAATCTACGTCATCCGTGCCTATGTCATGAATATCCACGTCATAACTATGACATCCATAACTTTACTCATATTTACCAATACAGCCATCGTGGTCTCAATATAATTCAATTTCCGGGGGCAGTACCAATGGTCCAAAAGGGGTCGAATCCATGTATTTTGTGAAAGGAAGGAAGGAAATATACAGTCTTCAATGGAACAGAGAAAGATTTCATGCAAGGATGCTAGCATAACGTTGGGTAAGAAGTTGGACCCAGGTGGCCAGGAAATGAGATCATGCCTGACTCATGGATAAGGAGCCGGTCACGAATATAAATAGAAGCAGTGGAAAGTTCCAGGCGTATGAGAGAGAGCACGTTTCGGAAATCACCCTTACCTTGCATTAAAACGGCAACAGCGCAACTGTGCCAGAAGAAGAAGAATTAAATTTAACCCATTTGCAAGAATAAAAGTAAGTAAATAAATACAGTATTGTGAATCATTTCGGATTAGAGATTTTTGTGTAGAGAAAAAGCTTTTAATAATTGCCCAGGAGAGAAGTGCAAACGTAGCATACGTCATCGGGGATTTACTGAGGCCCGAGGAGTGGGGAATTTAAAAATCAACAGCAACACCCACACAGCTGAAGACTAAAAATTATTTAATATCTCAGAAATGCACGATCGTTTTTCATGTGCAGTGAGGTCATTTGACGTTTAGAAAACGAGCTTTCTGGAGATATAATTTTTATAATTGTGCGACAATTATTTCAAAAGTTGGCCACGAAAAGGACTAGGATTTTATCTTTTTTTTTACTAAATAGTATAAAAGTCCAGGCCAAGCCAGACCAATCAGACAGTATTATTCCGTCCAGGGGACGTGAAGCTACATCACGCCGTATTCAAACGTATGAGCCTCAGGGGAGGTCATACCGTACAACAAGTATAAGCAGTAAATGCAGTTCACGACAGACTCCTTGAGGGGAGACGCTACATCACCGAATACATTCTACAAGCTTTCCCCGAGGGGAAACGCTGTATCACATCGTATAGACAGTATCCGACAGCCAAGAGCGTCGCGGTATCGATAACCAACGGGCATCCCTAAGGAGTAGCCAAGAAGTATTATTACAGTATCGCCGTGTGGAGAATTAGGAAAATCCTAGTTACAGGATTTAGTTCCGACAGTATAAAGTTTACAGTGAAAAGTCAGTAATTACAGTCAAAGCAGACTGCGAACTTAGAGCCCAGGGCGATAGGTCTTAAATTAAACGACCAAAGGTATCATAACGTATTGAAGTACCGTAACAGCGAGATAAACATTCTATCAACTTTAAAGAACCCGAGTAGGGACGGACAGAATAAGGTTCGCAATGTATTCTGGAAAGATAGGAATTCGAGAACCGAATCAGCGGAAAGGAGAAGGAAATTCTAGACATTGTTTTAAGGAAGCAAACGAACTATTAAAAGCACTAAGTTACGAGGAGTATTAGTGGCGAGAAATCAATACGTCACCGATAGATTAATTGGGGGACCGTGGACAGAACAGACTTTCGCTAGACCAACCAATAGGGTCTAGAAAGGAGCCGTTCGAGCTAATAATAATAGCAGATCGTCAGGAAACGGGATTTGAAGGAGTGCGATTCCAGGGAGGAGGTAGATGGTTCGAGACTTTCACATTCTGGCAAGATAGGAAGCCAACATTTACTAAATTTCACCCTTGGAGACGGGAGGTCAAGAAATCACGTGTGAAAGGCTTAATAGCAGCCTTAGTGATTAGAATCTGTGAAGTGTAAATATATAAAATTTGTGTTAAAGAGTAATATTTTCAGTGTTTTTATCGTGTATTATAAACGAATACACCAGAGTATTTTAAAAAAGGTTATCAGTGTTAAATGTATTTGAGTTAAATGTGTGTCAAGATATGTCAGTACATGAAATGAATTTGTACAAGATGGTGTAATCACAAAATAGTGGGCAAAAATGAAACATCGCAAGAAAAGGAAGGTCAGGGACCGACCTATAACATGTGAGTAAATATTTTCATTATGTTTTGTGTTGGGGAAGTGTTTGTGTACAATCCACCGGAGTTTGAGAAGTAGGGATGTTTTTGAGTAACAAATAACAGAATAAGGGCGCGGTCTGAACAAATAGGAATTGAGAAATGATAAAATAATTATGTGAAATGAATAAATCCTTTAGAGGAAAAGTATGAAGTAAAATATCAGTATGTTTGATAAATATTGTAAAAGCAAGCGTAATAATAATAATAATGAAAAGTACATAAATGAAGATAAATTTGAATTATAGGAAAGAACTAGGTTTTGAGCTTTTGTAAGGAATGAAGACATGATATGAATACGTGTTCTTAAAGTTGAGTGATTATCGTCACGGGAGAGGATAAATATAAAAATGGAGATGTAGATCAAATGTTGATTTTTGAATGTACCAGTTCTTTGGAAGACGTTAGGCTTTAAAGTAATGTGTAGCGCATTGTCGCGTATTAAAAGTAATGTATCACGTTAGGAAGGCGTTGAATCTAAATATACTTGGCAAATTAATTTTGAGGGACAGTTGATTGCGGTAATTGAGCTATGTGGTAAGTCCTCCAGTATGGGATTAGTTCCCGAGGCCATGTGTGTTACATTGTATTAAATAATAGGGAGCGTATTTGTTGTATTGATGAGCGCAGGTTAGACTGAGGTCGCCTTAAACGCTGAATTGTTGTAAGTTCTCCAGTATGGGAATGGTTCCCGAGGCAGTTAAGAGAGTCGATCCCAGACTCGTATAGTGTGGAAGCCCCTAAATATCGTCGCTGTATTGAATTATCCTTGCCCATCAATGATGACACTTCATAATTAATAAATGCCAAGGTTACGAAAGTGGTCTGTGAACCTATAAAATGTTGTTATAAAGGAATGAAAGAAACGCCAGGTCTATCCAAAGAACTGTGGAAAGGAAATAGCTGGTTTAAAAGCATGAATGTAGCGGTCTCGAGGCGAGACATAGAGCCTTCCCTCCCGGGCCATAAATCAAGTCAAGTGTACAGTCAGACCCCTTGTTGTAATAGGGTCGGAGAGAACCGTCTGGGAGAAGTAATAATACACCGTGAGTGTTTAGAAGTTGTTAATGACCCGGGATTTGAACCGAGGTCCTTGTAGATGAAAGTACCGCTTGCCAGTTCATATCGTAGCTTTCTTATGTAATAATGGTCTTTTAAGACAAATAAATAAAATCCCTAATGTAATGTTGTATGGATGTAGGATTCCATGAGTTCAATGAAGATAACTAGATTCCGGGAGTAATCATAGTTTTTGACTTTGTCAAGTAATCTTCGGTAACTCTGGAGTACACAAGTATTTTCCCGATCACTGTAGTGAATTTGTTAAACTTCAGAGAGATGGTAATGTTGAGAACATTGTTGAATGCCCAAACAATTAAGTAGAGAAGTAACATGTACTTTAAATATGATTATATATTTGTTTGATGATAAGAAACTCATAAAATAGTTATTGAGGTGTATGAAAGAAAGACACCATTATTATGGGAAGTTATCGAGCCATTGGAGCTCGTGATTATATTGAACTTTAAGATAGATACTTTATGGAAGTGAAAATAATTATGAGTTGTTGGTTTGAAAGAAGCCATGTATTTTAATATAATGTTTGTTTAATTTTTATATCTTCCTTGTTCACTTTGAACAAGTTTAGAAGGATTTGGTCAATAGTTTATTTGTTTTATTTGTTTGTAGCGCCATAATTTTGGTTAATTAAATGTTTTAAAATAGGAGTTGATTTTGTTGTTATTTTTGGAAGTGTATCCTCTATTTAATCCAAAATGTGTAAGTCACAGAGTGGGAGAACGTACTAAAACCCCGAAAATCCCGATTTGAGCATTGCTGGTATACTGTGATTTGCATATTTCTTGCTGGAAGGACACAGTACATTGAGGTTATCAGCTGCAATAAGCGTTGTTGCTTTCAAATTTACCTTCATTTATTCTGAAACTTATCGTTAAACGCTTTGTGGCGATAAATGATACTATTGCTACTGTACCCGAGGGCATTTAGGCTCACTGGTGTTGAACCTGGGACACTGGGAAATTGAGAACGAACTGGAGGAGCCAGCGAGAAACGAACCCAGGGTCTCTAAGGGAATTTAATCAAGAAAAACCCCTAGAGACAGGACACTTGAAATCACTTAGGTGATATGGAATGAATTCTGACGTTATTTATTAACATATCGCAGAGAATATTTAGCTGAAAAGTGCATGAGTTTCTCAGCATAGCACTAGAAGTTCGAACTTGTGACGGCCGACAAATGAGTTTTGAACGTGGGCGTGTTTTCATGGCGACACGTTAGTCACTTGGAACTTTTTACACCGTCTGAGGAGGGTGAGAGAAGTAGATGTGCTCCAGAAAAGTTCCCTAAGCACAAGGGAAGAGAAGAGTGGAAGGAGAAGCGGAAAAGATAATTTTATGATTACTCGCAATTGGAATATGTCAGACACATGAGGGTTGCACCAATGTGAACCAAATTCAAGGAGGCTAATTGTCAAGCCATTAAACTTCAAAATCAAAGCTGGAATAATAAAGTGCGGAAGAATACGTCGGGACTGAGATCAGCGCACGGATTGCAAGAGTGAATAGGGGAAGAACCGACCAGGAAGCGTTCTAACGCCATGTAGGAATTAATTATTTTTAATTAATTGGCTGATCGAATCTCGAGCACGCAAACAGTCATGGAACCATCGAGGCAAGGCAGACCAGAAAAACATCATTTCAAGACAGGAAAGGCATTTAGAGAAGAAATGGAGCTCCGAGGGATTCACGGACCTACTTTTCGGGTGGAAAGCAATATAAGGTCGTTGGAGGAGCCAGTCGAGGACAGTTGTACCAAATTCTAGCGCGGAACGTATTCATTCATTCATTCATTCATTCATTCATTCGTTTATTTGCAATTGGGGGTGTGTCCCCCGGTGGGAAATTAGATATACATAACAAATAAATAACTGTACATAACAATTCACTAACAATTAAACTGGAGCATTTACACAAATAGTCAGTCGTTTCTTAAACATACCTATATGTTTGGGAAATGGCTCTAAGACTGCGGCAGGTAGAGCGTTCCAATTATCAATGGCACGGTTTACGAAAGAATATTTACCATAATTTTTTCGCTGTTGTCGGCCCTTAACTTTGAAAGGATGATCGCTCCTACCCATGTAAGTAGGCTTTTCAAACGTTTGCTAAGCTCACCCCATGCTGGTTGATTTGTATACGTGTTGTACATAGCGCAGAGTCTAGATTTCATCCTCCTAGCCTCAAGTGATTCCCACCCAAGTTTCTTTAACATACGGCTCACACTGCTCCTGGGATTAAAGTCACAGAGCACAAATCTAGCGGCTTTTCTTTGTACCATTTCCAACTCATTTATGAGCCCTACTTGATATAGGTCCCAAACCGCCGAGGAGTATTCCAGAATAGGTTTTACAAGTGACAAATATCCTAATTCTTTAGCAGAGGTACTACTTCCTTTTAATACCCTCATTACAAAGTGCAGGGATTTGTAAGCTTTAGAAACTACACATCCTATATGACTTCTCCATTTCATATCATTTCTTACGTGAACGCCCAAATATTTTCTTCTACAAGTATTTCCGAGCCAATGTTATATTGAAAATCTTGCCTTCGCACTTTCCCTATTTTTATTAGACTACATTTTCTTGTGTTTATTTTCATTTTATTTTCAATCGCCCACTTATGGACCAGGTTCAGGTCATCTTGAAATACTGCATTGTCTTGTGAGTCATGAATTTTTCGATATATTAAACAATCATTCGCAAACAATCGACAGTCACTGCGAATCCCATTTGGTAAGTCATTTATAAACGCCAAAAATAACAAAGTTCCGACTATGCTGCCCTGAGGGATACCCGACGTTACGGTAATTTCATCCGAGAATCGGCCTTCAACTTTCACTTTCTGGGAACGACCCTTCAAAAATTCTTGGATCCATAAAATTACTCTTCTATCAATCTTCGTCGAAGCTAATTTATGGAGTAGCATGTCATGCGGCACGACATCAAATGCCTTCGCAAAATCTATAACTACGACGTCGACTGAAACTCCATCGTCTAACGATTCGCTAATATCTTGAAAAAGTGATAGCATCTGACGCTCGCATGAGTAACCTTTCCGAAATCCATGTTGCCTATCATTAAACCATGATAATGTTTCCCACTGTTCCCTCAAGTAGTCGCAAATGAGATGCGCCATCTGTTTACAAACGATGGACGTAAGACTAACCGGCCTATAGTTGCCCAATTCAAGTCTGCTCCCTCCCTTAAATATTGGGACTACCGTAGCTCTTTTCCAGTCATCCGGGATTTGCGCATTGTTTATGGACACATTTAACATCACCTCTAAGTATCGTGCCACGGCCCTACCTCCTAGTTTAAGTACTTCACTAACAATATTATCAGGACCCTTCGATATATTGTAACATAATTTTTGTATTAGCTTTACAATTGCTGACTGGTTTATTTGGAGAAGTGGAGCCCCTGATTCACCGTTAAGGTCCAACACACAGCTATTGGATTTATTGAACATACTACCATAAAATACATTTAATTCATTAGCAATGGCCTGCTTCTCAGTAATTAATTTACCGCCACCGGACATTATCATCGACAAATTATTTGAATTTCCCTTTCTTCTCCTAACATAACTGTAAAAGTTTGTCCACCCATCGCCTCCCGAACCAAGTAAACCTTGCATATAATTGTCATGAGCATCCCTCTTTTTTAAGACGAGCTCTCTTGATAAGGACTTAAATTTCAACATATACTTGTCACTATCATGTCTTTTATTGTATAATTTCCGAATTTTCCGTTGGGAAGTCAACTACTTGGGAAAATCACCCCTCCCTTAAGAATTTGTTTGCAGCGCTCTGAGCTTGACCACAGCTAGTTGGCTCACCAGACCAGTCTACTTTGGGGAGGTTTAAATCTCCGGCAATTATTATGCTCTTTTTCATAGCATTACCCGTACAAGTTTTATCATACAGTGTGTCGAGAAGCGAAAAATACGCCCCTATCACCTGAAGAGGGAATTTATTCCCTTTATACGAAATTTGTGCACTTAACATTTCATGATCCGTATCAGCCCACTTTAAGAAACTAGCTATATTTTTGCGCACACAAATAAATAGCCCACCACCTCGCTTCCCCCGATCCCTTCTGTACATTTCGTAGGTCCCTTGAATTATTTCATTACTATTTATATCCTCATATAACCAAGATTCAGTAGCAATGACAATATCCGGAGAATACGTCTCTACAAGATTCCAAAATTCAATTAATGTATTTCCTAAACTCTGACAATTAAACTGCAGTAATCTTAGAGTCTACCTCCGCAGCAACCGGGTGAGTTAGCCGTGGTCGTTACGGCATGACTGCTGGCAGTCGCTCACATCCGGGAGGCGAGGACGTTCGAATCGCCCCGCCGGCAACCTTGAAGATGGTCTTCTGTGGTTTCCCATCTTCCTTCCAGGCAAATGCCGGGGTTGGTCCCTAACTATAGGCCACAGCCGCTACCTTCCAACTCCTCGTCCTTACATTCCAACTTTCCTCCCCAACGGTAATTGTAGCTCACCCATTGGGTGTCCGTCTTGGAGCAGCTACAAAACTGGCGAGCCATACATGTCCTCGGACACTCCCGGCACTAAAAGCCATACACTAAAGAAAACTCCGCAGCAAATATCCCGAAGTAGCTCCTTCTCGTCGGCTGGCAACCTCTGGACCTGCTACTCCTCACAATGGCCGGCACGAACCGATGACCCTGTCATGTAGGCTCCCTAGGTTGAAAGCGCCCCGTCGATTTAAATGCAGCCCGTCTCGGGCGAAGTCACGACCACCAATCCAGCAGTCAGCATCTACATACACTAATCCCAGTTGTGCACAAACCCAGTCCATGCGGTCATTTACAGTCTTAACTCGCCTTAACGGAACATCTCCCCGCCGAACAATGCCACACATTATAATTTTTGCATTTCTAAACTTGCTTTTAGCTTTTCTGCCTAGTTCGTAGAGCTCCCCCATGATGTAATCTGCTGTAGCCCTCTTCTTCAAATCGTTCGTCCCAACATGGAGCAACAACACTTTAACTTTGTCACAGTCCTCTACATTTGCTTCTTCCACTTGTTGGGCAAGCTGGTCAATTTTAATCCCCGGATAACACCGCACTTTCGCACCTGATTTCCTCGAGATATTTGCACTCCATCGTATCATAGAATCACCCATTATGATAACGTCATCCTCAGTTTGCTCCTGCACGCAATCTTCCACACTGATCCCAGTAGAAAGCCGTTCAGTCACATCCTTCACCGTTTCCTCTGATTCACGAAGCTTTGTTCTAAGTTCCTGTATTATTTGATCCCTTGCTTTGATTTGCACACTCAAACAGTCCGATATCACAATCCTCCTTCTTGACCTTAATACAGCCGAAGTGAAACCATTTCTCACATAGTCCACACTGAACACCGTTCTTCAATGATTTACTGCACGTCGAACACTTTAATGCTGCCACTGGATCATTTGCCTGATTCACATTTGGAGTAACAGGGCCTTGATTCACTTCCACTCCACCAATAACTATCAACGCAGCTATCGCTAGGGCTACAAACCACAAGTTACTAGGCCCCGTACGCACACACAAACACCGGAAATCCCGACTACCCTTCGCATACCACAGTCCGATCCTCGCGCGACAACACTCCAGAGAACAACCCATTTCAGCACACCTGAGAGCTCGGGAAAACCAAGACGTTTCACTTTGACTGCCAACTTGAGAGGACCCGGGTCCAGGAAAGGACGCGCGCACTAGGACTTTAACATTTTTAGAGTTATTATATATCTTAGCCGGACAGTGTAATGTACGAAGTAAGGCAGTCGTACCATATTGCAGGGCAGAGTGCACGCCACTCTGATGCCTGAAATTTCACCACGCACCAAGACAAAGTCTTTTATATAGGTGAAATGGTGAATGAAGTTAAGGGCAACATACAAGTTAAGACGGTTGTACAATATTGTGAGTATCATTCTCAAAGTGCAACGTACAATGTCCAGTGAGAACAATCACATTAGGTCAGTGGAACCACGTGATGCAGAGACAATGTACTTTTATACGTGTGTAAAAGTTATTGCAATAGAAGAGTATGAAAAGTGTCGTAGTGCAGAACATTGTGTGATACGCAAGTATACGTGGGAGTGCACGAGATACTGTTAAGAGCACACCGCTCAGGCAAACAGTAAACGCAGTAGGAGAACAATAGAAGTGGTAGTTGTACCAGTGGAATGTACAATAGACTAATTACAGCGTAGCACATGTCAGTTAGCTGAGTTTAAACTGAGTAGAAGCGCGCAGGTATGAACACCTTTAGTAATACGGATGAAGCATTTTATGCGAATACCACTTTATCATTATATGTATCGGTATTAGAGCATACTTGATATTATCAAAAATGGACAATTTGATAGGAATTGATAGGCATTGGGAATCTTGAGGGATTTTCCAGGAGCAGAGATACACTAGGAAGCTTCGTGCAGAGAGTACCAGACTTTCAGTCAGGATACAGGATTATTCGGGGGAGGACAGCTCTACGGAACCTGTAGTTCTGAGATACTGCAAGAAGCATCGCCAAGTGAGGCCAGTGTATATAATATCGTGTGTTTTAAGTATGTTTATATATTTTAAAGTGTGTGTTTTACAAGAATAGTGTTAAATGTAAAATTTGTAAAATGGCAGAACGAAGCAGTAGCTTCAATATGTTATGTCAAAGTGAAGTGCATATCTTATTGGAAATACCACGCAACGTATGTGTTAAAAGTGTGAATATGCCTTGCTAAGTGCAAATTATTGCAGGCATAATGGAGTTTGAGTGTGCGAATCCGCCATGGAAGATACGTGAGTACCAATAAACCATAATTTTATTGTAAGATGAAATCCACTATATGTCGAAATATTTAAAGAAGTAATATATGCCATTGTTGTTGTTTGAGTCTTCAGTCTTTTGACTGGTTTGATGCAGCTCTCCATGTCTCCCTGTCCTGAGCTAATCGTTTCATCTCTACATAGCTCCGACACCCTACATCCGAGGCAATCTGTTTAACATATTCTAACCTTGGTCTATCCCTACAGATTTGGCCTCGACCCTTCCTTCCATAACTAAGCTTGCTATTCCTGGGTGTCTTAGTATGTGTCCTACCAACCTATCTCTTCTCTTCATTAACAGTCGCCAGAAACATCTCTCCTCTCCCACTCGTCTTAATACCTCTTTGTTTGTAACTGCCATTAAAAGTTTGAATTTCGGGAAGTTATGACTTCCATGCATTAAGTTTTACATTGGAATATTGTTCAAAGTATATGTTCGTTACATCGCGTTGTGTGTAACTCCGTTACGATTAACGTAGAAATGGCAATTAATTAAAGGGTTATAAATGTATTCATGAACCCGGAAGTTCAGTTATTGATGAAATAAATATCGTTACCTTGTGTCGGGATAAGGGAAGGTGTGTCAGTAATAATAATAATAAATAAACATCAGGGAAAGTGTATGTAAGCATGTTTTAAGGTAAATGACTGTATATTGAAGCAGTGTTATTAAAATTTAAAGGACCACTCAAATAAGGAATCAGCATTATGATGTCACAAAGAATCATATAAATAACAGTCTTTGAAAAGATGATAAGTATATGGAAAATGGAAATGTTTAAAAGCGAATTGAATTGCAGCTTGATGAAAAAGCATATAAGGATAATTGATAGAGATTGTCTTAATGATGAAGGAAGAGTCATCCGCATGAGTAGTCAGAAAAGTCAGGTTTGCTTAGTCGACGTGTAAAATCTCGTAAAGCCTAGAGCATGTCTGTTAGGTAGTCAGCCCGAAGGCTGGTTGAGGCGTACTAGACAAGAAGAGGAGTGAGGTAGTTTGCCATTGCTTTCCTCACTGAGTCAGTACAGCAGTACTAACCCTATGAGTAGAACCTTTCACAGCATCCACAGGCACTGACTGTGCCCTGAATGTCATTACTAAGCACCACCCATACCTCAGTAGCTTCCATATAATTACAGCCATGAGTGAGACTGAGACATCGGTGAAAAGCCACATTTTACTCTCGCCTGTGCCAACAGACAAATGCAAATGTACTGCATTCATCAAGAGATGGCAAACAGGCCCGCCTAGAGCATACGGAGATATAATAAGCAATCGAGCGTATCTAGTGGGAACCCTAGCTCAGATTATGCTAATAAGTGGTCCGGATTCGATTCTGAAGCGTATGGAAGGGCAACTGTAGACACCTCGCCATTACGCATGATATCGACCGTGAGCCGTCAAATTGTATGAATTAATTCATCTCTGTGGGAGTGAATTCGACACGGAGGGAAGTTGTGCCCTTGCCGTGATCTTTAACACTAGCGACCGACTGATCCGCTGGGACTACATGCTTGATGAATCTCATTTCCTCGGCTTGAAATAAATGTACCTGTGAGGCTAGCCATTAAATCCTAACGATAGGTATAGATGTTTTAAACAAGTCCATCCTTCCAAACGTAATCTGTAATAATTAGGTCACCAGTGCACGAGGGGCCAATGTAACCTCGTAAGGCTGTTGAATGAAAGCAGAACGTCGCTCAGTAGAGGCGAGATAATAAGTGTGACGGAGGGGAGCTAGCGCCGCGAGGGCCCATTGTATACAGCAGAAAAGGTTGGGGAGTGAACCTCGAACATTGTACTACTGTAGTAGGAGTTGAGAATTATAAATTTATGATACCCTGAATGTTATAAATTGATGATTATATTAATAAATATAAAATATATGTGTAGTAAAACACAATGCTAACTAAGAATCGTCCTGATATCTTAATATTTGGCCAAGTTGTAAAATGGTGAAAGTTACGTTTGTATACTGACAGAGACACCTAGTTTCGAAGGTTGAAACTACACTACACCTACGCGACGGGTAGCAGTAAGTCCCAACTCGACACAACAGTAACAGCATAATAATTTGGAAGAGAACTCATTGCGGCATATAGTGGATTTACAATTCAAAAGTTGGTTAACGCATGGTAGACTCAAATGTTTTGGTGGGAAGAAAGGAATAAGACATGATTGTACACATATAGTATAGATGAAAATTGTATGCACTAGTTAATTAGAATGTTGTAAGATTAACATTGTTTGTGTTTGCTGAATCAGTGCATTATCGCACGTTAGAGTCAGTGCAATGGTAATTGCAATGTAAAATTAAATCAACGTTTATTTGGATCTGTGATGGTAAAGTGTGAAAGTTAATTGAGGGAAGGAGTGTTATTTTGCATGCTGTGTAGAGACACAGCATGGTTGCTAAACCACATGGACTGATATAGATCTAGGCAGTGGACTAGGATGCCAGCCATGGGGCGGAGATGAGTGTAACGTAAGGGTTATCTGTTTATGTCATCTCAACGTCCAAATTTGATTGCCGTGTGTATAATGTAAATGTCATATTGTTTTGCTATAAGAACCGTAACAAAACTTTATTTAAAGGTTATATATTGTGCCCTTTTAGCAAGAAATATGCAAATCACAGTATGCCAGCATTGCTCAATTCGGGATTTCGGGGTTGTAGTATGTTCTCCCACTCTGTGACTTACATGTTTTGGATTAAATAGAGGATACACTTGCAAAATAACTTCAAACTCAACTCCTATTTTTAAAACATTTAATTAACCAAAATTATGGCGCTACAAACAATAAAACAATTGAATTACTGACCAATAATCTTCTACATGTTCCAAATGAACAAGGAATAATATAAGAATAAAACAAATATTGTATTAAAACACATGGTTTCCTTTAAAACCAACAATTCATAATTATTTTTACTTCCATAAAGTATCTATCTTAAAGTTCCATATAACTACGAGCTCCTTTGGCTCGATATTTTCCAACAATACTGTGTCATTCCTTTGTACACCTCAAGAACTATTTTTATCTTTTCTTATCATCAAAACAAATATATAATTACATTTAAAATTACATGTTAATTATCTACTTCAATATTTGGGCACTTCACATGTTCTCAGCATTTACCATCTCTCTCAAGTTTTACAAATTCATCACGGTGATCGGGAAAATACTTGTGTACTCCAGAGTTATAAAGATTACATGACACAGTCAAAAACTATGATTACTCCCGGAACCTAGTTATCTTCATTTAACTCGGGGAATCCTACTTCCATACAGCATTACAATAGGGATTGTTATTTATTATTTTGTCTTATAAGACCATTATCACATAAGAAACTACGATCTGAACTGGCAAGCGATAATTATCAATCTACATAGACCTCGGTTCACTTCCCGGGTCATTAACAACTTTTAAACACTCACGGTGTATTCATTACTTCTTACAAGACGGCCTTCAGCCACTCCTAGGGTCTGACCGTAATACTTGAGCGTGATTTATGACTGTGCGGGAAACTTCCCGTTTAGTCTGCGGGTGGAGCTCTCTTCAAAGCTTTTAAACAAATCTTCCTTTCATTTTCAGTTCTTTGGGGAGACCTGGCATTCTACTTCTCGTATTACTTTCAACAATATTATTGGACTCATAAACCACTTTCGTAACCTTGGCATTTATTAATTATAAAGGGTCCTCATTGATTGGGAAGAGTAATACACATTCTACGACGAATAATTAGGGGCTTTAACAACAAGAGGATTCTGGGTTCGAATCTCTTAACATGCCTCGGGAACCATTTCCACATTAGAGGACTTATACAAAATGCGATTTAGGGTCAGCCTTAGCCTACATGACCTACGCTCAATAATACCATACATTTGCTCCCTTCTACATAATAACACACACATGGCCTCGTGATCTACGTCACAATTAGAGGACTTACAACATATCTCAATTCACTGCAATCAACTACCCTTCATAAGTAACTTACCAAGTACTTTAACTTTTACGCGTTCCTAGCGTGACATTTTATTTTAATTGCGCTCCGTTGCGCTATACTTTATTTTTAAGCCTAGCGTCATCCAAAGAACTGACTAATCCCATATTGACAATTGATACATATCTCAATTTTTATATTAATCTTTTCCCCTGACTATAAATCGCTCTATTTTTAAGAACATGCATTAACATCATGTCTTATACTTTTATTAAGGCTCCAATGCTCTTACTTTCATATTATTCAATTTAATCTTTATTTATATTTCCTTTATATTATTATTATTATTATTAATACGCTTGCTTTTATAACATTCGTCAAATACACTGACAATTTATTCATACATTTCCTCTACGGGATTTATTCTTTCAAATAATTATTTATAATTTCTCAAAATTCTATTTTTGTTCAGACCGCGTTCTTATTCTGTATTTAGTTATTTAGAAACATCCCTTTTACTCAAAAACTCCGGTTGATTTGTACACAATCATTTCCCGACACCAAAACATAATGAAAATCTTTACTCACATGTTTAAGGTCGTTTCTTGACCCTTCTCCTTGTGCGATGTGTCATTTTTGGCCCACTTTTTAACTTACTCCATCGTGTACAACTTCATTGCATGTACAGATATATCTTGACACATATTTAACACGTATATATTTAACACTAATAACATTTTAAATACACTGGTGTATCCGTTTAGAACACACAATAAAACACTGAAAATATATTAGTTTTAACACTAAAATCTTGATATATTTACACTTCACACTTTTTTTTATCACTAGGCCGCTATTTAAGCCTATCACACGTGACCTCTTGACCTCCCGTCTCCAAGGGTGATATTTAGTAATGTCGGCTTCCTATCCTCTCTGAATATGAAAGTCTCGAATCATCTACTTCCTTCCTGCACTGGCACTCCTTCGAATCCCGTTCTTGACGATCTGCTATTCCTCTGACACGAACGGCTCCCTTTTTTAGATCCTATTTATTGATCTTAATGAAAGTCTGTTCTGTTTACGGTCCCCTAGATAATTTATCGGTGACCTGTCGATTTTTAGCAACTAATACTACTTGCGTCTTAGTGCTTTTGAATAGTTCGTCTGCTTTCTTGAAACGAATGTCTATAGTTTCCTGTCTTCTCCTTTGCTTATTTGGTTCTCGCACTTCTAATCTTCCAGGATACTTACGAACCTTATTTTCTCTGTCCCTGCTCGGGTTCTTTAAATTAGATAAACTGTTTATCTCGCTGTTACGGTACTTCCGTACGTTATGATATTTTTGGTCGTTTACTTAAAGACCTCTAGCCCTGAGTCCTACATTCGCAGCCTGCTCTGACTGTATTTTATGAACTTTTCACTGTAAACTTTTATACTGTCGGACCTAAATCCTGTAACTAGGATTTTCCTAATTTTTCTCAAACACGGCGATACTGTACTTTTACTGCTTTACAACTCCTTACGGAGGAACGTAAATTATTGATAACGCGACGCCCGTGGCTATCGGATATTCTTCTATGCGATGTGATACAGCGTTTTTCCCCTCAAGGAAAGCTGGTATACTGTCTTCGGTGTGTTTCAGCGTGACGCCCCACACGGACTATCTGAATTCGATGTATGATGAAGCAGAGTGACGCCCCCTCACGGATTGTCGGAATACTGCTTGTACTGATGCAGAGTAACGCCCTCCTAGGCTCTCGGAATACTGCATGTACTGATGCAAAGTGACGCCCTCCTGGGCTATCGGAAACTGCATGTACTGATGCAAAGTGACGCCCTCCTGGGCTATCGGAAACTGCATGATGCGTAGTGACGTCCCCTGGGCTCTTGAATACTGCGTGGTTATGATGCTCCAGCGTCACGTCCCCTGGACGGACTAGTAACTGCATGTTTGGTCGGGCTTGGCCTGGACTTTTATACTATTTAGTCACAAAAAGATAAAACTCTAGTCCTTTTCGTGACCAACTTTTGAACTAATTGTCGTACAATTATAAAAATTACATCTCCAGAAAGCTCGTCTTCCAAACGTCAAATGATCTCATTGCGCATAAGAATCGATCGTGCATTTCCGAGATATTAATTAATTTGTAGTCTTCAGCGGCGTGGGTGTTGCTGTTCATTTTTAATATTCCCCACTCCTCTGGTATCAGTGAATCCCCAATGACGTATACTGCGTTTGCAGTTTTTTCCTGTGCAATTATTACAAGGTTTTTCTTTACACAAAAATCTCTAATCCGAAATGATTCACAGTCCAGTGATAATTTACTTATCTTCATTCCTGTAAATGGGTTAAATTTAATTCTTCTTCTTCTGGCACATCGGCGGTGTTGCCGTTTTCCTGCAAGCTAAGCTGGATTTCCGAGTCACGCTTCCTTGTCTTACAGTAAAAATTTTCCACTCGTTCTATTAATATCCATGACCCGCTCCTCTCAAGGAGTCAAGAGGCGTGATCTCATCTTCTGAACACCTGGTCCTCGCCGCTTGCACAACGTTAGGCTAGAATCCTGTCTTGAAATTTCTCTATGTTACATTAGAAACTGTATGTTTCTTTCATTCCTTCCCCAAATACATGGATTCGACCCCTTTTGAGCCAATGGTACATGGGTTCAATATATATATTTTTTTTTTTCTGTGTGATAAGTCATGCTTTTAAACTCAAATTAAATCCTTTAGATTAGAGTTGTGTGTTGTCATTGTAGAGTTGATACCTCTTAGTTTCAAATCCAAAATATGTGACCGCTCGGTGGGTTGAATGGTACACGCCCGGGAACTGCAGCTGGCTGGAGGCGGAAGCATATTTTCCATGGAAAGTATTCACATAGGTACACTACCTCAGTAGCTCGGGACAGCCGAAGTTTGCCTAGGAGTTCTGATTATTTTCCTACGGCGCTATGCGACAAAAGACGACACTATTGGTCTCTATATTTCTAACAGCCAATGAGATATAGGCCCTAGGCCGTGTCTTTTGTTTCACTTACTGTTCTTTATATATATTTTTTGTAAATTTGTTTGCAAAATTACATGTGTCAGTGCTGTAGTTAGTAAATAGCTGTTTCCCTATTCATAATTATCATTACGGGAAATTGACCTGAATGTTACGTCCATTATACTGTACTACTTATCACCCCCACTACAACCACCACCACCGCCACCACCACCACCACAAAAATATCTATTTTTAAAATATTGGTTTCTGTTAGTTAAGTATCATGAGCCAGTTCTGAAGTAGTATTCATTATCATCCATAAAACAAATAAATCCACCGGGCAAAGCCGGGCACTACTGCTAGTTAAAATAATAAAGCCATTAATAATGTACTGAAAAGATCACATACGTATTGAAGATGCGGAGGCTAAAGTTCTATGGACATTTACTACGAATGGATGATGGCAGGCTGACCAAAAGGATCTTCAGCTACATCATGGGATTAAAGGTTACATCTAAATGGGTAGATGAGGTGAAGAGGGATGCAGCGGAAGTTGGAATTACTCCACCGATGGCCCACGATAGAAGAAAGTTCCGCAGTCGTGTTGACGGAGTAAAATCATTTCAGGAGAAACCACCAAGCAGGAGGCCCAAACGGATCATTTCCGAGGAGGAGAGAAAACAAAGAAGTGACAGGATGAAGAAGCCAAAATTCGATAGTAAAAAATAAAATAATAAATACAGTAATTAGTAATGATTTACTGGCACATTTAAGATCTTAGAAGATAAAAGGTTCATTTTGGTTCAGTATTGATAAACTAATTGAGTAATCTTCTTTTCTTTTTTTCGTAGTCAGTTTACCCTCCAGGTAGGATTTTCCCACGAACTCAGCGAGGAATCCTACCTTTTCCGCCTCTACAGCCAGTGTCCTGGAGCTTGACCGGGTTGGGGGATATGACTGGGGAGGCTGGACTAGCGCCTCGCCCAGGCGGCCTCACCTGCAAAGTGAACAGGGGCCTGATGAAGAATGGGAGGGATAGACAAGGAAGAGGGAAGGAGGGGGCCGTTGCCTCACGGTAGGCACCATCCCGGCATTTGCCCGGAGACGACGTGGGAAACCACGGAAAATCACTTCGAGGATGGCTGAGGTGGGAATCGAACCCCATCTACTCATTTGGACCACCCGAGGCTCAGTAGACCCCGTTCCAGTCCTCATACCACTTTTCAAATTTCGTGCCAGAGCCGGAAATCGAACCTCGGACCTCCGGGGTGGCAGCTAAGCATGCTGACCACTATGCGACGGAGGCGACTAATTGAGTAATAAACAGGTTAAGAGATCCGCCTAATCATTACTTTTTATTACATAATGATTACTGTATAATCATTGGTGGGACAAGGGGCCCATTTCCGGCACCCAGGTGTCACTAAAAGCCACATAAGTTAAAAGGGATGTATATCCATTATTATTCTTTATTTGTTTCACCCAACTTCGGGGTACATGAAATCAATCACTTTTTATTGTTTTGAGCTTTCCTTTTGGCCCAGTAATGCCTCATCCTTTGAGATCTTGCTTCCCTTTCATCGGCAGAGATGTGGATCGTGAGTTTCACTTGGAACCGTTGTTTCTTATTCTTGGAGACGGTTTTGGCTGTTTTGTCCATGAGCATGGTGTCTGTAATTTGGAGTTCCACGAGGTCTTTATCGGTTTCCTTAAACCAATGAAGTTTTGTTTTTTGATTACGAAAATGGTCGAAGATCTTTTTGGTTAGTCTATTTGAATTCATTCGGAGGATGTGTCCATAAAAATCAATTCTCCATTTTCTTATTGTGTCCGAGAGTTTTTCAGTCTTTTGGTAAAGAGTTTCGTTCCTGACATGGATTAATTCGTTGTTATGATATTTAGGATCTACGATTTTGCATGTTATCATTCTTTCCTTGACTTCTAGCCTTTCAAGCGGTCCCTGGGTGGTGAGAGACAATGTTTCGGCTGCATGTAAGTCTTCTGGTTTAATTACCGTGTTATAATGTCTTATCTTGGTATTCGCTTGCCACGGTGGGTGAGTGGTTAACGTGTCGGATTACCAACCCCAAGCTTGCAGGTTCGCCCCTGGCCGTGGTAAGTGATTTTTGAAAGGCGACAAAAATCACGACATGGATGTCATACGTTGTTGGCATGTTAAAGAACCCATTTCAATTCAGTAGGCCGTGTTCAATAGCAAAATTAATCTCGGGAATTTCCATCAACACAAAGTTCCTCCATTCTCTACTTGAAAGCGCTGTAGTGTCAATGAGCTTAGATATCTAAACTCCTTGACTTTCATGGCGTTGAAAGGAATGACGAAATTCGACATGCAAGCTACCCTCTGGGTGTCCATTAACAAAGCTTGCACCCGGCATCCGAGGCCATACGATATTATTATTATTATCTTGGTATTCCAGGAGAGAGACTTCTTGTTATAAGTGTCGTTCGTAAATTGTAAGGCCAATTCAACTTTATTTCTCCTAGATTCCATTGCCTTTTTCTCTAGCGCTTTCCAGCCGATCCATTCCCCAAGATATTTAACTTCTTTGACGATGTCTGTATTGTTTGCCCACGTGAAGCTTTTTTGTTGTTTTTCTATGTTCGTCATTATTTTGGTCTTTTCAACTGAGATTTTTAGACCCATTTTTAACGCTTGCCTGTGGAGTCGAGGATCTGTTCCTTGGCTTCTTCCCATGTCTCGGGTAATATGGCCATGCCATCAGCAAAAGCTAAACAATTGACCTTAATGCCTTTGTTTTGGTTCCTATTCGGATTCCACTGTGGGTCTTCATATTCCACTCTCTGACTACTTTTTCTAGGGCAAGTTAAATAGCAGTGGAGAAAGTCCATCTCCTCGCCGTATACCTGTTTTGATCTCAAAAGGGGTGGAGAGTTCCCCATGAATTTTACTTTGGAGAATGTATTAGTTAGTGTTTCTCTGATTAGGTTTGTAGTTTTGTTATCGAGGTCTAGTTCTCTCAGGACCGAGAATAAGGATTCCCTATCTATAGAGTCGTATGCCTTTTGGAAGTCAATGAAAGTGATAACATACGATTTAGCCTGTGATTTTTGGTAGTTCATGATGTGTTTGAGGTTGATAATTTGTTCCGGACAGGATCTCCCTTTCCTGAAACCCGCCTGGTATTCCCCAAGGTGATGGTCTAGTTGAGGTTCTGCCCTGTGTAATAGGACTGTGGAGAATGTCTTGTATGTTACGTCAAGGAGAGATATCTCTCAGTAGATGTTAGGGTCTGTTTTGGAACCTTTCTTATGAAGTGGATGTATAACGGCTGTTTTCCAGTCATCTGGGATTCTTTCATGTATCCAAATTTCTTCAAAGATATTTCTGAGAGACTGTATAGCATTTTCGTTAAAATTCTTCCAAAGTTCAGCTGTGATTTGATTTTCTCCCGAAGCCTTATGATTCTTAAGATTCGATATTATTGAATGGAGTTCTTCAATGGTTGGAGTTTCTGAGTTAGGATTGGTTGATGGGGATTATGAAAGTCCATCTTTTCTATGGGTTCCTCTCAGTTAAGGAGATTTTCGAAATATTCTGCTAATACTTTGTTGTTATGAGCAACATTTACAACTTTATCCTGGTGTTGTAGAGTTGGGGGACTGCACTTAGTCAATTTCTTCTTAAAATTCTTATAAAAGTTTCGTACATTGTTTCTGTGAAAGTCTTCATTAATTTGCATAAGTATGTTCCTTTTGATTTTCTTGATTCTCTTCAGATTTTTAGTCACTAATTTTCTAACATTTAAGAAATTTTGCCTGTTATGGTCGTTTTTCTGTGATTGCCACTGGTGCCATGATTTCCTTCTTAGTTCAATGAGACTATCACACTCTTCCGTCCACCACGCATGTTTTTTTGATTTTAGTTAGTGGAGCAAGTTGTTCTGCTTTAATTATTAAGCTTTCTTATATTTGATCCCAGCCAAGATTTTGTATATCTGCAGTGGCGATTGAAAACTCTTTTGAGTTCATTATCTTTTCAGGATCGTATTCCCTATGTTTTGGTCTGTTAGAGCGGATTTTCCTATTGGGGATGATTCTGAGTTTTATTTTAGAAAGATAGTGTTCAGAATTTAAGTTAGCACCCCTGAGTACTTTGACATTTTGTATTTCTTTATTAAATTTCCTTTTAACCGCTACATGATTTAATTGCAATTCTCCTAAGAGCGGGTTGGGTGAGATCCATGTTTTCTGTTTCCTTGGTAATTTCTTAAAAGCTGTGGATTTTAAGATCATGTCATGTGCTTGGCAAAGTTCCATTAGTCTAACACCATTTAGGTTCGTCCTATTATATGCTGGGTACTTTCCGACAATGTTTTCGTACTACTTTTCTTTCCCTACTTGGGCATTATTTTAAAAATTGGACTTGCTGTACCCGGCATGCGTTGAAATGCCAATCAAAGAAAGTGTTGGCGATGTGACTTTGTTTGTTAAACTGCTTTTGGATTCCCAATATTATTTTTCTTTTTACCTCAACCACCTCTAAACTATTATAAAATTGATTTACTATCTCAGAAACATTCACGGGATGGTTCTCAACCACTGACCAACGTTTCATCGCAATGAAATGAATGGTATATGAACGCATACGGGACTTGGTTGAAACGATTCACGCGTTGTTGCTCATTAGTTGAATCTACTCGTGCACTACCAATTTGAAAATGGATTTATTAAGTCAGAAACCTTTCCTGGAGTGTACACAACAATTCACGAATGTTTCATCGCAATAGGATAAATGGTATATGAACGCATACGGGACTTTGTTGAAACGATTCGCTTGCCGTCACTCATTTGTTGAATCTACTCGTGCGCTACTTAGTCTATTGTAAAGTGGATTTACTAAGCCAGACACCTTACCTGAAGTGTACACAACATCTCACCCAAGTTTCATCGCTATCGGACGAATAGCATATGAACGCATACGGGACTTAGTAGAAAAGCTTCGTGCGTAGTAGCTCATTTGTTGAATCTACTCGTGCGCTACCCATTGTAACATGGATTTACTAAGCCAGAAACCTTGCCTGGAGTGTAAACAACCTCTCACCAGGTTTCATCGCTAACGGACGAATAGTATGTGAACACATACGGGACTTTGTTGAAACGCTTCGCGCGTCGTCTCTCATTTGTTGATTCTACTCGTGCGCTACCTATTGTTAAGTGGATTTACTACGCCAGAAACCTTCCCTGAAATGTACACAACATCTCACCCAAGTTTCATCGCAATCGGATGAATTGTATATGAACGCATCGCCAACACTCATTTGTTTAAACACCGGGTGAGTTAGCCGTGGTGGTTACGGCATGACTGATGGCAGTCGCTCACATCCGGGAGGCGAGGAGGTTCGAATCCCCCCGCCGGCTACCTTGAAGATGGTCTTCTGTGGTTTCCCATCTTCCTTCCAGGCAAATGCCGGGGTTGGTCCCTAACTATAGGCCACAGCCGCTACCTTCCAACTCCTCGTCCTTACATTCCAACTTCCCTCCTTCCCTCCCCAACGGTACTTGTAGCTCACCCATTGGGTGTCCGTCTCGAAGCAGCTACAAAAAAAACTGGCGAGCCGAACATGTCCTCGGACACTCCCGGCACTAAAAGCCATACGCTAAAAAAAAAAAAAAAATTTAAACTACTCGTGCGCTATCTATTGCAAATTGGATTAACTATGCCTATAACCACCTCGGAAGTGTGCACAACAATTCACCAAAATTTAATCGCAAGCGGATGAATGGCTTATGAACGCATAAAAGACAAGCAAACGAACATCCTTTTTTATACATATACTAAGCCAGACATCTTCCCTGGAGTGTACACAACATCTCACCCAAGTTTCATCGCTATCAGACGTTGGTAAATGACCGCATACGTGAATTTGTTGAAACGCTTCGCGCGTCGTAGCTCATTTGTTGAATCAACTCGTGCGCTGCCTATTGTAATGTGGATTTACTAAGCCAGAAACCTTCCCTGAAATATACACATCATCTTACCCAAGTTTCATAGCTATTGGACGAATGGTATATGAATGCATTCGGGACTTTGTTGAAACACTTCGCGTGTCGTCGCTCATTTGTTGAATCTACTCGTGCACTACCTATTGTAAAATGGATTTACTATGCCAGAAACCTTCCGTGGAGTGTACTCAACATCTCACCCAAGATTCATCGCAATCGGATGAATGGTATATGGACGCATAGGAGACATACCCAGAGACACACAAACTATTAGGTAACATTGATTTTTATATATAGAGATTGATTATGGTGGTAGTCGTACTGAGCGGTTGGTGCGTCTTGGCTTTCGTGGTTTAAGTGAATTTGACGGTGTATTTCAGTGACTATATTAGTTGAAAGAATTGGGTTTTGTTTAGCAGTGCCTCTTCCGCACGACGAAATGATTTCTCTACCTGGGAGGTGGCTAAGTAAGTAATTCTTCCATCTATTCAAGAATTGTATCCCCGTCGCTTGTAGAGAGTAAGGTTATGTCCAACAGAAGACAAGAGATTGGTGACATGGGGAGATTGTGTGTGGAATCCACCGAGATTGTAAGCGGCGAAGAAACCAGCGCTCAGGCCCAAGTGGGAGATTCCAATGGCGCGCGATGTGTGGCTTCTACAAGTACTACTTCATCTACGAAGCTGGACGTTGTATCTAATGTCATGGTGGGGCAGAGTACAACAATCTCGGGTGAGAATGGAGGTTCAGACAAGATCAACTACAATCTCTCTCTCTCTATTCGTTTGGCCGATTCCGACTCTCCGTGACCCCATGTAATAAACTACGCCAATTTCTTATGTCCTGCACTGCCTCTCGAAGATTTTCCAAGCTGGAATTTAGTGCTTCTGTGATGCCATCTGTTGGCAACTCTGGCACTGTACATACTCTAATGACAGTTGGTCCCCCTGCTGGAGGGTTGTTGACCCATTAAGCGAAAGGGTCGTTTTCTTACCTGCGTCAAGCAGGACTCACTAGCAAGCAGGTAGCACTGGCTACCGTACATGGTGTCATCGCACGCATGTAATATCTACTGTACTTGTTCAGTGTTTAATCATGTACATACAATGTAAAATATATTTCGTTATACAGTCCACCACGTCTTATTCTATGTATTCGACATACGTTTTGGTCCTCCGGGCACGATTATATGGCAAGGAAAACAGTGAAAATTGAACTCGTGTGCTCCATAGGCAGCATGGCTTCTCACAAATGGCGTGGGTGGTTACCAGCATGGCGACTACTGGACAACAGAATTCATCGTCTTGGTAAGTCACCGATCATCCTTAATTATTCCTTGTGACTCATATGCATTCCTTTGTTTCTCCATTCAAAACTGTTCGTTTGTACTTGCAATGTATTGGTATTGCTAGTGATCACACATGATTTCGCCCGTAAAACTGTATGTTATTTGTACGCAGTTTTCCCGCAACTCTTTGAAACAAAACCAGGAGTTCATCTTTGCATTATGTAAATATTTTAGGTATTTGTCTTTTCGTTTTGTCATTCTTTTACGTATATGCATTTGGTCTATTGTGATTTTATATCATTCAGCAGTTTATTGGGAATTGCTAGTGAAAAATGGAACAAAAGATAAAATCACTGTGCAGCAAAAGGGGTAGGTTAAAGGCTAGCTTATCTCGCATACAAGGCTTCGTAGAGAAATTAGATTCTCAATCTAAGGGCGTAGTTCAGTTGGAAGAACGACGGGCTCACTTATCAAAAATCTGGGAAGAATATGAAACAGTTCAATCACAAATAGAGGATTTGAAAGAGGATGAATCATTTCAAGCAGAACAAGAATCTTATCGCTCCGACTTTGAGGAGCAATACTTCAAAACATCTGGTCTTATAAGATCCATAAACAGTGCAATTTCCAAGTCAGCAACTTCGCTAAGTGATTCTATTGGTGAATCAACGTCCAGTTCGCAAACACGTTCAGTTAAACTGCCTCAAATAAGTTTACCTACATTCGCAGGTGATTATTTAGAATGGCCCAATTTTGCCGATACCTTTAAGAATCTAATCCATGAAGATGCAAATTTGTCAAAAATACAGAAATTTCATTACCTAAAATCAGTGCTATCAGGCAGGGCGGCAGCCGTGTCACAGTCTCTAGAAATATCTGTAGCGAATTACGACATAGCGTGGAACCTGTTAAATGAAAGGTTCAATAACCGGCGAGCAATTGTTTCCTCCCACATTAATTCGGTCCTTCAGATAAACAAAATAGAAGTAGAATCTTCCAAGGCATTAAGAGACTTGTATGACGGCTTCAGAAGGCACATACAGTCGCTATCAGCGCTTGGTCTGTCTTGTGAAGAACAATTAGATGCCATTTTGATACATTTAATAACGAGTAGATTTGACGCTGAAACGTTAAAAAAAATGGGAGACCTCGCTACCAACTTTTGACCTACCATCGTATCAAACACTGGACAAATTTCTACTCGAAACATGTAATGCATTGGAATCGATCGAGACTAAGAACTGTGATCGCCCAAAACAGCTGAAGCAGGTAGGCGTTTCATCTAAACCGAATGCGTCTGGTTTCAAACCGAGGCCATTCACGAACCCAGGGGAAAATTGTTTCCTTTCACAGAAAAATCTGAAATGCCCGCTTTGCACGGAAGAACACCCCATATTTAGATGCAAAACATTCACTTCTATGTGTGTTTATGACAGATGGCGGGAGATCAAAAAGCATAAGCTCTGTGTTAATTGTCTGTCTGAAAATCACTTCGCTAACGAGTGCACTCGTTCATGTTGTAAGCTGTGCAAGGATAAACACAACACCTTGCTTCACAGGGACCAAGGGTCACCGAACCCCATTAATAGTCAGACTTCAAACAAGAGTATTGTGTCCAATAATACTTCATTGTCCACCCTTAATGAGCAACATAGTAGTAATGCTGTTTCATTGCACAATCACAACAATGATGTTTCCTCTCAAGTACTGTTGTCGACAGCAGTAGTGAATGTCAACAATTCAGAGGGAAAAACCCGCCATGCTCGGGTTGAGTTAGACAGCGGCTCGCAACTAAACTTTATAACTAGGGAATTAGCTCATCAATTACGATTGTTAAAGACAAAGACTAATATTCCGATACATGGGTTGCATGACACTACCATCAAGGTGGGGTCGGTGGTAAGAACAAAGATTCCTTCGCGGTTCGGTTCCTTTGAACGAATCATGACATTTCACGTAATACCTTCAATTACTGGTCAGTGCTTACCCACTAAAAATATAAACATCACAGATTGGAGTATTCCTGAGTTTATATTTGAAAACCTTGCGGATCCTCAATTTAATGTGTCATCATCCATAGACATTCTCATTGGAGCAGAATTCTTTTACGATCTTATCGGCGCAGAACAATTTCAGCTCGACGGTTTCTCAAACAAACTACCGTTGTTTCGCAACACGGCTCTTGGCTGGGTAGCAGCAGGTAGTGTTGGTTTGTCTTAAAAGCACGCAGATAACAGTTCTTCCTGCCGCTTTGTGTCAGGTAAGATAGTCAATGAGCCGGGGAAAGCACTGCTTGGCCAAGGGCATTCCGAGCAAGAGATTAGTGAGATGCTATTTACTGACGGTCACAGAAGGAATCCACAGGGTAGGTTCATAGTCCCACTACTCCTTAAAGAGGACCCGAGTCAGCTAGGTAGCAATGCTAATGAGGCAATCAGACGGTTTCACAGCCTAGAGAAGCGTTTTGAAAGGCAGCCCCAAGTCAAGTCGGAATACGTACAGTTTATGAGAGAGTACATTGACCTGGATCATATGGAGGAAATTTCCAGTAGTGAGATAAACAAACCACTACAGTACTACCTTCCGCATCATTGTGTATTTAAGGGTAATTCATTGACAACGCGCACTCGCGTGGTATTTGATGGCAGCTCGAAGGGCTATTCTGTATTATCCCTCAATGATTTGTTATTAGTAGGACCGATCGTTGAAGGTGATTTATTTTCAATATTGGCTAGATTTCACATGCATCGCTATGTATTGACCGCTGACATAGAAAAAATGTATCGGCAGGTACTCATAGAACCTGCACATACTGATCTTCAGCGTATCGTGAGGAGGGAATCCTCTAACGACGAGCTTAAGCATTATCGTCTCAAAACAGTCACATATGGCACGTCATGTGCACCCTTCCTGGCCACAAGATGCCTCTCTCAATTGGCGAATGACACTAAGGAGGAATTTCCTGAAGCTTCGAATGTAATACGGCGGGATTTTTATGTTGACGATTTAATGACAGGTTTTGAATCAACTGACGGCTTAAGAACCACTCACAAGTGTGTTTCAGATATTTTATCCAGTGCGGGTTTTACCTTAAGAAAATGGTATTCGACTGAGCCCAATGTGCTATCGAGCATTTCTAACCACGAAACAGATCCCAAGTACATTATTAAGGTAGATGAAGGTGAAGACTTGAAGTTGTTGGGGCTATCTTGGAAACCCATCACAGACACTTTTCAGTTTGAGTTGAGAAGTGATTTCAGTTCGACACAGATAATCAAAAGAATAATTCTATCAGACCTGGCTAAAATATTTGACCCCTTAGGGCTTTTAACCCCAGTATTGATTAAGGGTAAGATTTTCGTCCAGCAACTGTGGCAAATGAACTTATATTGGGACGACGTTCTCTCAATAGAACTTCAAAATAAATGGATTCGTTATATGCAGGATATTGCTAAATTGAAGGAGTTCAAAGTGCCTCGTCATGTTAGGGCAGTAGAATTTGTGGAGTATGAAATTCATGGATTTTGTGACGCGTCTCAGATTGCTTACGGCGCATGTGTTTATGTAAGATCTCAGACAGGAGATGGTAAAATAACAGTTCACTTATTGTGTTCTAAGTCTCGCGTTGCGTCATTAGGCTCAGTAACTTTACCAAGATTACAACTATGCAGTGCTGTATTACTTGCTCAGTTGGTCGAAAGAGTCATGAGATCCATAAACGTAACTAAAGACAAGTGATTTTGTTGGACTGACTCCACAATAGCATTAGCATGGATTTCGGGCCATCCACACCAGTGGAAAACATACGTCGCTAATCGAGTGTCGCAGGTTCAACAGTTGACAAATATTGATTGTTGGCAGCACGTCTCTACTCATCATAACCCAGCAGATATGATCTCGAGAGGAGTTACCGCGGAGAAGCTGTTAAATTCATCATTTTGGTTATCGGGACCATCTTGGCTTTCAGATAATAAAGACGAATGGCCTTCACAGCAGAGGCATAGCTCTCAAGAATTACCTGAAGTTAGGAAAACTAAAATTGTTCTAGTGTCATCTACAGAATCCCTTGGATCGAATCTGATTATCAGATACTCTTCCTGGAGCAAGCTGATTAGAATAACAGCTCTCGTGCTCAGATTTATCAAAAATCTTAAAACTAAAACAGACAGACAAACACGTGCTCTTAATCCTGTAGAACTAGAGCTGGCTAAGTATTTATGGTGTAAAATTGCTCAAGGTTCTGAATTTTCACAAGACATAAAGGCTCTCAAACAAAATTTGCCACTGCCCAAGGGAAGCAAATTACATGTATTAGCACCGTATTTGGATGGGCAGGGTCTGTTACGGGTAGGAGGCCGTCTGCAAAATACTAAACTATCGGTCAACAGAAGACATCCTATTTTATTACCTGGCAATCATCGCATTACAATAATGTTATTTAATCATTTTCATTTTGTTTTTCTTCATGCTGGAGCTCAGATTTTATTGACAATGATGCGACAGCAATACTGGCCTCTATGTGGGAGGAACGGTGCTCGAAAGGCAGTGTATCGATGTAAGACGTGCTTTCAATTCTCGTCTCGGCCGTATCAACCGATAATGGGATCGCTACCTGAAAGGAGAGTAGTTCCCAGTCGACCATTTGCATCTTCTGGAATAGATTTCTGTGGCCCAGTATATTTACGGCCTTCCTCCAGGAAGGGCGCTCGGATTAAGGCATATATAGCTATGTTTGTTTGTTTTGCCACAAAGGCTGTACATATTGAACTTGTAAGCGATCTGTCTACAGCTGCCTTTTTAGCATCACTGAAAAGATTCATGGCTAGACGAGGAACTTGCACCCACATATTCACTGACAACGCAACTAATTTCGTAGGTGTATCACGTGAGCTAAAGAAATTCTTTAATGATAGGAATACCAAGCAGTCACTCATAAGCTGTGCTACAGATGAGGGGATTCAGTGGCATTTTAGTCCCCCTGGTTCACCTCATTTCGGAGGGTTGTGGGAGGCTGCAGTTAAATCAGCTAATAGCTTTAAGAGAATAGTAGGAAACGCTGCATTGTCGTTTGAAGAAATGACTTCAGTGCTTGTACAGATAGAAGCAGTTTTGAATTCGCGCCCCCTCTGCCCACTATCCTCTGATCCCAATGATCCGGAAGTATTAACCCCATCCCACTTCCTGATCGGTGGCTCATTTCATCTTCCTGTGGAAGAAGATGTGTCTCAGACTCCCTTGAATAGACTGAAGCGCTGGCAACTGCTTCAGGCTATGTTCCAGCAATTTTGGCGCCGATGGTCCAAGGAATACCTCGGACAACTCCAACAGCGTACTAAATGGCGGTCGCCTGGACAATCCCCACAAATCTACACTCTGGTTGTTCTGAAGGAAGAGGGCGTGCCTCCACTTCATTGGAAATTGGGCCGTGTCGCAGCAGTGCATCCAGGAACCGACGGAGTTACGAGGGTTGTTACCATCAAAACACCCAGCGGAGCTCTTTTGAAAAGAGCAGTGTCAAGACTTCGCCCATTGTTGAGTGAAGAGAAGTGAAGTGTTTAAATGTTTTGTGTACATAGTGTTTATTTGAACTCTTACTCTAGTTAATAGAACAAAGTGACAATATTTAGTTGTTTGAAATATTTGCTATTTCAAGGGGGGGGGGGGGAGTATGTTGGCAACTCTGGCACTGTACATACTCGAATGACATTTGGTCCCCCTGTTGGAGGGTTGTTGACCCATTAAGAGGAAGGTTCGTTTTCTTACCTGCGTCAGGCAGGACTCACTAGCAAGCAGGTAGCACTGGCTACCGGACATGGTGTCATCGCACGCATGTAATATCTACTGTACTTGTATTTCGTCATACAGTCCACCACATCTTATTCTATGTATTCGACACCATCCATCCATCTCATTCTTTGCCTCCCTCTTCTTCTTGTGCCTTCTATCTTCCCCAGCATTAAGGTCTTCTCTAATGAATTATGTCTTCTCATGATGTGTCCAAAGTAGCCCAGTTTTTGTTTCAGGATTAAGCCCTCCAAGGAACACACTGGTTTAATTTGCTGTAAAACTGACTTATTGGTTCTCTTCGCAGTCCACGGAACTCTAATAACTTTTCTCCAACACCATAATTCGAAGGAATCTATTCTACGGCGTTCAGCTTTTCTTATGGTCCAGGTCTTACATCCGTACATCACAACTGGAAAAACCATAGCCCTTACTATACGGATCTTTGTTGTTAAGGTTAGGTCTCTACTCCTTAAGATATTGTCCAGATTTGAAAGTGCCTGTCTACCAAGTAGCAATCGTCTTTTGATCTCATGACTGCAGTCACCATCGGTAGAAATCTGTGAGCCAAGATAGTCAAAAACAGAGACTATCTCCAGTTTTTCTCCTACTACTTGCCATGAATTGACAGTTGTAGTTGTCATAATTTTTGTTTTCTTGACATTCAACATTAGTCCAGCCTTTGAACTTTCCTCTTTCACTTTCAGTAAGAGATTTTTTAAATCTTCTTCAGTTTCAGCCATCAGGAATGTATCATCTGCATATCTCAGGTTGTTTATATTTAACCCAGCTATTTTGATTCCTGTTTCTTCTTCATCTAACCCCACATTCCTCATAATGTGTTCTGCATACAGATTGAAAATGTAAGGTGACAATATACAGCCTTGCCGTACTCCTTTTTGAATCTTAACCCATTTAGTTGTTCCATATATGGTTCTCACTGTAGCTTCTTGATCAGAGTATAAGTTCCGGATGAGGTTAATGATATGTTCTGGTTCTCCCATGTATTTTAGTACTTTCCATAACTCATTATGATCAACACAGTCATAAGCTTTAGCATAATCAATAAAATAAAAAATTACATCTTTCTGGAATTCTCTTGCCTTCTCCATTATCCATCGTACGTTGGCGATTTGATCTCTCGTCCCTCTTCCTTTACGAAATCCAGCTTGTTCTTCAGGTAGCTCGCGGTCTACATACTGGCGTAGTCTATTTTGTAGGATTTTAAGCATGACTTTGCTAGCATGTGAGATAAGTGCTATTGTTCGGTGATTCATGCATTCTTTAGAATTTCCCTTCTTAGGAATTGGGATGAATACTGAACTTTTCCAGTCTTTTGGCCATTGTTGGGTTTTCCATATTTGCTGACATATGGAATGTAAAATTTTCACTGCACTATCTCCAACTTCTTTGAACATTTCTATTGGAATTCCACCATGTCCACTTGCTTTGTTTTAGCAATATTCTCTAGGGCCCATTTGACTTCAGTTTCCAAAATATCTGGTTCTGGTTCGAAGGGCACATGAACTTCATTATCCGTAATACATGGTTCTTTCTTATACAGAACTTCTACATATTCCATCCATCTTTCCTTAATGTCCTCTGCTTCTGTTAGATCTTTGCCATTTTTATCCTTTACCATCCCAAATTTTGCCTGAAATTTTCCTTTGGTATCCCTAATTTTCTTGTAAAGTTCCCTCGTCTTTCCCATTCTGCTATTTTCCTCAACTTCCTTACATTGATTAGTTATAAAAATATTCTTATCTCTTCTAGCTAATCTTCTAAACTCTGCATTAAACTCAAACATTGCTGATCTATCCCCTTTAATTTTTGCATTCCTTCGTTCTTCTGCAATTTGGAGTGCCTCATCCGATAACCATTTGGCCTTCTTCTTAATCTTTTCCTTGGGAATGTATTTTCTGCTTCCTGCTTAACAGCAGCAGATACTTCTGTCCACAACTAGTCTGGGGTTTTTGTCTCCAATCTGCAATGTATTAAATCTGTTCCTGACTTCTACTATATAATCACAAGGAATTCTTCCCAGGTCAAATCTGTATGATGAGTCAGTTCTAGCCGTTTTCCTCAACTTCAACCGGAATTTTGCAATTAATAATTCATGATCTGATCCGCAGTCAGCGCCTGGTCTTGTTGTAGTAGATTGAATAGCACTTTTCCACCTACTATTACAAATTATGTAATCAATTTGATTCCGGTATTGGCCATCTGGTGAAGTCCAAGTGTATAGACGTCTTTTGGGTAACTGGAATAGTGTGTTGGTAATAAGCAGTGAATTATCTAGGCAGAATTCTAGGAGTCTCTGTCCTGCTTCATTTGTTGTACCAAGACCAAATTGTCCTGTTACACCATCTACTATTTGATTTCCCACTTTAGCATTCCAATCTCCAACTATGAACACGATATCCTTGTTTGGTGTCAACCGTAGTAGTTCTTGCAAATCTTCAAAAAATTGGTCAACTATGTCCTCTTCAGCATCAATGGTTGATACATAAACTTGAATGACTGTAACATTGGGAGGTTGACCTTGAAATCTGATGGATATCATTCTATCATTTCATAGTTGCAACCCATCACAGTTTTACCTACTCTGTTACTAACTATGAAGGCTACTCCATTATTTTGTTGTTGTCTTGTCCAGAAAAGTATACTGTGTAGTCATCCGAAATAAACTCTCCCATTCCAGAACACCTCATTTCACTTATTCCCAATATGTCGATGCCGATTCTCTCCATTTCTCTTTTGACTACATCTAGTTTTCCTTGATACATGGATCTCACATTCCATGTTCCTAAACAGTACTGTTCCTTGCAGCATTGCACTCTTCTTAAAGCCCCTCTCAACCTAGTTCCCCCCGGAGATCCGAACGGGGAACTTGAAACTCCGGAACATTTTAAATTGAGCAAAGCCATGGGGTTTTCTTGGAATATTTAATGTGGTGGTTTCCCGTTGCCTTCCACATTCTGATGCCGTTGACCGTTCATGGTTCCTCCGCCTTCAGGGATAATTTCTCATCCCTAGGACAACCGAGTGCTCTAAACCTCTACCCGCTCATCCGCCTTCCAAGGAAACCGTTGGCACTTGGTAGAGGAGGATCTCTTATACCGGAGGTCACTCGGTCGTCAGAGCCTCGTCAGTCTTAAGCAGGGTGCACCACGAGCAGGTGAGGTTGACATTTGAGTAGGAGTTCTGTCAACATCCTACCCCTTACACCCCTACAATACTCAGACCTTAATGCAGGCGGCTTCGGTGGCGTAGTCGGTAGCATGCTGAGCTTCTATGCCCAAGATAGCGGGTTCAAACCCGGCCGAAGCCGTCGGATTTTTAAGAGCGTTAAAATCCCTCAGTATGCCTTCCTTCGGAGGGGAAGTAAAGCCGGCGGTCCCATGTCATAGATTTATGGCATGTTAAAGAACTTTCCACTAATACACCTGTGTGAAACTAAATTGTATAGGTTAAGAATGTAAACAACGCTCTTAGGTTGCTACGTTCGTTGCCAAGAGCCGACTGCGGTGCCGTCTAGTAGCTAAGTTCTGAACTAGGCCTAGTAGTCGTTGACGGTGGCGTTTGGTGGCAAAAGTAGGAACTATTTGAAAAATTCAAAGTTGCAGTCCTTATTTGAATTTTAAAAAAAAAACAGATACACACACTAATACAGTCATCGCAATTAACACCGGTTATCAGACAGATTCTACACACACCCAAAGTACACGGGGCTACATGATCGCGTTGTCGCAGCCCCTAAACTTAAGAACCAACCAACCAACCTTAATGCAGGTATCGAAAGTGTGAAAATGGCGTATGTGGCAGCCCGAGATATTGTTTGTTTACATTCGTTGCTGGGATACAATATTAGCTTTGATTAGCTTCGTTTGATGAAGGTTGGGATAAACTATTGCTCATCTGTAATTTTTAGTGTCTTCAGTATGTCTGTTAAGTTCAGTTCACGTTAATGTACTGCAATCGTTTGTAAATGTGTGATAATATGCTTATTATGGACTGGTTCGATTGTGTGATGATTGTTCAGTCGACCTATGGCATTGTGTCATTTACTGCAGGTGTTGAAGTACCTAAGACTAAAGCATTAATAGAAGTGTCTCAAGGATATTCACCGCAATGATTTGCTAGTTAGTGACAATATAATAATAGCTTAGTACACTTCAGTACCGGTAGTGTCGAACTTGAGTACATAAAGGGAAAACGGAATGAGCATCTACGGCAAGATCAAACCGTTGACGTTATCTTGAACGCTCAGCCTCATGTGCCTCCGTAAATCTTTACCAGTCTAGTAGATGTTCTACACTGCCTTGTATACACGCCAAATATTACAATGAACTTCTGTTTTATTGGTTAAGGATGATGTTTCCCCTGTGCCAAACAGTGAACTCATTGTGTTCCGTCATTAATCATACTTTTGTGATTCTCACAGCTTGCAAGTTATTTTTTTTAATATGATGTAATAAAGTGTAATAAAGTGTTGTGAGTAACTTGCCAATTATGTACTTATATTGCGAGATGGTGTGCCGCGATAATTCCGTAAGAGGGAGATGGTGCTTTCCTACTTACATTACTTTACTAAATCTACTATTTCCAGCGTCTATTCCAAACGGTAACAGCGAATGTTTAATAGGTTTGATGGTAACATATTATCGTGTACTTTGTGTGTGGTAATCTCCATAATTATGTTCAGATATCCACACGACGACTTCTTTGCATATTTCAATCAACTAATTCCGTGTGATGTTTTAGCCGAGATTTTAGACAATTCCACGAGAGGTCTTAATTGAATTGTATCTCTATAGCGTTGGTTCGATTATTTCAGGCAACTATTCTCATTCCGATTGTGTACACAAATACTCTGCATGTGCTGGGACAGCACTTCAGTAACCGGGTACTTTCTTCTCTCCTACTTCAGAATCTGTTTGATTTTATGCTAATAATATTAATCTATAATTACTGAACTTACATACAAATCGTGATAACTCGCCAAAAAGCGTCTTATTCAACCACAGAAACAATGAGACTATTATAGCTGCCCCTTGGGTGAAGACGAAGAAACCTATAATTCGAGGCCAGCACTATATAGATAAATTAATTCAGGTAAGTCTAAATTATTGATGCATATTTCTTCCGAACCTAGTCTCGTCTTTGATATCTTTTATGCTCTTAGGTGAGTAAAAATAATAATTTACACGAACTGTGACAAGCCCGATGACATGATCTTAGCTATTGGTAGGGCAACCATCACCGCCATGTTTTTCTACATTAAGGTCTGAGGATTGTAGTTGGTCTTGGTTCAGATGAATTGAGATTCAAGGCGGACAAAGGTAAATGTCGAAATTAAATAGACATAAAAGATGAGCCAGAGATTCTGAAAGGAATAGGATTACTGAAAATCATGATGGCAGCTACCAAAACTCAAAGAAATGTGAGTAATAACATCAAGAATAGGCTAGCGCAGTTAGTAGAGATTTTTGATGTCCTCGATCACTGCCGAAAAACTAGATTGGCAACAGAGGTCACTACTATCACTCGACCTAGAACTCCCATATGCGAGAAGGCTGTACATCGAGGAGAAACAAGGATTACTGTTATTGAGAGCACTGTAAATTCGAAAACAGATCTGCAAAATGAAATTGTGGTCATTGAACCTCCCGTGGAGGAGTTAGCAGAAGATGCCTGGCAAGCAGTTCGAACAAGGAAACACAGGAGTCATAGCAGTAAAGTTATTCTGGAGGACGAAAAGGGAGAACTTAGAAGTAATCATTCTAATAATAATAGTTTTAATGCTGCCAATGGCCATTGAAAAAGTAAAAAATACAATGCAGGTACTGTCAGTCGCTACAAAATTGCGTCAGGGAAGTTAATCTTCTTTTACAATATGCCGCATGATATCGGTCACAGGGCTCGCTACACAATTCACATATGCATGTAGCTGCATTAGGAGTGTGAAAGTCTTTTCTTCCGCAACACCTGAAATGAAATCCATGGACTGCGAAACGCGTCACAGTGTGTCGTAAATCGTAGTCTGCTCTCTTCCAGTCAGACGATAACATCGCTTCTGTCCCATAGAAGTCCAACCATATTTCTTTCTTTTTTAATTGAAATTCCGCAAGAAGTTCCTGATAGGCAGCGCTAGATGGAAGCTGCATTTGTAGTCTGATTTGTTCAATACATAATGGCTCTGCAGACAGCTCATACATTAGCCGGGACGGAGTAAATTTCGATACACACAATGCTTTCTTTAGGAATATAGACTTTACTTGCTCTATTTCCTTTAAGTTGGTTTTGGTCAGATGAGGCCAGATCAGTTCCAGAACGTAGGTTAAAATAAGTGTCAGTGTGGAAACAAAGAGCTTCATAGCAGTAACTAAAGATAGTTTACGCAAATGCTGTATATTGTTCATAGCTATTAATGCAGCAGTCGCTCTGTTTCTCACATGCATTGTGAAAGAAGTTCCTGTCGTCTGGAAAATTAACCCTAAATAGTTAAAATTCTTGACGGTTGTTATCGGTAAATCTCCAGGTCTGTAATAAATCTTATCTCTATTCGAAATCATTCCTCCCTTACGGAAGACCATGTGGGCTGTTTTATTCTCGTTGATCTGTAATTTGTTCCTCTCGGCCCAGAGAAGCAGACGATCCATACATTCCTGCAGAACTTCCAAACTCTTTGCTCCAATTACTACATCATCTGCGTATATATAAAGAGATATCTTCTCTTCCAAAGACTCGAGGATACCCGTGATGTCAGCAGTTGAGAGAATGAACAGCAGTGGACTGATTGGGTCACCCTCTAGGACACCATTTATCTGTTCAATAGGCTTTGAGAACTGAAGGCCATCGGAGATAAACACGGTATTGTGATGTAGAATGTTGGTTATTATCAGTGTCAGATAATCAGATTCACCGAGCATAGTCTGAAGTTTCTCAACTATGACCTGTCGACTTAACAGGTCGAAGGCCTTCTTAAAATCCACAAAGATGGCGTGAAATTTACCTCTATGGTGACGAAGTGCCTCATCAATATCTGACAGTAGGTTTCCAATTGCCTGTAGAGTTGATTTACCTTTCTGAAAACCAAACTGTTGGTCTGGGATCTTATCAGAAAATTTTTCTGTCAGTCTGTCCGTCAGAATTCTTGTGAATACTTTGAATATTGTGTTGTATAAGAATCCGGAGAGTCTGCACTTACTTTCCCTTTATAAAGTAGTTTGATAAATGACGTTCTCCAGGATGACGGTATTGTACAGGCTTCAAGACACTTATTTAAAAGTGTAGGCAATATGTCACGAAAGTAAGGCAAAGCCTCCTTCAAGTGTTCATTAAATATTTCATCAGGCCCGGGGGACTTGCCAGCTTTAAGACTGAGTATAGTTTTCACAACCTCCACCTCAGTAATTGGAGGGAAATCAGCTTGTCCATGAAGAGTCGTTACCCTGCAAGAGTTACCGGTATTGAAAATATTCTGGAAATGCCTTTCCCAAGCGTCCATACTGATAGTCTGCAAGAACTTCTGGGTTCTGGGCTGTAGTGCTAGAAAATGATTGTCCATTGCTCTCTTCACTAGTTTATTCCCTTCCTCTTCCAACCAAGCTGCTCTTCTCTCCATAAGGATTATTTTGTAGGATCGTCTGAGGTCGCTATACCTCTTGAGGTTTTCTTCTGTTTTATATTATCGAACAAGAAGTAATCATTCTCTACATCAGAAGGAAAATAAAATGAAGGATAGGCGACGCCAATGGTTATCAAGCCTACTGACGGGAAGATATAAGCAGAAGTTCTTCAATCATTGCGTCAGCAAGCAACATATGATTGCAGTGGCGTAAACCTTAAATCTATTCGCAGAACGTCGACTGGTATGGTGCTCCTTGAAATGAAAGGGAAAAATGGTGATAAAGGTAAGTTCAGGGAGATGATTTCCAAAGCAGCAGAGGGTTTGGGTGAAGTCGAAATGTTGGCTCCTACCATGACCTTGGAAATTAGGGATTTGGACTGTCCCACAACAGCAGAGGAAGTCCAGGCAATATTAGAGGACCGGCTTAAGAATCACATGGGTGAAATAAAAGTTGCTATTGTATTACCAAGCCCAATTTCAGAGAACAGCGTATGGCCATAGTTGTGGTAAACTCCAATGCGGCAAATGAGTTGCTCCTTGATCAGCATATTAATATAGGCATGGTTAGCTGCCGTATTCGAAAAAGGACCAATGTGCTGAAATGCTTTCTGTGTATGGGCTATGGTCGCATAGCAAGACAATGTACGGGTACTGACAGGTCGAAGTTGTGCTACAGATGTGGCGGAAAGGAGCATAACGCAGCTCACTGCTCGACTGCCCCAAAATGCACGATCTGCACGGGAGAAGGCAGCAATGACGACCATGTGATCGGGTCAGGTATGTGTGCTGTCTTTCGACGTGCATTGGAGAGTGATAAACAGTCAAAATGTTAAGATTTCAACAAGGCAACATCCATAGTAGCAGGGTGGCTAACGATCTCCTTGTTGAGTTTGCCGCGGAAAAGAATATTGATGTTGTACTTATTAGCGAACAATATAAGAACAGGGATATTCCATCTTGGTACTCTGATGAAAGTGGGACGGCTGCTGTATGGGTAGCGGATTCAAGCAGAGTTTTTATTGAAAAGTTTGGTGCTGGAAATGGTTTTGTCTGAGTCAAGAGCAGAAATATTTCTTATGTAAGCTGTTACTTCACACCCAATGAATCAATTCGGCAGTTTGAGACCCGACTATCCGCCCTTGAGGATTTCCTAGGTACAGTAACTGAGGGTATTCTGGTGGCCGGTGATTTTAATGGTCGAGCAGTTGATTGGGTCTTAGCTCATACAAACTGGAGAGGCCATAGCATTTTGGAGGTTGGACTTAGTGCTGCTAAATAGCGGTGATGTTCCAACATTTTGTCGGCCTGGGCAAAACCGAACCACACCAGACCTAACGTTTGTCTCTGCAGATCTTGCTGCTTACATTGCAGACTGGCATATAATGCTAGATTATAACAACAGTGATCATAGATACATCCTTTTTCATACTAGGCCTCGAGGAGGCCTGGTCCATGAAATTCCGATACTATCTAAATGGAACGTTGATCACATGGATGGTGAAATTCTTCTTGCAGTAATAGCACAAGGGAAACAAGTTCTGGAGGATTTGTTTAAAAAACCTAGGGTTCTGCAGAAACCCTGGTTAGGTCGACCATTAATCTCATTGTTAAGGTTTGCGGAGCATCCATGTCCAAAAAGAAGATTTTTCCGAACAAACGGCCAGCTTATTGGTGGAATGTTGAAATAGCAGAGGCTCGACGATTGTGTTTTCGATTAAGGAGAAGGGCACAAAGGCTCTGCAGAGATTCTCTAGAGTTTGTAAATGCGATATAAGAGTGTAGAGTAGCGAGGAGGGCTCTCAAACGGGCCATTGCTCAAAGTAAGGCACATAAATGGAACGAGCTCATTAACGATCTGGATCAGGACCCATGGGGTCTGGGCTACAAAGTTGTCAGTAAGAAGCTCGGCGGCATTATGGTGTCTACTGCTGCTATGACGGCATCCCAGAAGGAAGCTATTATAGATGAGCTATTTCCTAATCATCCAGAGAGATTTCCTGATCACATTCCGGTAATGCTTGATGATATTCCGCTACTCACTAGAGAGGAATTACAAACTACAGCTTGATCTTTTCAGAATAAGAAGGCACCAGGGCCGGATGGAATTCCTGCTGAAGTGTTAAAGTTGATATCCGAAGAGGAACCAGATGTTTTGCTGAACATGTATAATTGTTGTTTACTACAGGGAGTCTTTGCGACCCCGTGGAAAGTGGCCAGGCTTGTGCTCATGCCTAAAGGTAAAGGAGATCCCACAACTGTTTCAGGTCAGAGACCTCTATGCATGTTGGACATGGCTGGCAAACTGTTTGAGAAGTTGATTAAAGGAAGGCTTCAGGCAGCGATTGTTGCTGCAGGAGGTCTGTCCCCCAAACAATACGGTTTTGTGAAGGGTAAGTCCACCATCAGCGCTATTGAAGAAGTGGTGATGGCTGTCAGATCCACTGAGCATGGAAACCACTTCTCTGGGAAAATGTGCTTACTGGTTACCCTGGATGTGAAAAATGTCTTCAATTCTGCCCGTTGGATTGACATTATAGCTGCACTTGAAGCAATATTTAACATTCCTCGCTACTTGGCGTCTGTTCTGAGGAATTATCTTTGTGATCGTTGGATACAGTATGACATAGATGAAGGAGTCAAGTGTCGCAAGGTAACAGCGGGAACGGCTCAAGGCTCGGTGTTAGGTCCTGATTTATGGAATGTAAATTATGACAGCATTTTACGGATGGAGATGCCAGAGGAAACTTCTTTGGTGGGATATGCTGATGATCTTGTTGTGCTCATTATGGAGTGCTCCATGGAGGGTCTGCAACTTAAACTTAATCAGGTAATGCGGAGAGTTTCCACCTGGATGAATGAACATGATCTCCAACTAGCAGTTCATAAAACTGAACTAGTCCTTGCTACTAAGAAGAGAATTCCACGAGTTGTACCAATGCTAGTAGATAATCAAGTGTTAGAAACAGCTCCCGCTGTTCGTTACTTGGGTGTTATGATTGACAGCAAGTTAACATTCTGGAATCATATCAGCAAGATTGCTGATAGGGCTGCAAGGATTGTTAACAATTTGTCTCGGCTCATGGCTAATTTTGGCGGCCCTTCACCCTTGAAGAGGAAATTGCTGATGAGAGTGGCGGAATCAGTTATTCTTTATGGTGCACAGATTTGGTCAGTAGCTCTTGGCTCTGAGATGTATAGGAAGCGGATAACCTCTGTTCACAGTAGAGCCGCCCTCAGAATAACTTCTGCCCATCGTACAGTATCTGGACCGGCAGTGCTAGTAATAGCTGGGGTGATACCCATTTACATCCTGGCCAAGGAAAGGTGCCGTATATATTTACGCAAAGAAGAACATTCGTGAAGAGGGAGGAAAGAGACAGATCTCTTCTGGAATGGCAGGAAGATTGGAAACGTGAACATCGTGGCAGGTGGTCCGCTAGGCTCATCAAGCAACTGAAGCCGTGGTTGTCGAGAGAACATGGTGAGGTTAATTATTACATTACCATGTTTCTTTCTGGCCATGGTTATTATGAAGCATACCTCCATTGAATGGGAATTTCACCGAGTTCACGGTGTCGTTGTTGCGATGATCAATGGGATGACGTTCAGCACACGTTCTTTGCATGCTTGAGGTAGAGAAATCTTCGAAGGCTTCTGGAGACAAAAGTTGGAGTCATTGTGGTGGATAAAATGCTCAGCAGCAGAGAAAGTTGGGCACAGATTTCTGTCTACATCACTGAGCTGCTAAAAACAAAAAAAAGAAGAGGAACCGAGAAGATCGGTTGCTGAAGACAATGAAGATGATGATGAGTATTTTCATTATCATCACGTTAAATGAAATTGACTGAGACCTCTGGTCGTAACAGTGGCTCCACCCTGAAGTAAGGCTGAACAGGCAGTTCCGGGGTGGCCTTAAGCCAAGTATTGACGTCAGAAAAGTTGGATGGCGCAGCCGTGCGGTAAAATGTTGAAGCTGAAACATAGTGACTGGTGAGGTTTATTTAAATGGTGATGCATTGACGTCGTGATTGTAACAGAAAGGAAATTGTCAAATTCGAGGAGGTACTGCTCTGTATACGGTTGCAAATAGTATAGGACGGGTACGAAATCTCTTCACTACTTTCCTGTACAAAAAGTTCCGAGAGAAAGATGGACTTCGGTGCTGTCAATTGGAAGACGTGTTACACGTTACATGACAGTGTGCAGTCAGCATTTTTGTGAAGACGACTTCTTTCCTCAGCGTAAGCACCGGTACTGTTGATTGAACTGTTGATTATTGATAGTTATTGTATCTAATTTGTATTCACAAGGATTTAGCTACATCAAAAATACTGATAAACTTGCAGCCTAATGCTTCTGTGCCGTACATTGAATGTAATCCGCTCTTTGCAAACTTGCATTCCTCTCGTGTTCCTTATTTATTTTAGGGGTTCTTCCAATTGACAATAGCCGAATGGTTAGAAAACTTAAGAAAAATGCTGTTCCTAGCCTTAATTTGCCAGAGAATTTATATTCTTGCCTTTGAACAGCAAGTATGTAGGTCAATATTTGAAATATTGAAGTACCGTATGATTTGGCTTGGATTGTGTTTTTGGCTATGATCTTCTTACTGTTGAATTTAATTAATGAATGTGTAAAATCTTAGTTTTAAGTACCGGTTTGGTGACTCATCACCCCATACAGGCCGGTAACACCTATACTACTCAGGCAGATAGGTCACTTATTAGCCGTAATTTGGAAGTTATAGTGATGTTAAGTATACATATGCGGTAATGTAGCAGGAGACCTGATCGACCTAGGCTATTGTAAATTTAATTAGTTCCCATTTCAGAGTTTTTCAGTTTTGAGTGCGAATAGTTGGTATGAAAGTTGTACAACAGTAAGGAGAGTATGTTTTGTATAGGTTTTAATTGGTATTATGGTTTATGTCGAGCTGAGGAGTGAATTTGATTTGGCTTAAAGTGTGGTTTTTGATCTGTTCCGTTTGCTTATGACAAGTTCAAATGGAGACTCCAGCTTTGTTAAATATCTGTATTTTAAATATTTAATTAAATATATTGATAAAGAATATGCCTCCATTTTAACTTGCCTAGCAAGAGATTAATAAATTTATATTCTTGCCTTTGAACAGCAAGTATGTAGGTCAATATTTGCAATATTGAAGTATGATTTGAGCATCCCAAGTAACGCTTCTTTGAACCCAAAACATTCATGCATATTCAGGGTTGCTGGATTCAATTTATTATCAGCGAGTCGCCTTTGTGTTATGTGAGATATATATATTGTGAAATTAATTTTAAAAAAACATCGATACTGCTAGGCTCCCTGGTACAGGCTTCATATATGTAACAGCAGACAGTAAATTAACTATCTACATGTGGGTAATATTTTTAACTGGTAGTAATTAAGCACTGTGATTTAAATTGATTGTAAAAATATTTATATCAATGAAAGAAAATAATATGTACTGTAGTATGTTGCCATCATAAATTAGAAGCCATAACAAACGCACACCCAATCACTGTCTTGCTTATTTCTCGTCACTATCTCGCCGCCATATTTGAAACAGCTGACCGTAAGCTCCTCCCCCGTTTCGGACGTCAATAGGGTTTGTGGGTTTTAGTAGGTTAGAATCCTGCACAGTCGTAAGTCCGGAAGCTTGCAATCTGGTTGACGATTTATCCACGGTTTCCCTCGAAAAACTAATTTATTATTATTATTATTATTCAGTTGCAAGTGGCTGATATTTTCACCTTTCACAGCTACGGTATTCTGTAGGTTTTGAACGAGTGGAACAGCAGCATATACGATGGTAGCCTTGTTTGCTTCCTTATCGAATATCACAAGGACTGGCCTGTTGGCTTCTACACAACGATCAGTTATTATACGAGGGACGTCCAGAAAGTAAGCTCCGTTTGGTAATAAAATTAAATTGTGTACAGATACAGAAAAAATATTTATTGCACAACATTCTACACCTCTTAAACTACTTTTCCACATAACTGCCGAACTTTTGCAGGCATTTGTCATAGCGTGGCACAAGTTTTTGGATACCTTCTTCATAGAAGTTTGCCGCCGACCCGTAAACGAGAGTGAAGACTCCCCTTAAGATATCCTACTGTTTGGCCATCACTGTTAGGCAAATTGCGTATGTGGTCAGGAGAACTCCTAAACATACGCAGTTCTCCTGGTAAGCACGCAATTTGCCTAACAGTAGTGACCAAACAGTAGGATATCTTAAGGGGAGTCTTCACTCTCGTTTACGGGTCGGCGGCAAACTTCTATGAAGAGGTATCCAAAAACTTGTGCCACGCTATGACAAATGCCTGCAAAGGTTCGGCAGTTATGTGAAAAGGTAGTTTAAGAGGTGTAGAATGTTGTGCAATAAATATTTTTTCTGTATCTGTACACAATTTAATTTAATTACCAAACGGAGCTTACTTTCTGGACGTGCCTCGTACATATAACAGCTTCGGTGGCATAGTCGGTAGCATCCTAAACTACTATGCCTAAGATCGCGGGTTCAAACCCGGCCGAAGTCATCGGATTTTTAAGGGTGTTAAAATCCCTCAGTATGCCTTCTTTCTTAGAGGAAGTAAAGATGGTGGTCCCATGTCATAGATTTATGCCATGTAAAAGAACTTACCACTACAATTGGTATTGTGTAGCTAAATTTGAGGTTATTTGGCTAGAAAATCTCTATCAAGTTCCTCGTTCGCCGCTAGGAGTCAGTGACAGTGGCATCTGGTAGCCAACGTTGGAACTACTTTAAATTTAACTAGCTGGGGGGCACACGGGCGTTCAATTAAAATTCTCCACTATGGCCATTGACTTCAATTTAAATACTAGGGCCCAGTCATATATCATGGCAACTACTTTTAGCCTGCATTTCACATTTTGCAAAAATGAGGAAAAAAGTAGACTTATGAGATCGAAATACCTGTTATTCACCTTCCCGCTGTAGAGAGGGGGCAACGTTTGGTGTATAATTACATACTCAAGCGGCTACCGATTACAGGGACCGAATATCTCCCGGTATAAGGAGATCCACTTACAACCTATTCTAACAACCTCTTCGGAGGGTGGAAGAGTGGATGTAAGTTTGGGCACTCTCTTGTCCTAGGGGTGAGAAATTTCCCCTGAAGGCGGATGAGCTATTAGTTGGTCAACGGCATGTGAATGCAGAAAGCAATGAGAAACTACTGCATTCAAGATCCATATGGATTTCTCTAGTAACACATCATGGCTGTGCTCAAAACCAAATGTTCCGGAGTTTCAAGTCCCCCAATCGGATCTCCGGCTTCGGGAAAGTTGTCAGTGAAAGATGGTATAAAGATTAGCACGTGGAATGTGCAAACAATGGCGCAAGCTGGGAAAACCCATAATGCGATTCAAGAAATTGACAGAATGAAGATAGAAATTATGGGCGTAAGTGAAATGCGTTGGCCAGGATCAGGTTCTTGTGACATCAATGGACATGTAGTTTACTATTCAGGGACATCCAATGGATTATATCAACACGGAGTAGGAATTATAGTATCTAAATTGTTCGCAAAGTGTGTCACCAATTTTGTACCTATCTCAGAGAGAGCATTGTTGCTCCAAATAAATACTGAGCCTGCGCATCTTAACATCATCCAGGTGTACGCCCCTACGACAGACCATAGTGATGAAGTTGCAGAGTTTTACTCCCAAATCACAGGTGTTTTGCACCAGTTACCAAAGAAAGATGTAACAATAATTATTGGAGATTTCAATGCAAAAGTAGGACATGGATCTGAAGGCAGTATTGTAGGTCAATATGGGCTTGGTGAAAGAAATGAGAGAGGAGATCAACTTTGAGCATTTGCAGGAGAATGGGGATTTGTAGTAACGAACACATTCTTCACATTACCACCACGACGTTTGTATACTTGGAAGTCTCCTAGGGATTCAGGTGAAAGAATTATAAGGAACCAAATTGACTATATTTTGATAAATCAAAGATATAGGAACAGCTGTGTCTCAATGAAAACATATCCCGGTGCGGACATTCATTCCGATCATATCCCTCTAGTTGGAGTTTTTAAAATCAAAATGAAAACGATTCAAAAGAGATGAGCCATAAAGTATAATATGCGTAAATTAATTGAACTTTCAGTAAGACAAAATGTAGAAGAGCAGCTCAATGATGAACTTAGATCCCTATCTGATGCCTTATGTACCAATGAGAAAATTAAAACATTAACTAATACCGTTGAATCTATGAAGAAAGATCACTTAGTAACAGATATCACTAAAAAGAAACCATGGATGACTGAAGAGATTCTTAAAATGATGGATAAGAGAAGGAAAGCAAAGGGTAATCCTGATGAATATAAGAACATCAACAGGGAAATCAGGAAAGAAATAAGATTAGCTAAGGAAAGGGACACCCAAGAAAAATGTAATGAAATAGAGATGTTACAATTAAAACATGACAGCTTCAATGTTCATCGAAAAGTTAAAGAAGTGACAGGGAATTATAGAACTATACAAGGAAATAGATTGGTCAATATTGAAGGAAAACTAATTGTTGGAAAAGAAGAGTTTAAAGATACGTGGCAAAGATATATAGAACACTTGTTTTATGATACTCGACAGGAGCCACCTCGAATAAATGGTGAAACAGGACCCCAAATTCTGGTAGATGAAGTACAAACCGCGATAAAAGCCATGAAGGATGGTAAAGCCACTGGCCCTGACAATGTGAATGCTGAATTTTTAAAGCTTTTGAATGAAGATAATGTGAAATGGTTGACTAAAATATTCAACGACATTTACAATTCTGGGAACATTCCTCAGGAATGGCTTAAATCGGAATTCATCACACTACCTAAAAAACCCGGAGCTATGTTTTGTAGTGAGTACCGAACAATTAGTCTCATGAATCACATCTTGAAGGTATTTCTGAAGATCATTCATCGCAGAATATACAAAATATGTGAAGAACAAGTTTCTTCTACACAATTTGGTTTTAGAAACGCATTTGGCACACGTGAAGCCCTATTTAGCATTCAAGTATTGTTTCAAAGGTGCCGTGATGTGAACTGCGATATATATGCCTGCTTTATTGACTATCAAAAGGCTTTCGATAAAGACATCATAAGATGATAGAAATTTTACAAATGATTGGCTTAGATGATAAAGATTTACGAATAATTGTGAACTTGTACTGGAATCAATCTGCTTATGTGAGGTTGGGTAACGAGAACACGGAAGATATAGATATTCTAAGAGGTGTAAGACAAGGCTGTATATTGTCTCCATTGTTATTTAACATCTATTCGGAATATATCTTTAAAGAAGCTCTAGAGGATGTTGAGATGGGAGTGCTCTTAAATGGTAACTGGATAAATAACATTCGATATGCCGATGACACTGTGATTTTTGCGGATAGTCAAGAAAGCCTGCAACATATCATTGATAAAGTTATCCAAAAAAGCCATGAATATGGTTTAGATATAAACCCTCAGAAAACAAAATTGATGGTCATTAGTAAAAACAAAGTCTCTGCATGCAAACTAAATATAGACCAGAAACCCATTGCACAAGTGCATAAGTATATATACCTTGGCACTACCATAAATGACCAATGGGACCCTTCTGATGAGGTGAAGTCTCGAATTGGGAAAGCCCGGACAACTTTCAATAAGATGCGGAATTTGTTCAGACATCATGGGCTGACAATGACTACGAAAATCAGGCTTTTGCGTTGTTATGTGTTCTCTACTCTTTTTTACGGTGCTGAGACATGGACTCTGACAGAGTCTTTATGTAAACGGTTAGAGGCTTTTGAAATGTGGCTGTACAGAAGGATATTGCGGATACCATGGACGGACCATGTGACAAATGTTGAGGTTCTCCAAAAAATGAAAAAAACTAAGGAGGTATTAACCACCGTGAAAATCAGGAAAATCCAATACCTAGGACACATCATGAGGAATACCACCAAGTACCATCTCCTACAGTCTATTCTTCAAGGAAAAATACCAGGGAAGAGAAGTGTTGGACGAAGAAGAATATCCTGGTTAAAAAATCTCACAGCCTGGACCTCAAAAACATCTACTGAATTATTCCGAGCTGCAAGTGATAGGAACAGCACAGTCAAGATGGTAGCCAACATCCGGAACGGATAGGAACCATAAGAAGAAGAGATCGATCCGGGTAAATGTGTGTCTGGCTGGCTGTGAGTCTCCTCCCCCTATCAACCCCTAAACGACTGCAGCAATCGAAACAAAATTTGGTAGGAGTAAATATCTATACCTAAATATCTCAATGCCGTATTTGAAGAAAATGTCAGTGCTAACAACTGATGAAAAATCGCAATTGAAATTTGAGCGCCGTGTTGGATATCTTGGAAGGTATTAATGAGAGTTATATCAAAATTGGCACACGTATAGATAATATTTCAGTTCAATTTCCAGGAGGCCATACATGGCAATGTTGCCAAAATGATTATAAGCCTGCTGATAAGTCCAATTTTTAAATGCATATAACTTCTATACTATCAATTGGAATTCAACCAAATATCGTATGTGCAATGTGCGCATAAACAGATATGACTAAGTGTATTATTAAGAGTAAAAAAAGTAGGTTGGCTCAGGCAAAGAAAGCATTTCTACAAAAAAGGAATCTGCTGACATCGAATATATATAGATTTAGGTACTAGGAAGTCATTTTTGAAAGCCTTTGTCTGGAGCGTGGCGCTCTATGGAAGTGAAACTTGGACTATTGGTGCAGCAGGAAAGAGGAGAATTGAAGCATTTGAAATGTGGTATTACAGGAGAATGATGAAGATCAGATGGGTATATAGGGTTACAAACAAAGAGGTATTAAGACGAGTGGGAGAGGAGAGATGTTTCTGGCGACAGCTAATGAAGAGAAGAGATAGGTTGGTAGGACACATACTAAGACACCCAGGAATAGCAAGCTTAGTTATGGAGGGAAGGGTCGAGGACAAGAACTGTAGGGGTAGACCAAGGTTAGAATATGTTAAACAGATTGCCTCTGATGTAGGGTGTGGTAGCTATGTAGAGATGAAACGATTCGCTCAAGACAGGGAGGCATGGAGAGCTGCATCAAACCAGTCAAAAGACTGAAGACTCAAACAACAACATTATTAAGAGCCACCAGGGCTGCCAACTGTTAATAAATGCTCTCAATTTCTTTTTAAATACCAATATATCACAAAGTATGCAAGCTGACAGATTTAAACTATACACACTTATAGTACCTGACATTCTATATTAATTTGGAGTAACTTATATACGTCAGTGCTGCCAACATGATGCTGAGCCTGCTAAGAGGTCCAACTTTAAATGCATGTAACTTCTATACTATCATTTGGATTTCAACCAAATTTCGTTAGTGCTATGTGTACCATAACAGATATGACTATTCATATTCTTAAGAGCAACCAGGGCTGCCAACTGTTAATAAATGTCGGGGTGGTGGAAATTTCGCCGGAAGTGGGTCTTTAACGTGCCAGTAAATCTACTGACACGGCTCCCTCAAATGCCTACTGGCTGCGCCAGGATTTAATCCTACTACCTTGGGCATAGCAGGCAACAACGCTACTACTGGGCAACTCAGCCAGTCTATTGTGAGGACTGAAGCACTGTGTAACTGAAGTATCTGTCAATGGGTGAGATACGCCTGATGTGTTCACTAACCTTCTTGTAGGGCTGTAAGGCGGTACAGTCGACGCGAGATGATAAGGCGCAACAAGACAGAGGCGCTATTGCCAAGTCAGCGGTGGAGGCTGCAACTTCTTGCACAAGAAGATTTCACAGTGCAATAGATAAAACTGAAGGAGGGGCAATGAAACGAAATCCGATCGTATTAACCAGCTGTTTCCTAGCAACGTATCCAAGTGCATTAAGGTACACTACGCGATTGTAGTTTGGGAGCTTATTATTCGGAGATCTGAGGCTCGAACTGTAACGTTGACAATGGCTATCCTGAGTGTGGTTGTTTGATCGCTGTCATAGATTCATAGACATTGAGAACCGTCTAAATGATTCGGATTGTCGCCAATGTAGGATTTTAATATATGCAGGCCATAGAGTTATGCACTATTAGATGAGGATTATTGTGTACGTTCATTATTCCAACGTTGTCCAGGTTGAAATCACGGAAACCAGCCTACAAGACGGCTATGGAACTTACTTCAGCTCCATTCATCCCCCGAAATACATGGAAAGTTGAATGGTCTACGTCTACACCTCGTGGCCTAATTGAAGTACTTGATCCTACCATCAAACTACGTAGATTCCATCTCCCTTGAGCTGCCTGATCCCGTCTGAACAGAATTCGATGTGGCACTGCTCGAACTAGAGCAGCCTTACATCAGTGGGGTTGGATAGACTCGCCTCGTTGTGAATGTGGATATGATGTGCAAACCATCAAGCTCATCGTGCAGGAGTGCCCTCTATATATGTACTCTAGGACCATAGAAGAGCTCCATGCAGCTCTTGAATGGATTAATGACTTAGCAGCCCTTATATGAAGAGTCCTAATGTTGTAAAATGTTTATTTGTAGAAGTTATATATTAATTACTGTCTTGTATGCATCATACGCTTAATAAATAATAATTCAAACTTTGACTGCGATCGCATGATTAGGACACAAGAAATTAGAACTTAATTGTAAAATTGAGGTTATTGAGGTTATGTAAACAATTGAACTAAATTAGATGTCATTGCCTTGCAATTTGTATAGTCCTTTGCTGTGCCAAGTTTCACTGCATTCGGATGATTAAATAGCGAAAAAAAAACTATTTAAATGTTTCAAATTCGCTTGGCCGCCATGTCAACAGGTTTTTGAAAGTCATATAGGTGAACTTCTAGTCGTACCATTTATCACCATACGAAATTTCAGGGTGATATGAGTAATAGTTTCAGAGATATACAGGGTGAACAAAAAATGCCCCACTTGGAGGAAGGCATGCGATTCCTCATCCAATTGCAAGACAAACGTTTCTATAGCAAAATTGGATCGGGTGCTGTTTGAAAACACAAGTATGAAAACGATAAGCTGGCAACACTGTCACATCCTGCAGTGCATCGGAATGTACAGAGAAAGCTCCGGCAGAGCGCCGAGTTCCTGCGACCTGTTTGTGGCCACGCTGCATGCAGTTACAACGTTGCCAGAGGCTCGTTTCTTATCACGCATTTCTGTTAAACCTATTGGCGGGACTAGGTTTTGCAACATAAACTTTTGTCGTGAATTTCGACGAGGAACCGCATGCCGACCTCCAAGTGCGTCATTTTGTGTTCACCCTGTAGAATGCCGGTGAAATAATTCGCACAGCCGCCATGTGGGATTAGTGATAAGTAATAAAATTTAAAGAGCACGGTCGGGTTCGGCCAAAACAGTACTATAACCTTACCGAGTTTCATTGAAATCGCTCCAGCCGTTGAAAAGTTATTAGGAACACACACACGGACGCATACACACATGCATGCATACATACACACTCGGACAAAAGGTTATCTCATAAACCTATTCTTTCATAAATGAAAATAGGTAGGCTAAAAACGTTTATATAGGAAATTTTTCAAAGTCATCTTCATCAGTCTAAAATTCACTCTCATACCATTCACTCAGCATTAAAGCCTTACTCATTTCCTCTTCAATCAAATTGGCTGGTTGGTTCCTCAATTTAGGGTATGCAACAACGGGGTCATTTAGCGATGTTAATTGTGATGGCTGTATTAGTGTGTGTTATCTGTTTCTAATTCAAGTAAGGACTGCAGTCATTCAATTTTCAAGTAGTTCCTACTTTTGTTAACAAACGCCACCGTCAACGACTACTAGTTCTGAACTTGGTTACTAGATGCCACAACAGTCGGCTCCTGGCGACAAACGTTGGTACCTAAGTGCGTTAGTCAAATCTAACCGACAATTTAGCTTCACACGAGTGTAATTACTGGTTCTTTTACATATCATAAATCTAAACTTAATTATCTTAATGTTAGCTCCGAGCAAGAACGTAAACAATCACAACTTCAAAAGATCACATGCATGCTGACAGCAGCATGTTCAAAGAATAATTATTATGAATCCAATAATTCACGGAACTTAAACACATCGATGTATCCAGAGAAAGAGAGAGAGAATGATTCCCGGTTTGTCTTAGTCACAACAGTAATTTATTTAGCGTGTCTATAGAGACAGTCAAATAAAAAATAAATATCATATATGCAGTACAAATGATAAGGTAAGTATGACAAATAAGGCCTACTTAACGTTTAAAGATTTTTAGCCTACTTTTCATATTTTGCAAAAATGAGAAAAAAGTAGACTTATGAGATCGGGCAAATGTGTGTCTGTCTGTCTGTCCTTCTGTCTGTCTGTCTGGCTGTATGTGTGTGTGTGTGTGTGTGTGTGTGTGTCCCTATCAACTACTAAACGGCTGAAGCAATCGAAACAAAATTTGGTAGGAGTAAAGATCTATACCTGAATATCTCACGGCCATATTTGAAAATGATGTCAGTGCTACCAACTGCCGAAAAATCGCAATTGAAATTTGAGCTCCATGTTGGATATCATGGAAGGTATGAATGGGAGCTATTTCAAAATTGGCACACGTATAGATAATAATATTGCAGTTTAATTTCCAGGAGGCCATTCATGGCAGTGTTGCCAAAATGATTCTAAGCCTGCTGGTAGGTCCAAATTTTAAATGCATATAACTTCTACACTATCAATTGGATTTCAACCAAATTTCGTATGTGCTATGTGTATATAAACAGATATGACTGGGCGTATTCTTAAGATCCACAAGGGCTGCCAACTGTTAATAAATGCTCTCAATTTTTAAACCAAATACCCATATATCAGAAAGTATGCAAGCCGACAGCTTTAAACTATGCACACGTATAGTATCTTACATTATATATTAATTTTGAGTAACTTATATACGTCAGTGCTACCAACATGATTCTAGGCCTCCTGAGAGGTCCAAATTTTAATACATGTAACTTCTATACTATCATTTGGATTTCAACCAAATTTCGTGTGTGCTATGTGTAGTATAACAGATATGACTATGCCGATTCTTAAGAGTAACCAGGGCTGCCAACTGTTAATAAATACTGTTTCGATTTTGTTACCCTAATATCAATATATCAGAAAGTATGCAAGCCAATAGCTCTAAACTTTGCACACGTATAGCACCTGGCATTCTAGATTAATTTGGAGTAAATAATATACGTCAGTGCTGCCAACATAATTCTAAGCCTGCTGATAGGTCCAATTTTAAAATGCATGTAACTTCTATACTAACTAATGGATTCCATTCAAAATTGACACAAGGATAGATCATATTATTTCAGATTATTTCTGACCAATACATGTATGTCATTGTTGCCAACATGATTTTACGCGCGCTGTTAGATCCAATGTTTAACTGCATGTAACGTACATGCTATCCATTGGACTTCAACCAAATTTTGTATTCTGTACCTTAAGAGATGGAACTAAGAATATATTCAGTCACCAGGGCTGCCAACTTTAGTTCTCTATTAGGCTACATTATGCCAGGTATACATTATTTCGAACTAATTAGACATTTCGATATTAGCAACTTAATTTCGTCATTATTCTAGATAGATCCATATTGATTAATCATTGGCATGAATCTTAAATTTTAAGAAAAGTAGGCTCATTAGTTCGTCACGGAACTTCTTGTTATGTTCGACGATGTCGAAATGTAAATATTATATGTTAGAAATCTGTATCTTAATGAGGGTCATTATATAGTACAATTCTTCATTATGAAACAGTTTCTCCAGCCAATCAGAGCTCATTCATTGACCAATTAGCTAAGGATAGCTTCGCGCATGCGGTCAAAATCCAACATGTCGGACATGAATTATATAATTTGAAAGATCAAATTGGAGGTCGGATCAACCATCGTAGTTACAATCCCAAACACAAAGACAAAATCAGCACGAACCTTTACGGTAACAAGAAAATACTATGACATATGCAAGAAATTTATGAATCTACGTCCAGAAGTTAGCAACACAGCATCCTTCTACATAAATAACCGACATGGTAGTGCATCGTCCCATATGTTCGCGTAAATAAACTGGCGAATATGAGACAAGAAATAGCACTGTACATTAATATCCCCAACTCGAATTTCTACACAGCGCATTGCTTTCAAACTACTTCGGTGACAATATTAGTGAATGCTAGCTCTGATCGGCACTAGACATCATGCAGGCTGTAAACAATAGCGTTGCCAAGCAAAGTAAATGGTCTCTGCTTTGAAAATTCTTTGACCCACGCATGCTCTCTGTTCAGTCAGCAAACCAGCCAGCGCGCTTTGTTCACTAACTGAAATTACTGAATCCCACAGATATTTATAAATATTTATGTTAAAACATATAATAAAATTATAATTATCGTCGAACATAAACAGTCGTATGCAACTCGCCTATAATGGTAATTAATCGTAAACTTTATTGCGCACAATGTGCATATAGGATCACAATATTATACAGTAGTAATGCAGCAAAATATAACATATAACAACGTGACGACCAATGCACAGTGGGTCAAAATCGAAATATAGGAGGACAATATTATTTATTTTTATATTTAAAAAACAAAATGTATTACTTCTACAGCATTCTCATATAATTGCCGCTCACTATTCTGGGATATAATCGCATCTCAGTGTAAATCTGTCACCACTGTTCGAGCAGTCTGAATTGGAGGGTGAATGTAAGCGGCTGTGGTTTGGTTGTCTTTGTGGTTAGTGTGATGCTTTAAGATGGAACATGCAGCTGAAGGTATGATCTTTGTAACGTGTTTCAGTTATTAATGGGCGTAATTGTTACGTAATTTTAGCTATATTTGCATTATATATTATTTAACTATTATTTTTAACTGATATTTTCACTTAGATGTTTAGTATGTCGCGTCACTCTGTGTCACTTTCTACTTAATGATAAAATGTAGATAAAGTCTTGTAGTTTACGCCTGTTATAAGATTTTTTGCATCTTTTTGCAACTTACTTAGTTATTTTACGTTTTAGAAGATGCCGCGCAACCAGTTCTCACACGTTTACAACTGTTTGAAGCACTGGGTTCGACGATTATGTCAAAAGTTGAACTTTGTGACTTTGTTAAAATTAGGCGTAGAAAATTGTTCTGAAGAGATAACTGAATGCTCTAATCAACTCCTAGTCATAAACAATTTCTTTCATGTGTAGACGTAGCTTAAAAAAGATCTTAACTGATGTTTATTATGAAGTACACAAATTATATACGTTGTTTTCACTCTAAATTCATGATTAAAACGTAAAAATAAATTTGTCCCCCTAGATTTCGATTTTGACCCACTGAGCTCTCAGTAAATGTTAGTCCTTGTTAAACTCACTAATCGAACCTGACCTCGAGGAACACTTCTGGATGTGATATCTTTCACATAGCCTGCACACAGAGTTTGTGTTCGGTTCATGGAAAACTTTGTTTTTACACATCTTGAAGTGGAACCCGTGGACAGCCAATCTCGTGACTATATGCGTCAGTTGGTAGCCCGTTTCCATCCATTTCCGATCCGTCATGGCCTCCGTTGAATGGAAGTCCTCCCAAATGTCCCTCCTTTTTTCCCTTAGCTTATGTAACAGATTATCATATGCTGCTCCTCCTGGTAGAATAAGGTTGCATCTCAGGTCTTCGATCAGGAAAGTCTCCCTCGCGAGCTCATATACGAGTCGGGATCTTGTAGTTTTTGATACACTCAGGACTCGCTTCAGGTATCTGGATTTAATCGTATGGAAATTATTAAACTCGCTACGCTCGTTTTATAAACATACTCGTGTCTTAATTATTGCCATTATGGGCTCGTTGCATAATGTTCTATTTATATTTTTATTAGAAGGGGAAAATATCTGAACATTGTACTGGATTTAACTTGAAAGCCAAGCAGTAATGAAAACATGGCTTGATAATTAGAATGACTGGAAAATATTTCAGTAATAATACAATATTTAAGACTAGTGGGCCCGTGCGAGCTTTTGCAACGTGAATGTAGGTTATTTTGGGTAGAAGGGAAGAATGTGGGAGAACGAAGTACGCCGCGCTCCCGCCAGATGGCTGCCGCCGCCGCGCTGCCTTGTGCTCTAGCGGCAGGTTCGCCTACCAGTACACCACGCTTCCACTAGACGGCTGCCGCCACTGCACTGCCCTGCGCTCTAACGGAAGGCTCACCAGGTTGCGGTGCTCCCATTGTAAATGTATATTTTTAAGGTATTTATTTAATTGTGAGGCATTTAAAGAGGAAGTGAGTGCATTTTGGACACACATGGGGTTATGCGGAACCTGTAGGTACCCAATATGTGTAGGTTGGTGTTAACAGGACCTTATTATCGGTTCATAACTGGAATGGGACCTTAGCAGAATAATATAGGGAGGATGTGAGTAACGGGCCTTAAATGAAACACCCGTTCCAAATAAGGTCCATATGTAAATGAAAAGAGATAATGAAATGCACATTAAGCGGAAAATATCAGTACAGTATATTAATCTACAATTCACATTCGTGGAAATTATTTGCACTAGGTTTGTGCATGTCAAATTTCGAAAACTTGAAAACGTTTTATTAAAATACCAAGAAATAGTAACAAAAAGAGCTTCGGACACCGTTTACTACTCAACTGAAACAAACATATTGGAATCGATCACTTCAACAGTTGAAGTTTCTAGTCTAGCCATTAAAGGCTGGTAGCTATCAGAAACACTAAGAACCTTGTGGAGTTTCGAATATTCTACTAATAAAATCACAGATTGGCCTTATTTGGAACCGGGCCTTATTTGGCTCAAGTACCTTACTAAATTGCAATATCAAAGTTTTCCAACCACACAACTGCTTCATTCACCTCTTCCAAAGATCAGGAGAAAGCACGAAGTGGGCAGTCGTGCACAACATGCTGAGGATTGTTTGAGCTACATTGCTGCAGTCGCAGTGAGGAGAATCTTGCCATCCCAATTTGCAAAGAGTACTGATAGTTCTTCCTGTGCCACATCGAATACGATTAAGTTGCACCATGTGGCTAAGGTAGGTTGAAACCCGCCGGTTTTAGAGTTGGGTTGTCAATTCGTAGGAAGCTTCGTAGGGGTGAAGATGTCCATTCTGCTTCCTATGTAGCCATAGGTTCGAATAAACCGGATGCCAGGTTTAAAGCGGTTCTCCATACTGAGCCCGCTGAGCTCATGCTCAGTGATATTTTTGTTTGCAACACATTTGCAGATGTTATGCATCATTTTAGAACGCACCCAGAGACCAGCACATGGCCGGATATGATTATGGAAGTGCCATTGACTTTGAAGAAATCTCCGAATTATTTAAGTTATCTCAGTACTTACTAAAATATTTCTACTCTTCACAAGGCTCAGATTAAATCATTAAGTGTACGTGCCATTTTCCTAGCGTTGTTGTTGTTGTTTAAACTTTTGTATTTAGATCTTTTAACTTAGCTTACAGTTAGGGCCTGGATCTTTTTTTAATTTATTTTTTATTAGTTTGCGGATTAGCCGATACAAACCCTCCGAACTAGGATAGGGATTTGCGGATTTTAAATAAATGTGTTCACGAGTATTACTTAAGTCTGGATGTTCTCATTTCTTGGTTTGGTGTTTTGGGTGTATTTTCTTGGGCTGTCTATGACTTTAGCCACCATGTTGCCCCAGATCCCCAGGATCAAAGTGTCTCGTGCCGCTATGGCCTATAAGAAAAACATCTGATCCTCTCGGCACATGGATTCGGCAGGTCAGGTGTCGGGGAAGTCACTTCGGTTGTTGGCAACCCTGACAGCTCCTCTGACGGGCTCAATACAGTTTGACGAGATTACGTCGGGCTGTGGCACACTGCTGAATGGAATTGTGAATAGAGAGAGCTTCATTACTCAACATTCTAGACCAGGGGTTCTCAACCGGTGGGTCCCTACCCCCTTATTAAAAGGAGGATACACTCACATTGTATTAAATTTTTACGTTTTTTTTAATTCTATTAATGAGAAACTTGAGCGTGCTTGGAATTAACCAGATTTTGAATTAATATTTATTAATATTAGTTACAAGTGTTTTTATGAATAAAACTTAATAATAATTGTATTTTTTAGCCTATTTTCATTTATGAAAAAATAAGGCTTATGAGATCACCTTTTGTCCGTGTGTCTGTCTGTATGTGCGTGTGTGTGTGATGGATTTTTGTGTGCCTCCCCCCCTTAATGACTTTTAAACGACTGGAGCTATTTCAATGAAACTCAGTAAGTTCATAGCAAAATTCCGGGCGACCCCGACCAAACCCTTCAAATTTTGTTACGTCTCACCAATCCAACATGGCGCCTGTGAGAAATATTTCACCAGCATTCAATATATCTCCGAAACTATTACCGATATCACCCTGGAATTTTGTACGGTGATAAAGGGAACTACTAGAAGTTCACCAATGTGACTTTTGAACACCTGGTAACTACAAACCCAACATGGCGGCCAAGCGAAGTTGCGACTTTTAACCAACGAAACGCAATAAAACTTGGTACAGTATATGTGTATACACATTGTAATGCACCGACATCTAACTTCATTCAATTGTTTACATAACCTCAATAAGGCGGCTGTGCGAAATATTTCACCGGCATTCTATATCTCTGAAACTATTACCGGTATCATCATGAAATTTTGTACTGGAAGTTCATCTATGAGACTTTCAAAATCCAGTTAACTACAAAACGAACATGGCGGCCAAGCGAATTTGAAAGTTTTAAACAGACTTTTCTCGCGATTTAAAGATCCAAACGCAATGAATCTTCGTACAGCAAATGTTTATGCACATTGTAATGGACTGGTATCTAATTTAGTTCATTTGTTGACATAATCTCAAGATGGCGACTGTGCGAATTTCGAAAATTAACTTTTTATTTCCTGTGTTGTAATCATGCCATCGAAATCAACATTTGCATAATGAACGTACACAATAATCATCATCTAATCGTACATAACTCTATGGCCTACATATATTACAATCCAACATGGCGACCATCAGAAATATTTAGATGGTTGTCAGTATCTATTAATCTACTACAGCGATCAACCTGAAATTGTGTAGGTGTATAGTGGCTATAAGCATAAGTTCACCAATGGACGTTCAATAATCTGGCGAGCACAAATCAACATGGCGGCGACTCGAAATTTAAATATTAAAATGGACGTTTCTTGCGTTTTAACCATCCAAGCGCAGTGAAACTTGATACGGTATATGCTTATACAAATTTTAATCGACTGGCATCTAATTCATTTAAATTATTTTCATAACCACAAGATGGCGGCTGAGCGAATTTTTTAAATCCCTTTTTTATTTCTTGTGTCCAAATCATGCGATTGAAGTTTGAATAAAACACCTACACAATAATCTTCATGTAATCATCATCATACTAATATATAACAAGTAGTTCCGTGAAGAACTATGCAGCCTATTTTCATATATCCTACTTCTGTTAATTGCCACTATCAACATACACAATTTCAGTTTGATTGCTGTAATAGATTCGTAGATATTGAGAACCGACTAAATATTTCGGATGGTCGCCATGTTGGATTTTATATATGTAGGTCCTAGAGTTATGTACTGTTACATGCAGATTATTGTGAACGTGTAGTATTCAAACTTCAATCGCATAATTAGGACACAAGAAAAAACAAGGAGATTTAAAAAATTTTCACAGCTGCCATCTTGAGGTTATGGAAACAATTGAAATAAATTAGATGCCAGTGGATTAACATTCGGATAAAGATTTACTGTACCAAGTTTCACTGCACGCGGATGGTTAAATTGCGAGAAACGTCCATGTGAATATTTATAATTCGCGTCACCGCCATGTTGGATTTGTGATCACCAGGTTATTTAAAGTCCTATAGGTGAACTTAAGTTCATAGCCCCTATGAACATTAAAAATGCAGTTTGATTGCTAAAATAGATTCGTAGATATTCAGTATCGTCTAAATATTTCGGATGGTCGCCATGTTGGATTGTTAAATGTATAGGCCATAGAGTCATGTACCATTAAAGGAAAATTATTGCGTAGGTTCATCATTCAAACTTTCACTTCGATCGCATGACTACATCACAAGAAATAAAAACTTAATTTTAAAATTCGCACTGCCGCCATCTTGAGGTTATGTAAACAATTGAACTAAATTAGATACCAGTGGATTACAATGTGTATAAATATTTCCTGTACCAGGTTTCAGTGCGCTTGGAACATTAAATCGCGAGAAAGGTCTATTTAAAATGTTCAAATTCGCTTGGCCGCCATGTTCGTTTTGTAGTTAACCGGTTTTTGAAAATCTTATAGATGGACTTCCAGTAGTGCCCTTTATCTCCGTACAAAATTTTAGGGAGATACCGCTAATAGTTCAGAGATATAGAATGCCGGTGAAATATTTCGCACATCCGCCATCTTGTGATTATGTTAACAATTGAACGAAGTTAGATGTCGGTGTATTACAATGTATAAAAACATATACTGTACCAAGTTTCATTGCGTTTGGTTGGTCAAATCGCGAGAAACGTCTATTTAAAAGTCGCAAATTCGCTTGGCCACCATGTTGGTTTTGTAGTTACCAGGTTTTCAAATGTCACATAAGTGAACTTATAGTAGTTCCCCCTATCACCATAGAAAATGTCAGGGTAATATCGGTAATAGTGTCGGAGATATTGAATGCTGGTGAAATATTTCGCACAGCCGCCATGTTGGATTGGTGAGTCGTAACAAAATTTGAAGGGCACGGTCGAGGTCGCCGGGAATAGTGCTATGAACTTTCCGAGTTTCATAGAAATCGCTCCTGCCGTTTAGATTTTATTAGGGGGGGACACACACACGAATCACACACACACACACACACACGCGCGCACACACACACGGACAAAAGGTGATCTCATAAGCCTATTTTTTCAAAATTGAAAATAGGCTAAAAATGAGATGGTGTGTGTCTGTCTGTCTGTCTGTCTGTTACTCAATAACTCAAGAACCACTGGTCCGATTTAAATGAAATTTTGCATGGATGTAGCTGATTTACCAGGTTTACATATAGGATACTTTTGATTTCGAAATTTTAGACTATTAAAAATGGCGACAATTTTAGTGACGTCATTAGACCCTTTGGTTTCAAAATGTCATACTTCCATATCAAATAAAAAGAGAACAGTAGGAAATAGCAAACTTTTGATGGGACATAAGAGCTTTGAAATTTAATTTCCTATCCGAAAGGTCCTTATCACTTTTCGTGTATCTCCAACAGTTAGCGAGTAAAACCGACATTTGTGACGTCACTACACCCTTTGGTTTCAAAATTTCATATTTCCTTTTCAAATAAAAAGAGAACGCTAAGAAATAGCAAACTTTTGATGGTATACATGAGCTTTAATATTTAATGTTCTATCCGAAAGGTCCTTATCACTTTTCGTATATCTCCAACGGTTAGCGAGTAAAACCAGAATCTGTATAATAAAACACGGTCAACACCGAGCGGTGCAGTATATATCTCTATATATAAAAATGAAAGTTTGTCTGTTTTTCTCTGAATTTCTACGGAAATTTGAGTTGTTTACACGTTCCAGACTGTTTTATGATGGATGCGCGCGAAAATAATTTTTTGGTCTGTCTGTCTGTTTGTTTGTTTGTTAGTTTGTTTGTCTGTGGACAAATTTGTTCCCTTATAACTCGAGAACGGCTGGGTGTATCAACGTAAAATTTGGTACATATATCCATCAGAGGCACGACACTAATCACTGATGTAACTCATCTCCGTACCTCTCATAAAAGGGGGCCTACCCCCTTAAAATACATGCTGAAATAGGCGTAGGACGAGACAAAACTCATCTTCAGCCCCTCAATGTGAGAGACAAAACTCGGGTCCCCGAAAACCACATTTCAAGGACCGAAGACCAGCCGTTTTTGAGATATTCCCAGAAAACTAATTTAATTTAATAAACTAATGAACGAATGCAAGCCAGTAACCATGCCAACGGATTCTCTGAGGTCCATCTATTGCTGTAAGACGCAATGCAATTCCATTAATTACATTAGTGTGGAAGTTTGCAAACGGCTAGAAGGTTATCACGGAACCAAATTAAGCCGTAAAATTCATCAATACGTATAATGCGCTTAAGGGGATCAAGGAGTACTCTAGAATATTTTCACGCGATTTACACCTGCGGGTGTGGTACGGCAGGTCTATTATATTCCTATACCCATATTATTCATTCATTCATTCATTCATTCATTTCGTATAGGCCATCTATGGACCGCGTCATTCCAACCGTCTCCTACTGGCTTTGATGTTTGCCCTGTACGCCCGCATTCGTTCTCGGTGGACTTCCTTCCGTTCCTTCTCGTTTTCAGCTTCGGTTTTTCTTGGAAACCTTTACAAGCTTGAAGTTTCCCTTTGAGTGAGGCGCGCTCCTGAATGTCCGTTGGTGTAATCCCCACTTCTTTCAGATCTTTATCCTGTTCAATGCACCGGGCCCATTTTGTTTTCCTCTCCTGAAAGTAAGTTATGTTGCGGTTGGTCTGTCTCGCTGGGCTCATTCGTTTCACATGCCCAAAAAATGGTAACCTTCTCTTCCGGATGACGTTGCTTATCTTCTCCACATGAGTATATAGGTCATGGTTATGCCGTCTTCTGTATTCCCCTTTGTCTTTGATGGAACCCAATATCTTTCTCAAAATTTTCCTTTCTTTGGCCTCCAGTTTCTCGACCAAGCCTTTTCTGTTCATCGTGAGGCATTCAGAAGCATGCAAGACCTCCGGACGGATGACACTGCAGTAATGTTTTAGTTTTGCGTTGAAGGATATTGACCTTTTCTTATAGATGCCCTTAGTTAAATGATAGGCCATTTCCATTTTGCTCACGCGTGATGTGAATGCTTCTTTCTCTGATAATATCCCTTCCCTGACCCGTCCTGAAAAGAAAAGTACATGGCCATTGGCTGAATTAAAAATAAAATAAAAATAGGTGTTATAATTTCTCCCTATATTATATTATTATTAGTATTATATTATGGCGTACAACGACGAGACAAATCCCCTCGGTGCCAGCAACAAAACCTTGGGGCCCTAAAGGATCCTCGAAAACTACATTATAAAGCTCTAAATCCAACAGTTTCTAAAATATTCCCAGAAAACTAATTTAATTTAATTTAACAAACTAATGAAGGAATGCAAATCGGTAACCATGAGAACATTATCTAATGGGGTGGCATACAACTTTCCATCTATTTCTGTAAGAAGCAATGTCACTCCATTTATTACATTTCTTTGGAAGTTTGCAAATGGCTATAAGGTTATCACGGAACTAACGTAGACCGTATAATTCATCAATGCAATTAAGGGGGTGAAGGGGTAACCTAGAATTTTTTCATGCAATTTTCACGTTCGACATATAGTACAGAAGGTCTATTATAACTCCAAACAGCAACATTATTTTCAAAAATTCCTGCATTGAACCAGCATTTTTTGCGGTTTTTTAGGAATTTGGGCAATTTGAGGCTAAAGAACCTGCATTTTCATGCACCACAAGCCTTTATAATTTATGAAAGGGGTCTTCCTGTGTATGGGCAACTAGCACGACGTAGAGGGTCAGTTTTTATGTGACTTGTATTGCGTTTCGTCTACAAGGCTTTCAATTGTATTTCACGTCTGGAAGTACACGTTAGGTGAATTTAGTCTGAGAGCACATTTTAACTTTTTTCTTTTTTGTCGACATACGGGTAAGGATGATTTTATTTGATACTGTGTGGTAGATATACCCATATTTGGATATCTGGGTAATATGTTGTAGACAATAGAATTGTCTGTCTGTCTTTCTGTGTATCTTTATATAAGCCTATACCTCGTGTTCGGATGCTTGGTGCATCGTAAAATTAGGTATGGTAACCATTCGAGTCAATACACCAATCATTTTTAAAACTCTTCACCGTACTTTTCATACAGTAGAAGGGTGGATATAGAGAAAATCTTCTCAATATATGCTAAAATAGTCGAAATATAAAAAATTATCCTAGAAGGACGACTAAAGCATATGTTGCGCTTTTCAATGTGAGACACAAAATTCGGGAATCTATAAAGGGTCTCCGAAAACTACATTTTAAGGGCCTTAAATTACGTGTGTATGATATTCCCAGTAAACTAACTTCGTTCTGATAAACTTGAAGGAATGACAAATCGCTAACCATTGCAACAGTAGCTCAATTGATAATGTCTGGTGTTAACAACGAACACCGTTCGAAGAACGGGTGCTTCTGCTAGTACTAATATATAACAAGTAGTTCCGTGAAGAACTATACAGCCTATTTTCATATATCCTTCTTATGTTAATTGCCACTATCAACATACACAATTTCAGTTTGATTGCTGTAATAGATTCGTAGATATTGAGAATCGGCTAAATATGTCGGATGGGCGCCATGTTGGATTTTATATATGTAGGTCCTAGAGTTATGTACTGTTACATGCAGATTATTGTGAACGTGTAGTATTCAAACTTCAATCGCATAGTTAGGACACAAGAAAAAACAAGGAGATTTTAAAAATTTTCACAGCTGCCATCTTGAGGTTATGGAAACAATTGAAATAAATTAGATGCCAGTGGATTAACATTCGTATAAGGATTTACTGTACCAAGTTTCACTGCACGCGGATGGTTAAATTGCGAGAAACGTACATGTGAATATTTATAATTCTGGTCACCGCCATGTTGGATTTGTGATCACCAGGTTATTTATAGTCCTATAGGTGAACTTTAGTTCATAGCCCCTATGAACATTAAAAAATGCAGTTTGATTGCTAAAATAGATTCGTAGATATTCAGTATCGTCTAAATATTTCGGATGGTCGCCATGTTGGATTGTTAAATGTATAGGCCATAGAGTCATGTACCATTAAAGGAAAATTATTGCGTAGGTTCATTATTCAAACTTTCACTTCGATCGCATGACTACATCACAAGAAATAAAAACTTAATTTTAAAATTCGCACTGCCGCCATCTTGAGGTTATGTAAACAATTGAACTAAATTAGATACCAGTGGATTACAATGTGTATAAATATTTTCTGTGCCAGGTTTCAGTGCGCTTGGAACATTAAATCGCGAGAAAGGTCTATTTAAAATTTTCAAATTCGCTTGGCCGCCATGTTCGTTTTGTAGTTAACCGGTTTTTGAAAGTCTTATAGGTGGACTTCCAGTAGTGCCCTTTATCTCCGTACAAAATTTCAGGGTTTTACCGCTAATAGTTTCAGAGATATAGAATGCCGGTGAAATATTTCGCACATCCGCCATCTTGTGATTATGTAAACAATTGAACGAAGTTAGATGTCGGTGCATTACAATGTATATAAACATATACTGTACCAAGTTTCATTGCGTTTGGTTGGTCAAATCGCGAGAAACGTCTATTTAAAAGTCGCAAATTCGCTTGGCCGCCATGTTGGTTTTGTAGTTACCAGGTTTTCAAAAGTCACATAAGTGAACTTATAGTAGTTCCCTCTATCACCATAGAAAATGTCAGGGTAGTATCGGCAATAGTTTTGGAGATATTGAATGCTGGTGAAATATTTCGCACAGCCGCCATGTTGGATTGGTGAGTCGTAACAAAATTTGAAGAGCACGGTCGAGGTTGCCGGGAATAGTGCTATGAACTTTCCGAGTTTTATTGAAATCACTCCAGCCGTTTAGATTTTATTAGGGGGACACACACACACGAATCACACACACACACACACACGGACAAAAGGTTATCTCATAAGCCTATTTTTTCAAAATTGAAAATAGGCTAAAAATGAGATGGTGTGTGTCTCTCTGTCTGTCTGTTACTCAATAACGCAGGAACCACTGGTCCGATTTAAATTACATTGTGCATGGATGTAGCTGAAATACCAGGTTTACATATAGGATACTTTTGATTTCGATATTTTGCACTATTAAGAAATGGCGACCTTTTTAGTGACGTCACTACACCCTTTGATTTAAAAATTTCAAATTTCCATATCAAATAAAAAGAGAACGCTAAGAAATAGCAAACTTTTGATGGTATACACGAGCTTTGGCATTTAATTTTCTATCCAAAAGGTTCTTATCCCTTTTCGTGTATCTCCAACGGTTAGCGAGTAAAACCTAAATTTGTGCAATAAAACACGGTCAACACCGAGCGGTGCAGTATATCTCTACATGTATAAAAAAGAAAATTTTTCTGTTTTTTTTCAGAATTTCTACGGAAAATTTAGTTATTTACACGTTTTAGACTGTTTTATGATACATGCGCGCGAAAATAATGTTTTGGTCTGTCTGTTTGTTTGATTGTCTCTGGACAACTTTGTTCCCTTATAACTCGAGAACGGCTGGGTGTATCAACGTACAATTCGGTACACTTATCCATCATAGGCACGAAACTAATCATTGATGTAACTCTTCTCCGTACCTCTCATAAAAAGGGGCCTACCGCCTTAAATTACATGCTCAAATAGGAGTAGAAGGACGAGACAAAGCTCATTTTCAGACCCTCAATGTGAGAGACAAAACTTGGGGGCCCTAAAGGGTCCCCGAAAACCAAATGTTTAGGCCATAAAACCAACCGTTGTTTGAGATATTCCCAGAAACCTAATTTCATTTTACAAACTAATGAACGAATGCAACCCGGTAACCATGGCAACAGATTTTCAGAGGTCCATCTATTGCTGTAAGACGGCAGTTCCATTAATAACATTAGTGTGAAAGTTTGCAAACGGCTAGAAGGTTATCACGGAACCAAATTAAGCTGTAAAATTAAACAATACGTATAATGCGCTTAAGGGGGTCAGGGATACTCTAGAATTTTTTCACGCGATTTAAACCTGCGGGTGTGGTACGGCAGGTCTATTATATTCCTATCCCTATATTATATTATTATTATTAGTATTATTTTATGGCGTACAACGACGGGACAAAGCCCCTCTGTGTCAGAAACAAAACTTGGGGGCCCTAAAGGGTCCTTGAAAACTACATTATAAGTCTCTAAAACCAACAGTTTCTGATATATTCCCAGAAAACTGATTTAATTTAATTTAACACACCAATGAAGTAATGCAAATCGGTAACCATGAGAACATTATCTCAAGGGGTCGCATCCAACTTTCCATCTATTTCTGTAAGAAACAATGCCACTCTATTTATTACATTTCTGTGAAAGTTTGCAAATGGCTATAAGGTTATCACGGAACCAACGTAGACTATATAATTCATCAATGCAATTAAGGGGGTCAAGGGGTAACCTAGATTTTTTTCATGCAATTTTCGCGTGCGACATATAGTACAGAAGGTCTATTATATTTCCAACAGCAACATTATTATCAAAAATTCCTGAATTGAATCAGCTTTTTTTGCGACTTTTAGGAATTTGGGCCATTTGAGGCTAAAGAACCTGAATTTTCATACACCACAAGTCTTTATAATTTATGAAAGAGGTCTTCCTGTGTATGGGGACCTAACACAAGGTAGAGGGTCAGTTTGTATGTGACGTGTATTGCGTTTCGTCTACAAGGCTATCAATTCTATTTCACGTCAGGAAGTACACGTTAGGTGAATTGAGTTTGAGAGCACATTTTTACTAATCTTTTTTTTTTTCGTTTTTTTTGTCGACATAAGGGTTCATCGCAAGGATGATTTTTTTTGATACTGCGTGGTAGATATATCCATATTTGGGTATCTGGGTGATATGTTGTAGACAATAGTGTTACGGCTGTGAGTTTGTGTCATCGCTCGCCGCATGAGTCACAACTGCCCCAGGGGCCTGCCTCCTGTATTGCGTGCGCCTTATGCAACAGGGCTACTAGGACAAAGAGATAGTCCAGAATATTCGTGACTGGACCAGCGATGGAAACCTCGAGAAGCCGTGAACCCTGGATGGATCTAGAAGCATGTATTGAGTCACCGGCCTGCTATATAAGTGCGACCTGTCAAGCAGGGGTTGTTGTTGTGTTTTACGAGCTTGTGCGAGCGTTTATCGTGAGCGACAGAAGTGTGGTGACTTGCGAAACCCCCAGTGAAGCTGATTCTCTTGACAGCGAGGAAGTGATTGTGGTGCTTGTGAAAGAGTGACAGACCTAGTGCAGCTATTTCCAGCTAGCGTACGGGGCCGGACTCATTAGCGAAGAGGATTAACTGTGGTCTGTTGACAAGTGAAAGGGAAAGTATTCTCGACGTGAGGAAACTGGAGTAAGGTAATAATTGCTTGCATTTGCTGTTGAGTAGTGTATTTTTTTCTGGCTGCAATAAAATTAATTATTTCTTTAAAAGAACATCCTGTGTTGTGCTTTATACCCACCGTAATCCAGTTAACAAAAGTGCCACTAGGGGTGGCACGTAACAACTGGTGTCAGAAGCCGGATTACGAACTCAAGCACAACACCTGACGGTCCTGGTTTCAAAACCCGAGCAGGTCATTTTCTCTAATTTTCCTGTGAGTGCATGCCCTTTACAAGACAAACAACTAAAATGGAGGAGAAATTCGCAGCATTGCTAGAAAAGTTAAATGGCATGGAAACCAAGATAGAAGACGGCCAGAAGAAGATGGAGGACGGCCAGAAGAAGATGGAGGACGGCCAGAAGAAGTTAGCCGAGGACCTAACTGCCAAACTAGAAGACGGCCAGAAGAAGATGGAAGACGGTCAAAATAAGCTAGCGGAGGACCTGAAGATGATAGAGGACGGCCAGAAGAAGATGGAAGACGGTCAGAATAAGTTGACACAGGACCTGAAGAAATTAGAACTGGGTCTGCGTGAGGAAGTCACGGCAGCGGAAAAGAAGTTCGACGCCTTACAAGTGGAAGTTGCCGAGCTGCGCCAACGCCCGCTGATGGGGGTGGAGGAGAAATTCAACGCCTTACAAGTGGAAGTTGCCGAGCTGTGCCAACGCCCGCTGATGGGGGTGGAGGAGAAATTCAACGCCTTACAAGTGGAAGTTGCCGAGCTGCGCCAACGCCCGCTGATGGGGGTGGAGGAGAAATTCAACGTCTTACAAAAGGAAGTTGCCGAGCTGCGCCAACGCCCACTGACGGGGGTGGAGGAGAAATTCAACGCCTTGCAAGTGGAAGTTGCCGAGCTGTGCCAACGACCGCTGATGGGGGTGGAGGAGAAATTCAACGCCTTACAAGTGGAAGTTGCCGAGCTGTGCCAACGCCCGCTGATGGGGGTGGAAGAGAAATTCAACGCTCTACGAGAGGAAGTTGCCGAGCTGCGCCAACGCCCGCCCACCGTTACTCCGGGAATATCGGGAACGGGACATAGCAGAGTGACGCCCCCAACCTTCGACGGAAAGGTCCCGTGGAGCACCTACTTACGTCAGTTTGAGGCGGCCTGTTCCATAAATAACTGGAACAACACAGAAAAGGCTACAGCTCTCATTGTAGCGCTGAGAGGTGACGCCCTTAACGCCCGACTGGATCCCAGGACTACGCTTCCCTGATCGCCCATATGGAGTCCCGATATGGAGATAGCCATCTTCAGCAGGCCTATCAGATGCAGCTCCGGACCCGGGTACAGAAGAACGCGGAAACCCTGCAGGAGTTCGAGATGGACATCGCACGTCTCGTAAGGCTCGCCTACCCAACAGCGCCGGCCGACTTTCTGGAGCAGATAGCGACGCAGACTTTCACCGACGGGCTACGGGACTCGGACACTCAACAGGCGCTGCGACTCGCGCGCAATAAGACCCTGACAGATGCGCTGAGCCACGCACTTGAGTTCGAGACGGCAAAACAGGCATCCAGAATTCACGCGCGGGTGCGCCAAGTGGACGTCGACGAACCAGTAAAAAACAACGAGACCAAACCCTGGCCGACGAATTAATGGAGGCGCTAAGCCGTTTCTTCGATAGTCGCGGCACCACCAGCAACGACACAGCCGGAAGGCAACCGGAGAGGTGGCCCGGAAGAGGACTACCGACCTGCTGGACCTGCGGTAAGAAAGGCCACCTGAGCAAGGACTGCGATGATCGCCGCCGCCGAGGGTATCCGACGGGAAATCAGTCGTCTGAAAACCGCGCGACCCAGGGAAACGAGTATTAGCCAGCCTTGGGGGGGCAAAGGTTGGTTTGTGACAGTAGTCAAGCCCCGGCAGTCCAGGTTCGTGTGACGAAGTTACGGAGGGACAATAGCAGCCTGATGGTCGACGGAGTCGTCAACGGAAAGAGCTGGCCCATGCTAATCGACACGGGAGCATCGAGGACCATCGTCAGTCCCACCGTGATCCCGAAGTGGAGAGTGCAACCCACACAAAGGAACCTCCAGCTAATAACCGCGACCGGAGAGACCGCACCGGTACACGGCGAAGCATCACTGGAGTTCGTCATTGGTCGACGGGCGATAAAGCATCCAGTGCTTGTGGCTGACGTATCAAATGAAGTGATCATCGGACTGGACTTCCTGGACCAGAACAACATCATCTTGGATCTGAGTACCAACACTCTGCACTTCGGAGGTGAGGAACTTGCTTTGCAACCTTCGCACGAGTCCATCACCTCTCGGCGAGTAAGGCTGAGAGAAGACGTCATCGTTCCCGCCAGGACGGAGGTCAGCGCTGCCGTAATTGTCGATGGAGCTGCTGAGGGAGTGGCGGCTGTCATCGAGCCAAAATATGAGGACATCCAGACAAAAGGATTGCTAGTTGCCAAGACTCTCATCAACACGACGTCTCGGCCGTACGTCCGCCTGTCCAACCTGAACGACTACGACATTACGGTTCGTCGGGACACCAACCTAGGAGTCTGCAAGCCCGTTACCTGGATTGCCCGCATCACAGATACGACAGATGGACACCTGCAGACTGACAACCGAAGAAGACGCACACTGCCAGAAGAACTACAGAAGCTGTACCAAGGATCCCAGGACCATTTAGACGAGGAACAATCACGCCAACTTCGGGACCTGCTACACGAATTCCAGGATGTCTTCTCCGTGGGAAGCAAAGACTTCGGCAGGACAAGCTTGGTCCAGCACAGAATCGACGTTGGGGACAGCGCACCGATTAGGGCCCCATTCCGACGTGTCCCGCTCGCCAAGCAAGCCGAAGTCGACCGGATGGTTGAAGAGATGAAGGATCAAGGGGTGATCGAGCCATCACATAGTCCTTGGAGTTCTCCGGTCGTGATTGTGAAGAAGAAGGACGGTTCCACCAGGTTCTGCGTGGACTACAGGCGGGTGAACGATGACACGAAGAAGGACAGCTACCCTCTACCCCGGATCAACGACACGCTGGACACCATATCAGGGTCAAGATGGTTCTCCACCTTAGATTTGAAGAGTGGCTACTGGCAGGTGGAGGTCCACCCTAAGGACCGCGAGAAAACGACGTTCTCTGTGGGCAGCGGGCTCTGGCAGTTCACCGTCATGCCATTCGGTCTGTGCAACGCCCATGTGACCTTCGAAAGGCTAATGGAGTCCATTCTGAGGGGACTACACTGGAAGACCTGCCTGGTCTACCTAGACGACGTCATCGTTCTGGGGAGAAGCTTCGAGGAGCACTACAGCAACCTGAAGGAGATCTTGTTGAAGCTACGGGCTGCCCAGCTGAAGTTGAGCCCCAAGAAGTGTCAGCTCTTCCAGAAGCGGGTCCAGTACCTTGGGCATATCGTCTCCAAGGAAGGGGTGCGCACCGACCCAGAGAAGACCGCAGCTGTGAGGGAGTGGCTAGTTCCGAAGGACAAGTCCCAACTACGAAGCTTCCTGGGACTCTGCACTTATTACCGTCGCTTCGTGAGAGGATTCGCCGACATCGCCAAACCTTTACATCGACTGACTGAGAAGGACCAACTCTTCACGTGGACAGCAGAATGCCACAATGCCTTCGAGCAACTCAAGCAGGCTCTGTGCACCGCGCCTATTCTGGCCTACCCCAGACCTGGAACAAGGTTCATCGTCGATACCGATGCCAGCGACTTTGGCATAGGGGGGATCCTGTCGCAAGTAGTGGACGGCGAGGAGAGAGTAGTGACCTACTTCAGCAAGGCCTTGTCAAAGCCAGAAAGGAACTACTGCGTCACCAGGAAGGAGCTGCTCGCCATCGTGAAGACCATTAAACACTTCCACAAGTACCTGTACGGGCAAGAATTTCTCATCAGGACCGACCATGCATCCCTGCGGTGGCTCCTGAACTTCAAGCAGCCCGAGGGTCAACTCGCGCGGTGGTTAGAGAGGCTTCAACAGTACAACTTTGAGATTCAGCACAGGAAAGGCCAACTGCATTCTAACGCCGACGCCCTGTCACGAAGACCGTGCCCCGAAGACTGCACCTTCTGTACTAGGAGGGAGGAGAACACCGGGATACAGTGCCGGAGGACTACTGTGGAACTTCAAGGGAACTGGAGCCGCGAATCTTTCACGCGGGCACAAGCAGAAGATGATGACCTGGGACTGATAGCCGAATGGAAGAGTGCCTGTGTCCCCAGACCCGGGTGGAACATTGTGAGTGACTGAAGCCCAAAGTTTAAGTCCTACTAGGCGCAGTGGGACTCGCTGATTGTAAGGGATGGCCTCATCTGCCGCGCCTGGGAGAGCACCGACGGGAAGACATCTCGGGAACAAGTCGTCGTTCCAAAGGCTATGACGGAGGAAGTCCTGAAGGAAGTCCATGGAGGATCATCTGGTGGACACCTAGGGATAAAGAAGACCCTGGAGAAGCTGAGAGAGCGGTTCTACTGGATCGGATGCCGAACAGACGTGGAGAACTACTGCACGAGGTGCCACGATTGCGCAGCCAGCAAGGGCCCAGGACGAAGACGACGGGGTCCACTGAAGACCTACAACGTGGGCGGCCCCATGGAGAGAGTGGCCATCGATGTTGCTGGGCCATTCCCGTTAAGCGAGGCAGGGAACCGCTACATATTAGTCGTCAGCGACTACTTTACCAAATGGCCGGAGGCGTATGCGCTCCCTAACCAAGAAGCCGCGACAATTGCAGAGACCCTGGTGAAGGAATTCGTCAGCCGGTACGGAGTAACCCTGGAGCTGCACTCCGACCAAGGGAGGAACTTCGAGTCGCAGGTGTTCCAGAACCTATGCCAGCTGCTGGGAATCCGGAAGATAAGGACAACGCCGCTACACCATCAGTCCGACGGGATGGTAGAGCGATTCAATCGCACCATAGAGAACCATCTCCGAATAGTCGTCAGCGAGCATCAGAGGGATTGGGACAAGCATCTTCCACTATTTCTCCTGACCTACCGCGCCGCCGTGCATGAAGCCACCGGGTGCACACCAGCCCGGGCCATGTTTGGGAGGGAGCTCCGTCAACCTGTCGATCTTTCCTTCGGCCGACCTGGGAATGATCCGATCCCGGTAAGCCAGTATTGTCAAGAACTGGTCGACCAACTGGAGGACGTACACGCGTTCGCGAGGAGGAAACTGCGGATCGAGACCGACCGAATGAAGACCCGATACGACCAGCAGACGGATGCCAGCGGATTCCATGAGGACGACCTGGTCTGGCTCTTCAATCCATTACGGAAGAAAGGCCTGTCACCCAAACTGCAGAAATCCTGGGAGGGCCCGTACCGAGTCGTGAAACGGATCAACGATGTCGTCTACAGGATCCAGCGGAGCCCGAGGGCGAAGATGAAGATCGTTCACCGAGATCGCCTGGCAGCCTACGGAGGGACACAGACGAACCAATGATTGATCGGGACGATCAGCCTTTTTAGGAAGGGGGTGGTGTTACGGCTGTGAGTTTGTGTCATCGCTCGCCGCATGAGTCACAACTGCCCCAGGGGCTGGGCTGTGGCCTGCCTCCTGTATTGCGTGCGCCTTATGCAACAGGGCTACTAGGACAAAGAGATAGTCCAGAATATTCGTGACTGGACCAGCGATGGAAACCTCGAGAAGCCGTGAACCCTGGATGGATCTAGAAGCATGTATTGAGTCACCGGCCTGCTATATAAGTGCGACCTGTCAAGCAGGGGTTGTTGTTGTGTTTTACGAGCTAGTGCGAGCGTTTATCGTGAGCGACAGAAGTGTGGTGACTTGCGAAACCCCCAGTGAAGCTGATTCTCTTGACAGCGAGGAAGTGATTGTGGTGCTTGTGAAAGAGTGACAGACCTAGTGCAGCTATTTCCAGCTAGCGTACGGGGCCGGACTCATTAGCGAAGAGGATTAACTGTGGTCTGTTGACAAGTGATAGGGAAAGTATTCTCGACGTGAGGAAACTGGAGTAAGGTAATAATTGCTTGCATTTGCTGTTGAGTAGTGTATTTTTTTCTGGCTGCAATAAAATTAATTATTTCTTTAAAAGAACATCCTGTGTTGTGCTTTATACCCACCGTAATCCAGTTAACAAAAGTGCCACTAGGGGTGGCACGTAACAATAGAATTGTCTGTCTGTCTTTCTGTGTATCTTTATGTACGTCTATAACTCGTGTTCGGATGCTTGGTGCATCGTAAAATTAGGTATGGTAAACATGAGTCAATACACCAAACATTTATAAATCACTTCACCGTACTTTTCATAGAGTAGAAGGGTGGATATAGGGAAAAACTTCTCAAAATACATGCTAAAATAGGTGAAATATAAAAATTATCCTAGAAGGACGACCAAAGCATATGTTGCGCTTCTCAATGTGAGACAAAATTCGCGAGTCTATAAAGGGTCTCCGAAAACCACTATTTAAGGCCCTTAAATTAACAGTGTGTGTGATATTCCCAGAAAACTAACTTCGTTCTGATAAACTTATGGAGGAATGACAAACCGCTAACCATTGCAACAGTAGCTCAATTGATAATATCTGGTGTTAACACCGAACACCGTTCGAAGAACGAGTACTTCTGCTAGTACTAATATATAAAAATGAGATGGTGTGTTGTCTGTCTGTCTGTCTGTCTGTGTGTTACTCAATAACGCAAGAACCACTGGTCCGATTTAAATGAAATTTTGCATGGATGTAGCTGATTTACTAGGTTTACATATAGGATACTTTTGATTTCGATATTTTGCACTATTAAAAATGGCGACCATTTTAGCGACGTCACTACAACCTTTGGTTTCAACATTTCATATTTCCATTTCAAATAAAAAGAGAACGCTAAGAAATAGCAAACTTTTGATGGCATACACGAGCTTTAACATTTAATTTTCTATCCGATGGGTCCTTACCACATTTCGTGTATCTCCAACGGTTAGCGAGTAAAACCTAAATTTGTGCAATAAAACACAGTCAACACCGAGCGGTGCAGTATATCTCTATATATATAAAAATGAAAGTTGGTGTGGTTTTGTTTCAGAATTTCTGCGGAAAATTTGAGTTATTTACGCGTTTCGGACTGTTTTATGATGGATGCGCGCGAAAAAAATGTTTTTGTCTGTCTGGCTGTTTGTTTGTCTGTGGACAACTTTGTTCCCTTATAACTCAAGAACGGCTGGGTGTATCAACGTAAAATTTGGTACAGATATCCATCAGAGGTACCACACTAATCATTGCTGTAACTCTTCTCCGTACCTCTCATAAATTCGGTACAGATATCAATCAGATGCACGACACTAATCATTGATGTAACTCTTCTCCGTACCTCTCATAAAAGGGGGCCTACCCTCTTAAAATACATGCTGAAATAGGCGTAGAAGGACGAGACAAAGCTCATTTTCAGCCCCTCAATGTGAGAGACAAAACCCGAAAACCACATTTTAAGGCTATAAAACCAACCGTTTTTGAGATATTCCCAGAAAACTAATTTCATTTAATAAACTAATGAACGAATGCATGCCGGTAACCACGGCAACAGAATCTCAGAGGTCCATCTATTGCTGTAAGACGCAATGCAATTCCATTAATTACATTAGTGTGAAAGTTTGCAAATGGCTAGAAAGTTATCACGGAACCAAATTAAGCTGTAAAATTAATCAATACGTATAATGCGCTTAAGGGGGTCAAGGGGTACTCTAGAATGTTTTCACGCAATTTACACCTGCGGGTTTGGTACGGCAGGTCTATTATATTCCTATCCCTATATTATATTATTAGTAGTAGTATCATATTAGGGCGTACAACGACGAGACAAAGCTCCTCAGTGCCAGAAACAAAACTCGGGGGCCCTAAAGGGTCCTCGAAAACTACATTATAAGGCTATAAATCCTACAGTTTCGGAAATAATCCCAGAAAACTAATTTAACAAACTAATGAAGGAATGCAAATCGGTAACCATGGCACCATTATCTCAAGGGGTGGCATCCAACTTTCCATCTATTTCTGTAAGAAGCAATGTCACTCCATTTATTACATTTCTGTGAAAGTTTGCAAATGGCTATAAAGTTATCAAGGAACGAACGTAGACTGTATAATTCATCAATGCAATTAAGGGGGTCAAGGGGTAACCTAGAATTTTTTCATGCAATTTTAACGTGTGACATATAGTACAGAAGGTCTATTATATAACATTATTTTCAAAAATTCCTGAATTGAATCAGCTTTTTTTGCGGCTTTTAGGAATTTGGGCCATTTGAGGATAAAGAACCTGAATTTTCATGCACCACAAGCCTTTATAATTTATGGAAGGGGCCTTCCTGTGTATGGGGACCTAACACAACGTAGAAGGTCAGTTTTTATGTGACGTGTATTGCGTTTCGTCTACAAGGCTATCAATTCTATTTCACGTCAGGAAGTACACGTTAGGTGAATTTATTTTGAGAGCACATTTTAACTAATCATTTTTTTTTCGACATACGTGTTCAGCGTAAGGATGATTTTGTTTGATACTGTGTGGTAGATATACTCATATTTGTATATCTGGGTGATATGTTGTGGACAATAGAACTGTCTCTCTGTCTTTCTGTGTATCTTTATGTACGCCTATAGGCCTAACTCGTGTTCGGATGCTTCGTGCATCGTAAAATTAGGTATGGTAACTATGAGAGTCAATACACCAATCATTTATAAAACTCTTCACCGTACTTTTCATACAATAGAAGGATGGATATAGGGAAAAACTTCTCAAAATACATGCTAAAATAGGCGAAATATAAAAATTATCCCAGAAGGACGACCAAAGCATAAGTTGCGCTTCTCATTGTGAGACACAAAATTCGGGAGTCTTTAAAGGGTCTCCGAAAACCACATTTTAAGGCCTTTAAATTAACAGTCTGTGTCATATTCCCAGAAAACTAACTTCGTTCTGATAAACTTATGAAGGAATGACAAACCGCTAACCATTGCAACAGTAGCTCAATTGATAATGTCTGGTGTTAACACCGAACACCGTTCGAAGGACGGGTACTTCCGCTACTAGTGCATAAATCTACGGCTTATAATATAAAAATCCAACATGGTGACCATCCAAATTATTTAGACGGTTCTCAATATCTACGAATCTATTACAGCAATCAAACTGACAATTTGTATGTTGATAGCGGGAAATAATATTAGTAGGGTATAGGAAAATAGGCTTTTTAGTTCTTCATGGAACTACTTGTTTAATTATTGTTTTAACGATTTAAGGTTTTAACTCAGCCTAAAAGGGGGGGGGGGGGTCGTAGTGTCTAAATGGTTGAGAACCACTGTTCTAGACTATAATCGAGAAAGAGCTTTCCGTCTTCTTACATAATGATAATAATATCGTGTGGCTTCGGGTGCCAGGTGCAAGCTTTGTTAATTACGCTCAGAGGGCAACTTACATGTCGAATTTTATCGCTCCTTGAAGCATTATGAAAGTCAAGGAGGTGAAATATTTAAGCTCCTCGACACTAAAGCACTTTCTAATAGAGAAATGAGGAACTTTGTGTTGGCGGAAAATCCCAAGATTAATTTTGCCATTATGAAAATGCCCTACTGAATTCAAAAGGGTTGTTTAACATGCCAACATAGTATGACACGCGTATCGTGATTTTTGTCGCCTTTCAAAAATCACTTACCATGGCCAGGAGCGAACCTGCAAGCTTGGGGTTGGCAGTCCGACACGATAACCACTCACCCACCGTGGCAAGCTAGTCTTCTTAGATGAGGTGGTGTGATGATGCTAATAACGGGGGCACTGATTGATTTAAAAAAATTATGCAAAATATATGCACTATGCAGTATAAGAATTAAGACAAACTAGCATAACGAAAATGGTCACAAATTAGGAAGTCTCTAGAAGAGTTGGAGCGAGAAGTTGCTTCCTTAAATATTTAAAAAGAAGACAGAATCGCCTCGTGGGCCACATATTGCGACACAATGGACAGCTTAAGCTTATAATCGAGGGAACAGTAGACGGCAAGAATTATAGAGGAAGACCCAGACTGGAGTACATGAGTCAAATACTGCAAGATATGGGTTGTGGCTCATACTGTGAACTGAAGAGGAAGACCGAGAGACGGGAAGAATGGCGAGCTGCTGCCAACCAGCCTCACGGCTGTTAACCACAGAGAAAGAGGGAGAGAGCATAACGAAAATATTTGGATATGGAAGGGAGCAGTAGTTGACCAAGAGAGGTCGTATAGTATGGCCCAGAAGTGAAGTGTACACAGAGAGAATGGTCACGTGTTGGTTAGCATCACCTGCAGACTAGCAATGAACTTTGTAAATACTTGTAGGCCCCTGAGGGGAGTGTCCTTCACAGAATGGTCACGTGTTGGTTACCATCACCTGTAGACTAGCAATGAACTGGGTAAATACTTGTAGGTCCCTGAGGGGAGAGTCCTACACAGAATGGTCACGTGTTGGTTACCATCACCTGCAGACTAGCAATGAACTTGGCAAATACTTGTAGGTCCCTGAGGGAAGTGTCCTGCACAGAATGGTCACGTGTTGGTTACCATCACCTGCAGACTAGCAATGAACTTGGCAAATACTTGTAGGTCCCTGAGGGGAGTGTCTTAACCGAATGGTCACGTGTTGGATACCATCACCTGCAGACTTAGCAATGAACTTGGCAAATACTTGAAGGCCCCTGAGGGGAGTGTCTTAACCGAATGGTCACGTGTTCGTTACCATCACCTGAAGACTAGCAATGAACTTGGCAAATACTTGTAGGTCCCTGAGGGGAGTGTCCTCCACAGAATGGTCACGTGTTGGTTAGCATCACCTGAAGACTAGCAATGAACTTGGCAGATACTTGCAGGCCCCTGAGGGGAGTGTCCTCCACAGAATGGTCACGTGTTCGTTAGCATCACCTGAAGACTAGCAATGAACTTGGCAAATAGTTGTAGATCCCTGAGGGGAGTGTCCTCCACAGAATGGTCACGTGTTGGTTACCATCACCTGCAGACTAGCAATGAACTTTGTAAATACTTGAAGGCCCCTGAGGGGAGGGTCTTCACAGAATGGTCACGTGTTGGTTACCATCACCTGCAGACTAGCAATGAACTTGGCAAATAGTTGTAGGCCCCTGAGGGGAGAGTCCTCCACAGAATGGTCACGTGTTGGTTACCATCACCTGAAGACTAGCAATGAACTTGGCAAATACTTTAGGTCCCTGAGGGGAGTGTCCTCCACAGAATGGTCACGTGTTGGTTAGCATCACCTGCAGACTAGCAATGAACTTGGCAAATAGTTGTAGGCCCCTGAGGGGAGTGTCCTCCACAGAATGGTCACGTGTTGGTTAGCATCACCTGCAGACTAGCAATGAACTTTGTAAATACTTGTAGGCCCCTGAGGGGAGTGTCCTTCACAGAATGGTCACGTGTTGGTTACTATCACCTGTAGACTAGCAATGAACTGGGTAAATACTTGTAGGTCCCTGAGGGGAGAGTCCTACACAGAATGGTCACGTGTTGGTTACCATCACCTGCAGACTAGCAATGAACTTGGCAAATACTTGTAGGTCCCTGAGGGAAGTGTCCTGCACAGAATGGTCACGTGTTGGTTACCATCACCTGCAGACTAGCAATGAACTTGGCAAATACTTGTAGGTCCCTGAGGGGAGTGTCTTAACCGAATGGTCACGTGTTGGATACCATCACCTGCAGACTAGCAATGAACTTGGCAAATACTTGAAGGCCCCTGAGGGGAGTGTCTTAACCGAATGGTCACGTGTTCGTTACCATCACCTGAAGACTAGCAATGAACTTGGCAAATACTTGTAGGTCCCTGAGGGGAGTGTCCTCCACAGAATGGTCACGTGTTGGTTAGCATCACCTGAAGACTAGCAATGAACATGGCAGATACTTGTAGGCCCCTGAGGGGAGTGTCCTCCACAGAATGGTCACGTGTTGGTTAGCATCACCTGAAGACTAGCAATGAACTTGGCAAATAGTTGTAGATCCCTGAGGGGAGTGTCCTCCACAGAATGGTCACGTGTTGGTTACCATCACCTGAAGACTAGCAATGAACTTGGCAAATACTTTAGGTCCCTGAGGGGAGTGTCCTCCACAGAATGGTCACGTGTTGGTTAGCATCACCTGCAGACTAGCAATGAACTTGGCAAATAGTTGTAGGCCCCTGAGGGGAGTGTCCTCCACAGAATGGTCACGTGTTGGTTACCATCACCTGCAGACATGCAATGAACTTTGTAAATAGTTGTAGGTCCCTGAGGGGACTGTCCTCCACAGAATGGTCACGTGTTGGTTACCATCACCTGCAGACTAGCAATGAACTTTGCAAATAGTTGTTGGTCCCTGAGGGGAGTGTCCTCCACAAAATGGTCACGTATTGGTTACCATCACCTGCAGACTAGCAATGAACTTGGCAGGATCTCCAAGGACCTTGAATGTCAGACAACTTCCAGTTTTCTTTATCCACTCAAGGTTAAAGGGGCCTCGACTGGATTCTAAAGAGGTGTGGTTGGCGAAGGGAGGATCGTGGACACTCGCTCGTAAAATACTTGTAAAAAGAACGAAAGAATCTCTAAGAAACGGTTCCGTAAAGAACCAATCGACCCGAAAGGTTGGCAGGAAAAAAATCGACATATTCTTTCAATATTGCATACCAACCATCAGAGCGGGATGGTCGAACTGCGCTAATTAGGTTAAACCCAACAGTCTGGTCAGCTCACGCTAATGGGCTTGGGAAGAGAGTGGGGGTAGCCAACCTCTCCAGAAATGTTGGTTCAGGTGAGAACCACCTTCCTATCTTGCCCATGTCACATTTTCAAAGTTTTGGTACATATTACTCAAAACCTATTTGAGTTATTACAATGAAATTTTCAGAGATTGTTATATGTATCTTTCTCTGTAATAACAGGAGGATTATTTACGGAAATTGGATAGTATTTTCAGAATGAAGTTTTTAACAAGTAGTTCCGTGAAGAACTATACTGCTTATTTTCATATACCCTGCTCATGTTAATTGTCTCTACCAACATACAACATTTCAGTTTAATTGCTGTAACAGATTCGTAGATATTGAGAACCGTCAAAAGATTGCATATGGTCGCCAGGATGGATTTTTATTTTTGTACTATTACATTAAGATTATTGTGTACGTGTGGTATTCAAACTTCAATCGCATTATTAGAACACAAGAAGTAAAAACGAGATTTTAAAAGTACGCACACCAGCCATCTTGTGATTATGCAAATAATTGAAATAAATTACATGCCAGTGGATCAAAATTTGTATAAGCATTTAACGTGCAACGTTTCACGGCACTCGGATAGTTAATTCGCGAGAAACGTCCATTGAAATATTTATATATCGCGTCGCCGCCATGTTGGATTTGTGCTCACCAGGTTACTGAAAGTCCTATCGGTGAACATATGTTCATAGTCTCTATGAACATAAAAAAATCAGTTTGGTTGCTATAAAAGATTCATAGATCTTGAGAACCGTCTAAATATTTCGGAAGCTCTCCATTTAGGATTTTTATATGTATAGGCCATAGAGTTATGTACCATTCAAGGACAATTATTGCCTAGCTTCATTATTCAAACTTTCACTTCGATCGCATGATTACGACACAAGAATAAAAACTTAATTTTAAAATCTCGCACAGCCGCCATCTTGAGGTTATGTAAATAATTGAATTAAATTAGATGGCAGTGCATTACAATCTGCAAAATCATTTACTGTACCACATTTCACTGCGCTCAGAGAGTTAAATCACGAGAAAAGTCTATTAAAATATTTCAAATTCGCTTGGTCGCCATGTTCGTTTTCTACTTTACAGGTTTATGAAATATACATAGGTAAACTTGTATCAGTACCCTTTATCACCGTACAAAATTGCATGATGATATCTGGAATAGATTCGTAGATATACACACATCAAAAAAAGTTTTGCATCACCTCGGTTCCCAGATCTCCGGCATATAGACGTTGACTGTGTATATTGTATCAAAGATACAGTCCCTTTGACTGTTCATAGATGTCACTAAAACTACTCAAAGATGTAAACAACCATGCATGAGCAGGGCCTATTAGACGGAGGGGGTACGACAGCCGATCAGTTCCAGTCATTCCACCAGGACGAAGGTACGCTGCTCATGTTGACTGTAGTTCTACCATGCCTAGAAGGTCAATACCGCAGTTCGATCGCGTCCGCATTGTTACTTTGTGTCAAGAAGGGCTCTCAACAAGGGAAGTTTCCAGGCGTCTCAGAGTGAACCAAAGCGATGTTGTTCGGACATGGAGGAGGTACAGAGATACAGGAACTGTCGATGACAGGCCTCGCTCAGGCCGCCCAAGGGCTACTACTGTAGTGGATGACCGCTACTTACGGATTGCCGCTCGGAGGAACCCTGACAGCAATGCCACCATGTTGAATAATGCGTTTCGTTCAGCCACAGGACGTCGTGTTTCAACTCAAACTGTGCGCAATAGGCTGCATGATGCGCAACTTCACTCCCGACGTCCATGGCGAGGTCCAGCTTTGCAACCCCGACACCATGCAGCGCGGTGCAGATGGGCCCAACAACATGCTGAATGGACCCCACAGAATTGGCATCACGTTCTCTTCACCGATGAGTGTCGCATATGCCTTCAACCAGACAATCGTCGGAGACGTGTTTGGAGGCACCCTGGTCAGGCTGAACGTCTTAGACACACTGTCCAGCGAGTGCAGCAAGGTGGTGGTTCCCTGATGTTTTGGGGTGGCATTATGTGGGGCCGACGTACGCCACTGGTGGTCATGGAAGGCTCCGAAACGGCTTTACGATACCTGAATGACATCCTCCGACCCATAGTGCACCCATATCGACAGAATATTGGAGAGGCATTTGTCTTCATGGACGACAATTCTCGACCTCATCGTGCACATCTTGTGAATGCGTTCCTTCAAGATAACGACATCGCTCGACTACAGTGGCCAGCATGTTCGCCAGACATGAACCCTATCGAACATGCCTGGGATATGTTGAAAAGGGCTGTTTATGGACGTCTTGACCCACCAACCACTCTGAGAGATTTACGCCGAATTGTCGTTGAGGAGTGGGACAATTTGGACCAACAGTGTCTTGATGAACTTGTGGATAGTATGCCACGACGAATACAGGCATGCATCAATGCAAGAGGACGTGCTACTGGGTATTAGAGGTAGTGGTGTGTACTGCAATCTGGACCACAAATGCTGAAAGTCTAGCTGTATGATGGTACAACATGCAATGTGTGGGTCTCATGAGCAATAAAACGAGCTGAAATGTTGTTTGTGTTGATCTCTATTCCCTTTGTATTTAAAGGTTCCGGAACTCTTGGAACCGAGGTGATGCAAAACTTTTTTTGATGTGTGTAGAATGTCAGTGAAATATTACGCACAGCCGCCATTTTGAGGTGATGTAAACAATTGAACTAAATTAGACTCCAGTGCATTACAAAGTGTGTAAACATTTGATGTACCAAGTTTCATTATGTTAGGATAGTTAAATCGCGAGAAATGTCTATTTAAAAGTCTCAAATTCGCTTGACCGCCATGTTGGTTTTGTAGTCACCAGGTTTTTGAAAGTCTCATAGGTGAACTTCTAGTAGAGCCCTTTATCACCGTACACAATTTCAGGGCGATATTGATAATAGTTTCGGAGATATCGAATGCTAGTGAAATATTTCGCACAGCCGCCATGTTGGATTGGTGAGACGTAACAAAATTTGAAGGGCACGGTCGAGGTCACCGGGAATAGTGCTATGAACTTACCGAGTTTCATTGAAATCGCTCCAGCCGTTTAGATTTTATTAGGGACACACACACACACACACCTCACACACACGCACACACACACACACACACACACACGCGCGCACGCACACACACACGGACAAAAGGTGATCTCATAAGCCTATTTTTTCAAAATTGAAAATAGGCTAAAAATACATGATTTTTTCCCAAAATGTTTCTTTAAAAAATTAATAACTTTATTATTAAGTAACATACTGAAAATTCCCTTTCTACTGTATTACCCTTCGCTGAGGATTTATTAAACCACAGAAAACGTTTCACTGGCCTAGCATAAGATCTTTTCTCAAAAATGGTACTAAAGTACAAAAAAATATACAACTGAGAAAATTGAAGCTAAAGATTTTCAGTGTAATTTCTACCTGTGAAGGTTCTCAGAACTTTCCTGCCCCATAATCTGGATTATTGCATCCTCCTCAGTCCTTTTAAGATTCATCTTTATTCTCCTTCCCTTTTAGTCATGTCTTCAACCACTAATTCTAGAGCCTGGTCTGCACAAGTCCAACATGGCGGCGACGCGAAATTTTAATATTAAATATTTAACTGGATGTTTTTCGCAATTTAACCATCCGAGTGGATGTGCTAGTTTTTTCGATGAATTTTATTACTTCGAAGTCTACTGATCATGGTTATGAAGTCAATATCAGTTACGTTTATGCCATGAGATGTAAGGGGAAGGGGAAAGCTGCTGGGACAAATGTAAAAAATTGAGCCGGAATACAACACGGTGCATATTTTTATTTACAATGCTGTTTCACGGCTACCAAATTGAAAATTGATATTTACCAAGTGGAATGGTAGTACGTTTAAAAATTTATCTCCAGTAGATCAGAAATTATGCACTCTTTTCAAAGAGTAACATGATTACACAAAATGTCATAACATGCACATTTTTAAGACTTTTTAATTTTTTCACATAGTAATTATTAAAAAACAATAAAGAACTAATTTTTTTTTCACCCCAAGCCAGGTGTTTCTCACTTTAAGCCATGAGTTGACTGACATCTACGAACTCCTGTGCCCCTGGAGTTTCCGTAGTGCAGCTAACATGTTATCCATGTACAGTCAAAGAAAAGCAGGATTTCGAGTTATAGGAAACTATAAATGTTGTAAGTTTGAGTTGTCCCAACTGGGCCAAAAGTGGAGGTGTTCCAATAATTTACGAATGCACCTTACTTTATAGCAGAATACATATTTGGTTCCCACGATATCTTTTTAAAGCTCATGGTGCAGGTTGTAACTTACATACGAAATCATTTTCACGAAGCTACAACATAAAAATAACAAGTTGTTCCGTGAAGAACTAAAACATATTTTCCTATATCCTACTTATGTTAATTGCCACTATCAACATACAAAATTTCATTTTGATTGCTGTTATAGATTCTTAGATATTGAGAACCGACTAAATATTTCGGATGGTCGCCATGTTGGATTTGTATGTAAGTAGGTATTAGAGTTATGTACTGTTACATGAAGATTATTGTGTACGTGTAGTATTCAAACTTCAATCATATGATTAGGACACAAGAAGTAAAAACGAGATTTTAAAATTTCGCACAGCTGCCATCTTGTAGTTATGTAAACAATTGAAATAAATTAGATACCAGTGGATTAACATTTGTATAAGGATTTACTGTACCAATTTTCACTGCACTCGGATGGTTAAATTGCGAGAAACGTCCATGTGAATATTTATATTTTGCGTCGCCGCCATGTTGGATTTGTATACACCAGGTTATTGAAAGTCCTATAGGTGAACTTATGTTTATAGCCTCTATGAAAATAAAAATAATCAGTTTGATTGCTGTAATAGATTCGATAATATTGAAAACCGTCTAAATATTTCTGAAGGTCGCCATGTTGGATTGTTATATGTATAGGCCATAGAGTCAGGTACCATTAAAGGAAAATTATTGCGTAGGTTCATTATTCAAACTTTCACTTCGATTGCATTTTTACGACACAAGGAATAAAAACTTAATTTTAAAATTCGCACAGTCACCATCTTGAGGTTATGTAAACAATTGAACTAAATTAGATACCAGTGCATTACAATGTGTATAAACATTTGCTGCACCAAGTTTCATTGCGTTTGGATCATTAAATCGCGAGAAAAGTCTATTTAAAACTTTCAATTTGGCTTGGCTGCCTTGTTCGTTTTGTAGTTAACCTGTTTTTGAACGGCTCAGAGATGAACTTCCAGTAGTGCCCTTTATTTCCGTACGAAATTTCATGGTGATACCGGTAATAGTTTCAGAGATATTGAATGCCGGTGAAATATTTCGCATAGCCGCCATCTTCAGGTTATGTAAACAATTGAACGAAGTTAGTTGTCGGCGAACTACAATGTGCATAAACATATATTGCACCAAGTTTCATTGCGTTTGGTTGTTTAAATCGCGAGAATCGTCTATTTAAAAGTCGCATTTTCTCTTGGCCGCCATGTTGGGTTTGTAGTTACCAGGTTTTCAAAAGTCACATAGATGTACTTCTAGTAGTTCCCATTATCTCCGTATAAAATTGCAGGGTGATATCGGTAATAGTTTCGGAGATATTGAATGCTGGTGAAATATTTCGCACAGCCGCCATGTTGGATTGGTGAGACGTAACAATATTTGAAGGGCACGGCCGGGGTCGTCCGGAATAGTTCTATGAATGTACCGAATTTCATTGAAACGCTCCTGCCGTTTAGAAGTTATTAGGGGACACACACTCACACACACGAATCACACACGCACACACAGACAGACACGCGGACAAAAGGTGATTTCATAAGCCTATTTTGTTCATAAATGAAAATAGGCTAAAAATATGCAGATCTGATTAGTAACTGTGAACACGAAGATAATGGTGGGTCTTGAGCTTTAAGTGCAAGGCTAAAGAAATCTAGGAATCTGGAATAACACCAAAACTTGCTATTGAATAGTATCGAATACTTCTTTGAAATGATGATAATAATAATAATAATAATAATAATAATAATAATAATAATATCGTATGGCCTCGGTGCAATTTTTGTTATTTGGCGCCCAGAGGTCAGCTTGTATGTCAAATTTTGTTGTTCCGTGGAGCGCTATGAAAGTCAAGGAGGTTAGATATCTAAGCTCCTTGATACTAGAGCGCTTTCTAGTAGAGTAAGGGGGAACGTTTTTTTGGGGGGGTGTTGGCGGAAAACCCCGAGATTATGTTTGCCATTATGAACACGGCCTACTGAATTCAAATGGGTTCTTTAACATGCCAACATCGTATGACATGCGTGTCGTGATTTTTGCCGCCTTTCAAAAACCCCTTACCACGGCCAGGAGCGAACCTGTTAGCTTGAGGTTAGTAGACCGACACGTTAACCACTCACCCACCGTGGCAAGCAGTATATTGATACTTCGAGTGTTCCTTCCCTGGCTTTATTGTATTTGTAAGGGGGCACATTGCTTAGGAAGCTACTCTGTTGCTCGAATATGCCCACGTCTTAATCCTGGGAGTGACATGGGATTTTGACCTCCTTCACCGACTGACACCTACACCAGGCCTCCCCGGAAGCCACACGGCATTTCAGCTGGTGTAAGTAGTTGGTTACACAAAGAAAGTAAGTACTATCCTGTATGCATTTATTGGAGCACGCTGTTCTCTGGAGCGATGCTAACAGGTCTCGCAGGTTGACCTTGTATGTACGGTCCAGTAGGGTGTGGTCGATATTATATAAACTGGAGGTGTGGGAGTCAGCACAATGCGGTGTGCTTGGGGTTTCTCAACTAACTGATCAGATAACACACACTAATACAGTCATCACAATTAACACCGGTTATCAGACAGATTCTACACACACCCAAAGTACACGGGGCTACATGACCGCGTTGTCGCAGCCCCTAAACTTAAGAACCAACCAACCAACTAACTGATCAAAACCAATATCACCAATCATATATTTTTAGGTAGATTTCATTAGAAAGCTAACTATTGCAATGGGTAGGCTACCATGTTTCGACTTCCGGAAAATTTCGACATATCTTCGCGTTTCACATCCCCCAGACCCCAAAACCACCGTCAGTTCAAAAGTTTATATATAATTTATGTATATATATATATATATATATATATATATATATATATATATATATATATATACTAGCAGTAGTACCCGGCTTCGCCCGGTGGAATGATGATAATGTTTTAAGGTTTCCTTAGAAATATAATGGACTTAAAATCTAAGTCATTTGCCCCCAAAGACAATGAGGGAGTAATATCTAGGTCATTTGCCCTTTTGATAAGGATTATAATAAAAACTACTGTTGAATTGACACGTCAAACTTACAAACTACCGTAATAGAAATATATATTTCAAAATTCACAGGCGAGGAAGACTTATTGTGTGTGGTGATTAATGGTGTACTGTAGGTCATTTGCTCTTATGATCAGGATGATAAGGGAAACTACTACCGGTATTGAATTGACACTTCAACGTATAATGTACACAATGTACTGTAATAACAAGAAGTTCCGTTAAGAACTATACAGCCTATTTTCATGCCAATGATTATTCTACAGAATATGAACCTATCTAGAATAATGACGAAATTAAGTTGCTAATATCGAAATTTCCAATTAGTTCGAAATACTGTATACCTGGCATAATGTATCCTAATAGAGCACTACAGTTGGCAGCCCTGATGACTGAATATATTCTTAGTTCCATCTCTTAAGGTACAAAATACAAAATTTGGTTGAAGTCCAATGAATCGCATGGACGTTACATGCAGTTAAACATTGGATCTAACAGCGCGCGTAAAATCATGTTGGCAACAATGTCATGCATGTATTGGTCAGAAATAATCTGAAATAATATGATCTATTGTTGTGCCAATTTTGAATGAAATCCATTAGTTAGTATAGAAGTTACATGCATTTTAAAATTGGACCTATCAGCAGGCTTAGAATCATGTTGGCAGCACTGACGTATATTATTTACTCCAAATTCGTCTAGAATGCCAGGTACTATACGTGTGCAAATTTTAGAGCTATAGGCTTGCATACTTTCTGATATATTGATATTAGGGTAACAAAAATAGGGACAGCACATATTAACAGTTGGCAGCCCTGGTTGCTCCTTAGAATACGCATAGTCATATCTGTTATGGTACACATAACACATACGAAATTTGGTTGAAATCCAAATGATAGTATGGAAGTTGCATGTATTTAAAGTTGGACCTGTCAGCAGGCTTAGAATCATGTTGGTAGCACTGACGTATGTAAGTTACTCCAAATTAATATAGAATGTCAGGTACTATACGTGTGCATAGTTTAAAGCTGTCGGCTTGCATACTTTCTGATATATTGGTATTTGGATAAAATAAATTAGGAGCATTTATTAACAGTTGGCAGCCCTGGTAGGTCTTATGAATACGCTCAGTCATATCTGGTTATGTACACATACAACATACGAAATTTGGTTGAATTCCAATTGATAGTGTAGAAGTTATATGCATTTAAAAATTGGACCTATCAGGAGGCTTATAATCATTTTGGCAACACTGCCATGTTTGGCCTCCTGGAAATTAAACTGAAATATTATGATCTGTATGTGTGCCAATTTTGAAATAGCTCCCATTCATACTTTCCAAGATATCCAACATGGCGCTCAAATTTCAATTGCGATTTTTTAGCAGTTGGTAGCACTGACATCATTTTCAAATATGGCCGTGAGATATTCAGGTGTAGATCTTTACTCCTACCAAATTTTGTTTCGATTGCTGCAGCCGTTTAGGAGTTGATAGGGGGGGACACACACACAGCCAGCCAGCCAGACAGACAGAAGGACAGACAGACAGACAGACAGACACACATTTGCCCGATCTCATAAGTCTACGTTTTTCTCATTTTTGCAAAATGTGAAAAGTAGGCTAAAAATAACTATATGGTGGCTTCGGTGGCGTATTTGGTAGCATGCTGAGCTTCTATGCCCAAGTGGGTTCAAACCCAGCCGAAGCCGTCGGATATTTTAAGAGCGTTAAAAATCCGTCAGTATGCCTTTCTTCGGAGGGGAAGTAAAGCCAGCGGTCCCATGTCAGATTTATGGCATGTTAAAGAACCTTCCACTAATTACACCTGTGTGAAGCTAAATTGTTTATGTAAACAACGCTCATAGATGTCTACGTCCGTTGCCAAGAGCCGACTGCAGTGGCGTCTAGTAGCTAAGTTCCGAACTTGGCCTAGTAGTCGTTGACGGTGGCGCTTGGCGGCAAAAGTACGAACTATTTGAAGAATTCTAAGTTGCAGTTTGTACTTAAATTAAAAAAACAGATAACACACAGTAATACAGTCATCACATTTAACACCGGTTATCAGACAGATTCTACACACACCCAAAGTACACGGGGCTACATGACCGCGTTGTCACAGCCCCTAAACTTAAGAACCAACCAACCAAAAATAAATATTTTAAAAATCACAGTCGAGAAAGACTTTATGCGGCGGTGATTATTGGTATGATGCGCGTAACATCTAGGTCATTTGCACTTATGATGATAATAATAAGGTAATGAAAAAATGACTACTAAACGAACATGGTGTTATTTTAAAACTGATATAGGTAATTCGGGTGTCTAGCTTCGATGTCTTCCAAAGTCTCAACCTTATTTTCTGGCTTAGGCCTGTACTGGATGCGTCTAGTGAAAGAGCATACTGCTCGGCAAAGACAAAGAATATAGGTCCAAGCTGCACGAACCTGAGATGATCGCAGATGATGACGAAATATGATGACACACGTTCGGGGTTCCCCGTCCTATACAGATTGACCGGGAATCACTCACTGTTTCGCAACGGCCCTGTGCTGGCATCAGCATAGACAGCAGGAGATAACACGGCGGGCTCTGGAAAGTACTCTCAAGTCACCTCGCGATGAATCAGCAAGCTATTCTCACAACTGACCCCCCCCCCCCAGGGTCTCACAACTTGTGGGACGTGGGTTGGCGACCACGGAACCCCAGCTGAGTCTGGCATCGCTTCTACTTCCTGGCGCCGGGCTTATTTCAGTTCTCTTTCCTGTCGGCCTCCCTTGGTCAACTCTTGTTCTCTTCCGACCCAGACTGTATTAGAGTATCCGAGGGCTAGGGAGTCTTTCAATTTCCCACCTTAATTGGCTTTGTCTCATCTTTCCTGATACCCTCATTCTTCGAGTGGTCTGCCTTCTTTTCCTTTTCATAATATCTCCTGTCTTCTGCTCAAGGCCCTCAAAGAGGCAGGGTGTGTGTAGACCCACCACTTCTGGTACATCCTCAAGGGCTCATGACTGGTGAGTTAGGAAGCTGGCAACCCCGAGGAATTCCTGAGCTACTTGCAGGGAATGGAGTGGTATGTCAGAAATATCAAGTGGACAGTGTTACGCATCGGGTTCCAAAGGGTAAGTATACACACTTTGTTTTCAATCGGTGAACGATGTAGATTTGTACTGTCCCCGTTTACCTGGATAGTAGGCTGTCAGATATCCGCCCCCTCAATCGGATTGGCAATAATCAACCGCACCGGCTCAGCTACACCAATGAAAATGGCACTGACAGATACTACCGAGATTTGAGCACAGAAGTTAACAGGAAATCATTGTGGAACACACCAAAATAGACGGGGTTCATACTTACCTCTACTTACCTCTTAAAAATAATCTCGGGGATTGGGTTGACAACAGGATCTCTAAAGTATGCTCCCACAATAACCTCTACCATGACATTTAAAAATGAACCAGAACGGAGACAAGAACTTTGAACTGTACAAAAGCTTTTATTTCAAATAAAGGGTATGATTTTAACAACTCAACAAAATAAATGTGGCTATCAGTAGCCCATGTCAATCTGACTATGTCCTCCTATAGGACTTGCAAAGTTATCAAACAACATGTTAGCTCCCACGAGCTCAAAATAACGTAACATTCATAGCACACTTGGACTGGAAAAGGAAGTCAGGACGAGACACATTTACAGAGCATTTGTTTTCTTTTAATAAACATCACACTTATATATATAGGCACAAGGCCAGAATGTAGACGACCTTGCCCGCTGATAACAAGTTGTCTGGCCAGCTGCGGTCTACCCTCGACTTGTCGCACATCTGTCAAATGGGCTCACTTGTCAGGCCACGTTACCATCTGCTCGTTGCGTAAGAATCCAGCTCCCTCTAAAAACGTTTTAAATGTCCGCAAGACAACACAAATATTGTTACGCAAATCTTTCAAATGCTTTACTCACACACCACTGGATTATTCTGACAAACCCTAAACTTGTTTAATTAGCATCCAAATGTTTAATAAGCGTTGTTTAGAGTATAAAACAAACTCTTAAATGTTTATAACAAAAGCTCATAAATAATTTATAGCAATTAGAAATTGTTTATAATATTTGTCAAAGACAATAAAAAAAATTTAAACACGCCTCTAACATTACATTCGTTCCACATTATTGTCAAAGATATTTACATCATTATTTACAATATTAACATTTAAATTATTCAAATTATTAATTTAAGAAATACATTTAACCACATGTTCATCCGGTTGGTAATTTCATAATCGTGTCAATATAATCGACCAATGAAGGTTAGTTATACATATTTAATGTCACAATCTGGTTTAATAAAGGTTTAATAATTATTATAATTATTTGTGACGGTAATCTTCATTCAAAATCTTATCTCAAATTCTTTCAATACTCTTGTTAATTATAACAGTAAATTCACTTGATTAATTTTCAAAGGACTACGACAATACACTCCATCGAAAAATACTTCGCTTACAAAATAATGCACAAAACTGCATTAAAATAGGCCCAAAATGCATCATATATTAATATATATGGCATCAAAATCTTCCACAGAACTTACAAAATCTCCACTAACAAATTCTTTAACATCATTAATTACTGTGGGAACCTCCTTCATTAATTCAAGGGCATTATACATCAGCGACTTTCAACACGTCCGCTGCACTAGCGATTATACATTCATAGTTCCACTTCAAAAATTCTTATAATCATTAATTGTTTCAAAACTGTTATCTTAAACCTTCGTGGATTTCATTCATGAATCGAAATGAAGTAAAAATTTGCCAATCACAAACAAATTTAATAGTGAATACGCTTATATACGCCTGTCTGGTCTATCAAAATTTAAGATTAACATCTTCAAAGAATTGTAGTATAAAAATACTATCATCAAACAAAGTGCGACTAAACTGCAAAATAGTCGAATAGAATCCAATTAGACTGGGGAATGCAAACATCATTATATAAATCTCTAATTGAGAAAAAAACTCCTAACAAAAGTTCATGACTTTAGTGCATTCAATAGTTCATCTTTCACAAAATTGTCTATGATGCAATGGTCGTTCATAACTGACGATAAATGTCTGTGTTGCAATCAATTCAAATAACGACTAGTATTTCCAAGATCGTCGACAACGTAATGGATTTTAACGCTCTAAAATCATTTAAATGTTCTTCCTTCTTGATGATGACAGAAAATTGGTCAAAGTAATTAAACTGGGGTAGAATTACTTTAATAAAGTGACACGCTGTCTGAATTTAACTCTGCCATAAAAATCATTAACTTACAGTCAAATCGTGACTACAAAAATAAGCAAATTACTGAAAAATCTAAATATCAGTCTCAACTGATCCAAAATCATTTAACTATGCCCATGACATAACAATGTCTTAATAAATCGTCGAAAAAGGCATAACTCATCAAGGTGTACTGAGAATAGGAATCTCAAACAAGAATATGGGGCAAAATACATGAGGACAGAAAATATGGGAAAATGGTTGCTCAGATATCGCTAAAAAACTCAAATAAAACAATAAACGTTCACGACTACCTTATCTGCTGATTGAAGTTCCAGAGGAAAATTCCCCAAAGAAGACTGCTGATGGATCCATTTCACCAACTTGAAGATGAGCTCCATCCTCCAAACAGGAAACAGCACCCTCGGAGAATCGAACCGCTTCCTCCTCCGGAAATTGCACTGCTCCGTGAAGACGAAAGACATCCTTCCGGCAAAATTCTTCTTTGTGAGTCGGGACTACCCTGACCTCTCTTGAAAAATCCCTGAAGTTCCAGTAGAAAATCGCCATGAAGTTTTTGTAGTAATTTCCGAAGAAATATTCATATTCAGTGAGTATGAAATCGTTTCCATTGCTGTTTGATAGTATTCAGCGTTGGACCACGAAACATGGGTGTAGATGGTTATTCACCACATGTTCGCTTGTGTGGAATGGCGATTAGCGAAGTTCCATGCTGCTATCTTACTCCAACGATATATGTCCCAATCGCATTAAAGTCCTTTAGCCTTCCATCTTCTCTTCGGTTATGGTAATAGTAGAACAAACTGCCATATTAAACTGCTCCATAATACTGTAGCGTTGTGTCACAAAAGCAATCTGAAGTCTCCCTATTGCACTAGCAGTGTCAGCCGTGGCGTAGAATCTGACGATATAAAGTGCTTCTCAGGTGGCGAGAAAATCACTTTTGTCAGTCGTCTAAAAATGCCAATATCTTCCAAAATAACTCCGCGAAATTGTTCAACTTTTCGACATTCCTTAATGTAGCACTGCACAATAGAATTAGCTTATAGTCGACCGCTAACTGTTCATAGCTAATCTTGTAGACGCGTTATAATGTGCGTTTTAACTTCACCTAGTTTTCACTCACTGTAAACTTGCACTGCTTGTCTGCTAGATAGTTCACTGCGGTGGCTTCACCACGCGGTATAATGACGACTCTTTCTACTAATTTCACTCGACGTCTCACCGAAATGACTATATAAGACCTGATACTATAAGAACTGAAGATCTGAGCTTAGGTTCTGACGATTTGAGATCTGTCGATTTGAGATATGAGACCGCTCTCTTCTGCGCAAGGCCTTTTATAAACTTCCTAAGGGGCGTATCCATCCCTTCCATAGCGTGTTACTGCGTCATCGCTAGAAGCTCCAACTTCGTCAATACATGACGGATTTTCAAAAATCAAAAACTGAAAATAAATTTCACCAAAATTCCAGATCAATGCCTCTACTACAAATGGAATTCCACAATTCTGCATTCCAAAAAGTAATAAAAATACCATAGTTTCAGCAATCTCCGTCTTTCTTCAAACTATCGTTCATTGGTTCGAGCCTCCCCTCCAATAGCATAATTTCTTCCTCAGCAGAATTCCACGTTTCCTGCGACTGCGTCGTAAATCTCGGATCTTTCTCGAATAAATGCTGACGTCACTGAGAATCTCAGCTCAAGTAGCCTGCTGGCATAACGTCTGCGTCATCCGTGCTTACGTCATGACTACCCACGTCATAACTATGACAGCCATAACTTTCTTCATAATTTTCCAAAATAGCCACCGTGGTCTCTATATAATTCAATTTACGGGGGCATTCTCCCCTCGCCACGTTTTAAAAACAGTTGCAAATTGTTTTTAAACTCAGTGTTACAAGTACCTCAACTCTCTTGAACACGAAATTGAATTATTACTGGCTTACTCTAGGATAGTATCTTTTCAAGTTTCCAGCATTGAACTTGCCATAAATGACATTATTCTCATCATCGTAGAGCTCATAACAGTTGTTTCCATAAGCGTTCGTAATTCTAAACGGACCCATAAACACAATTCCAAACTTGGGATAGATTTTCTTGCTCATATCAGCCTTGACAGGTCTGCGTAATAATACAAGATTTCCAACTTGTAAGGGTGCACCAAAACGTTTTCCAGCTACTCTTTTCAATCGTTTCTCTGCTGCTTTCTGGAGTTGTTCCTTCGCCTTGTCAATCCTCTGCTGCCTTCCTAGGTCGGGATCTCTAGGAACGTGGTTGAAAAGATTATCCCACGGCCTTTCTGGGTTTCTTCCTAGATGAAGTCGCATTGGCACTTCTCCTGTGCTCTCCTGCACTGTAGAGTTCAGACATTCCTCAATAAGGGGCACAAATCTCACCCAACCATAATGATCATTTGGACAGAAAATTCGACAGAATTTCGAAAATTCAGCCATATATCTTTCTGAGGAATTCGATTCTGGATAACGCACGCTTGAAAATAAGTGCTTAATACCAAGCCTTTCCATATCCGCTGCAAATTCCAAGGATGTAAACTGCGTTCCATGATCTGACAGTAGATATTCTGGTTTACCAGCTTTAGGAAATACAGCATTTTCCAGTCTGCTTATTACGTTCCTCGTGTTAGCTTTCTGCATGGGACTCATTGTAACAAATTTTGAGAAAACATCCACGGTAACCAACAGGTACTGGTTACCCTGATATCCCTTCGGACAGGGGCCAAATATGTCCGTCGCCATTAGTTCATTTGGTTTAGAAGGAATCATAGCCTTCGGTTTTCCTTTTAATAAAGCAGAAGCATACTTTGCTCTTTGACATTTGTCACATGATCGAATGACCTTGGCAATGCTGGAACGCATGTTAGTCCAAATAAATCTCTCTTTAAGAGTATTAAGAGTTTTATCTAAACCGGCATGTCCAGTTGCGTGATGAGCTACCCACACTAAATTGACAACAAGTTTAGGTGGCACGACTATTCGGAGTTTAGTATGCGCAGAGTCAGCATACTTGCATACGATGTCTCCACTCAAGACAAAGTGTCGTGAATTTCTCCGTGTAGCTGCATAGTCAACATCAGTATTGTCCATGTAACCCTTGAGGAACCTGTACATTTTCCTTATTGGAGCGTGTCTCTTCTGTGACACACCGATTCGGGCTAACCTCCTAACGGTTTCTTGATCTTCTTGCTCCAATTGTACATGGTGTATCTGCACATTTTTAATAGGGTTACGTGATAGAGCATCAGCCAGTAAGTTATCTTTCCCCGGCTGGTGGACGATAGTGGCGTTAAACTGTTGGGTGAACAAAGCCCAACGTGTCAGTCTATCACTCGACATGTCAGTTTGCAGCATAAACTGTAGTGCTTTATGGTCAGTAATAATGATGACCTTATGTCCCAGCAGGATTTTCTTCCACGCTTGCAATGCTGTCACAAAAGCTAGCGCTTCAAGTTCTGTCGTGATGTAGTTTTCCTCGTGTTTCTTCAACTTCCGACTAGTGAACGCAATGTAGTGCTTGTTGCCTGCCTCGTCTTTCTGGTATAAGACTGCACTAATGCCTATTCTTGATGCATCAGACTCAATATAGAACACCTTCTCAAAGTCTGGGTACTCCAGTTTCACATTATTTCTGAGCATCTCTTTTGCTTTCTCAAAAGCCTCATCTGCTGCGGTACTCCATTTCCATCTGTTATTCTTCTTGAGTAAGTCATACAGAGGAGCCATAATTTCAGAGTATCTTGGACAGTGGCTGCTAATAAATTGGCATGCGCCTACAAATTCTCTGACTTGTTTCACCTTAGTTGGCTTTGGAAATCTCGTGATCGCATCTACTTTTTGCATGTTTGGATGATATCCATCTTTATCAATAGTATGCCCCAAGTAATTTATCTCCTTCTTCAAGAATTGACATTTTCCAAAATTCACCTTGATATTGGCCTCCCTTAAATTCTCGAACAACTTTCTCAGGTGCCCTAAATGTTCTGCGGCGCTGGGTGAAGATACGATTAAATCGTCAATGTAGCAGATTACATTTTCTTTCACTTCGTCAGTGAGCTTACTATCAAGTGCTCGAATAAGTGCTGGTCCACTGTTAACCATTCCAAAAGGCATTCTGACAAAGACCCATGACGTCTGGTCAAATAAGAATCCAGTGTACTGCATACTATCTTCTTCTAGTTGAACTTGATAAAATGAAGACGTCAAGTCAAGAACGCTGAAACATGCTCTCCCTTTGAATTTTCGAAGCAGATCTCTAATCTTGGGTGGTCGGTCATTTTCTGGAAGAATCTTCAAGTTGATGCTCCTGGCATCGAGACAAAGACGTATCTGACCATTACTTTTCTTCACTACTGTGATGGGGTTTATATAAGACGACGCCTGTTTTTTAATAATCCCGTCTACCTCCATTTTTCTGATTAACCCTCGTACTTCTTGATAGTATTTCTCAGGAATGGGGTATATTGTCTTCTGGTAAGGGGTTTCATCTGTCAGCCTTATCTTGTATTTATAATCCTTAATCAATCCAGGCTTTTCATCAAAAATATCTTGGAATTCCTTTATCAGATCCTCAAATTCCCCCTGAATTTCTTCAAATCCTTCAGTTTTTCTACTGGGTATTTCTGCTAAATTTTCCACTTCATTAATTATGGTATTCAAAATTTCTTCCCTAAGGTCTATTTCCAGACTGTTTTTCACGTCCTGTTTTTCGATCTCTTCTGTGATCATGTACCCATCATTAAAGCTAATACTTCTGTTCTTCATGTCAATAATAGCTCCGACCTTCGATATAAAATCGATTCCAAGCACCATATCAAAATTGATCTTGCTCACCACAATAAAGATCTGTTCATAATTCCTTCCATTGATCTCAAAGTACAATAACACTTGAATCTTGCACTTCACTGCCTTATCTTGGAATATCCCTCTCACGTTGACGGTAGAAACAGGTAGAACTGTCATGTTCTCTCCTCTTAGCAGACTTTGATAACATTCCTCTGAAATGATGGAGATAATTGCACCAGTATCCATCAGGGCTTTGTACTGTTGGCCATCTATCAGTACAGAAATAATAGGTAAAGCACATGGTCTTTCCTCTTTAACGATACCCCTCTCTTCTAGCAAATCTTCATCAGTAACTTCATATATCTCATTAATTGTAATCAGGTGTGGTGTGGCAATGTATTTACAAGTTCTCACTGTCGTTGAGAAATCGGCGTTTTTTTTTGTGTTACCGACCTCAAAATTCTGCTGGCTCGTAGAAGGCCCAGGATCGATTACAACATCCTGCCTTTTCTTTTGGTTTTCGGCTTCTTTTTCCCGTAATTCTTTCAGGTATTGCTGGCTTTCCCTCTCTCTTTCCTGATACTGATCGGGTGTCATAACCTGACCTTGAGGATTCTGATTTCTGTTTTGGTTCTGGTTATTTCTATTATAATTTCTGTTATAACCATTATTGTTGTAGTATCTGCCTCTTCCATTGTTGTAATTTCCTCGATTATAGTTCCAGCCTCTTCTCTGTTGATACGGACGGTAACCTTGCGATCTGTTATTTCGAAACTGATTATTCCTGTGGGGACCTACATTGTCAGTTTTCTCTTCATCTGGCTTGTCAGTTTGTTGGACTTGGTCCATATATACAGTATTTATTTCTTTGAAGTCATGCCTTTGACCTTTCTGTACCACGTTAGGCATTGGACTTGTGTAGTCTAACCTCCTCAGTAATTCATCCAAGCTAGTCAAATCCCTGATGTTTGACGAAATGATTAGTCTCCTCACCTCCACAGGCAGCATACGAGAAATCGCATCAATTAATTGCTCCGTTGACAATGGGGGTTGCAAAAATCTCAAGCGGGACAATTGACTCGTAAAGAAATCAGCGTACCGTGTTGGAAGAGTACCTGAGTATTTTCTTGAATAAACCTCCGCTCTTAACGAATTCTGCGCTTCTATGGACCAAAATCGTTTGATTAATGCCTCTGCAAACTCGTCAAAGTTACTGAATGTGTATCTAAAAGCTCGAAACCATTCGAGGGGTCCTCCAATCAAAAATTTCTCCACTATCTTCATCTCACTCTCTCTGGGAATGTGAGCTTCGATGAAATAATCTTTGAGGTTCCTTATATATTCTATAGGCGTCAAACTATCAGTGTTGCTGAATTTTTGCGGTTTGTCTTCAAAATTCCTGATGACCGTCACGTTCCTCGGATATGAATCCGGGTAGTTTTTCCCACTATCTCGATAGTTCCACTCAGGTTCCATATTCCTCTCGTCATCTTCCTCCCTGAATCTGGATATACGTTCTTCAGGAGTCACGTCTCTCTCTTCTGGAGCTAGGTTATATCTTCTGGCGTAATTCCTATTGATTTCGCAAGTCAAGCCTTCTGTATCCTTGTCAGTGATTTCCGTTAAGACTTTCTTGATTAACTCTTCTTTGTAGGTCTCCATCAAACTAGCTTCTCCTAGCTTCAAATTCTGCAGTTTGCTCGTCGTTTCATTTACATCAGAGACAACTTTATGAATCTGTTCCTCTAATGCAGATTTTAATGCTTGCACATCCTGACCTATTTGTGTTCTATCTTCAACTTGTCTTTCGGATAGCGAATCCATCCTGACGCTTAAATCTTTCCTAATCTGTACTACTTCATTGTTAATATCTATTTGAGTACTGGCAAGTTTTCTTTCAATACGTTCCTGAATTTGGGTTACATGTTCCCCACTTGACCTATTCCACTCGTCTTTCCATACTGCTACATTTGCCGTTAACATTTCTGCTATGTCTACTTCGATATCTTCTTTCAATAATCTATTATGGTCTAATACCTGGGTTCTCATGACCTCTACATCATACTTTAAACCTGCTAAAGACGCTGTCGTTCTAACTGACTCATCAACTAATCTAGTCGTTAATGCACTCATATTACGCGTACAAAGGGTTTTCGAATTTTCTATCTCTTCCCTGACTTTATTTACATCAGTTTGGACTTTAGCAATATCTACGAAAACTGTGTTGACTTCTACTTGAATCTTATTTATATCACTTTGCATCTCATTTACATCCGAATGAATGTTGTTAATATCAACCTGAACATTGGACACATCAGTTCTAACATTTTGGATTTCTCTTTGGACTTCCTCAACCTTGTCCTGGACAGTCGCAACATCATTTTTAACAACAACTACTTCAGCCCTAGCACAAGAAATATCACCTCGGACATTAGCCACATCTAGATTCAACATTGTAAGATCTTTCTGTACCTTAGAAACATCAATTTTAACATCAGCAACATCTTTATGCACATTAGACACGTCTGTGCGCATGTCAGTTACAGCATTCTCGATTCCTTGGGTATTAATCTGTAAACGCGACATATTATCCTCTAAGTTAACAGAACTGGTCTGGAGAACTTTCATATTCTCCTCCATTCGACTAGTACTCTCCTTCATACTTTCATTCATGCTAGCTTTCAAATTACTGGCATTCTCCTCCATCATCTGCTTCATACTGCTATTCATGCTTGCTTTCAAATTAGCAGACAAATTACTAGCTTTCTCCTCCATTCGACTAGTATTCCTAGCTTCCATCTCCTTCATGCTTGCTTTCAAATTAGCAGACATCTCCTCTAACATCATCCTCAGACTTTCATCTGCCATTACAATATTAATTCAAATAGACTGCTGTAGGGACATACATCAATAGAGCAAAATAACAACATCTGAGCAACATTTTTTCACCATATATAAATTTGATCAATTTTCTGTCTTAAATCTAACTTATAACTACCTTATAATTAACCTTCGAAGACACTTCATGTTGAAACAAACTCAAGCACATGTTCAAATTTCTCTGGCTCATTTTAAAATATCCTAACACAAATAATTTACATTTACAATCCAAATAATTTAATTTTATCTTTATTATGACTGAAACATGTCATAAGCCGGTCAAATAAAATAAGATTCCAGATCATAGGCGATTTTTCTAAATTTCCAGCCTATTTAACCTCTCAAGTTATATAAGATCTGATCTTTTCTGAGTGTAATTTTCCTAATACAATACAACATTTAATTCCTATATAATCACACTCTTAAATACTACAATTGGCCAAGACATCTAACAAAGAATCAACCTCTTTATTTGAGTCTAATCGAGCCACACGTTTTAGGTTTGCCAATCCTACTGGCGTTCAACCTGGTGATCCACTTATGTTGAACCAGCCCCATACGTTGACTGCGCCAATCCTTCTGTCCCCGTTTACCCGGATAGTAGGCTGTCAGATATCCGCCCCCTGAATCGGATTGGCAATAATCAACCGCACCGGCTCAGCTACACCAATGAAAATGGCACTGACAGATACTACCGAGATTTGAGCACAGAAGTTAACAGGAAATCATTGTGGAACACACCAAAATAGACGGGGTTCATACTTACCTCTACTTACCTCTTAAAAATAATCTCGGGGATTGGGTTGACAACAGGATCTCTAAAGTATGCTCCCACAATAACCTCTACCATGACATTTAAAAATGAACCAGAACGGAGACAAGAACTTTGAACTGTACAAAAGCTTTTATTTCAAATAAAGGGTATGATTTTAACAACTCAACAAAATAAATGTGGCTATCAGTAGCCCATGTCAATCTGACTATGTCCTCCTATAGGACTTGCAAAGTTATCAAACAACATGTTAGCTCCCACGAGCTCAAAATAACGTAACATTCATAGCACACTTGGACTGGAAAAGGAAGTCAGGACGAGACACATTTACAGAGCATTTGTTTTCTTTTAATAAACATCACACTTATATATATAGGCACAAGGCCAGAATGTAGACGACCTTGCCCGCTGATAACCAGTTGTCTGGCCAGCTGCGGTCTACCCTCGACTTGTCGCACACCTGTCAAATGGGCTCACTTGTCAGGCCACGTTACCATCTGCTCGTTGCGTAAGAATCCAGCTCCCTCTAAAAACGTTTTAAATGTCCGCAAGACAACACAAATATTGTTACGCAAATCTTTCAAATGCTTTACTCACACACCACTGGATTATTCTGACAATCCCTAAACTTGTTTAATTAGCATCCAAATGTTTAATAAGCGTTGTTTAGAGTATAAAACAAACTCTTAAATGTTTATAACAAAAGCTCATAAATAATTTATAGCAATTAGAAATTGTTTATAATATTTGTCAAAGACAATAAAAAAAAATTTAAACACGCCTCTAACATTACATTCGTTCCACATTATTGTCAAAGATATTTACATCATTATTTACAATATTAACATTTAAATTATTCAAATTATTAATTTAAGAAATACATTTAACCACATGTTCATCCGGTTGGTAATTTCATAATCGTGTCAATATAATCGACCAATGAAGGTTAGTTATACATATTTAATGTCACAATCTGGTTTAATAAAGGTTTAATAATTATTATAATTATTTGTGACGGTAATCTTCATTCAAAATCTTATCTCAAATTCTTTCAATACTCTTGTTAATTATAACAGTAAATTCACTTGATTAATTTTCAAAGGACTACGACAATACACTCCATCGGAAAATACTTCGCTTACAAAATAATGCACAAAACTGCATTAAAATAGGCCCAAAATTCATCATATATTAATATATATGGCATCAAAATCTTCCACAGAACTTACAAAATCTCCACTAACAAATTCTTTAACATCATTAATTACTGTGGGAACCTCCTTCATTAATTCAAGGGCATTATACATCAGCGACTTTCAACACGTCCGCTGCACTAGCGATTATACGAGGCACGTCCAGAAAGTAAGCTCCGTTTGGTAATTAAATTAAATTGTGTACAGATACAGAAAAAATATTTATTGCACAACATTCTACACCTCTTAAACTACTTTTCCACATAACTGCCGAACTTTTGCAGGCATTTGTCATAGCGTGGCACAAGTTTTTGGATACCTCTTCATAGAAGTTTGCCGCCGACCCGTAAACGAGAGTGAAGACTCCCCTTAAGATATCCTACTGTTTGGTCACTACTGTTAGGCAAATTGCGTGCTTACCAGGAGAACTGCGTATGTTTAGGAGTTCTCCTGACCACATACGCAATTTGCCTAACAGTGATGGCCAAACAGTAGGATATCTTAAGGGGAGTCTTCACTCTCGTTTACGGGTCGGCGGCAAACTTCTATGAAGAAGGTATCAAAAAACTTGTGCCACGCTATGACAAATGCCTGCAAAAGTTCGGCAGTTATGTGGAAAAGTAGTTTAAGAGGTGTAGAATGTTGTGCAATAAATATTTTTTCTGTATCTGTACACAATTTAATTTTATTACCAAATGGAGCTTACTTTCTGAACGTCCTTCGTACATTCATAGTTCCACTTCAAAAATTCTTATAATTATTAATTGTTTCAAAACTGTTATCTTAAACCTTCGTGGATTTCATTCATGAATCGAAATGAAGTAAAAATTTGCCAATCACAAACAAATTTAATAGTGAATACGCTTATATACGCCTGTCTGGTCTATCAAAATTTAAGATTAACATCTTCAAAGAATTGTAGTATAAAAATACTATCATCAAACAAAGTGCGACTAAACTGCAAAATAGTCGAATAGAATCCAATTAGACTGGGGAATGCAAACATCATTATATAAATCTCTAATTGAGAAAAAACTCCTAACAAAAGTTCATGACTTTAGTGCATTCAATAGTTCATCTTTCACAAAATTGTCTATGATGCAATGGTCGTTCATAACTGACGATAAATGTCTGTGTTGCAATCAATTCAAATAACGACTAGTATTTCCAAGATCGTCGACAACGTAATGGATTTTAACGCTCTAAAATCATTTAAATGTTCTTCCTTCTTGATGATGACAGAAAATTGGTCAAAGTAATTAAACTGGGGTAGAATTACTTTAATAAAGTGACACGCTGTCTGAATTTAACTCTGCCATAAAAATCATTAACTTACAGTCAAATCGTGACTACAAAAATAAGCAAATTACTGAAAAATCTAAATATCAGTCTCAACCGATCCAAAATCATTTAACTATGCCCATGACATAACAATGTCTTAATAAATCGTCGAAAAAGGCATAACTCATCAAGGTGTACTGAGAATAGGAATCTCAAACAAGAATATGGGGCAAAATACATGAGGACAGAAAATATGGGAAAATGGTTGCTCAGATATCGCTAAAAAACTCAAATAAAACAATAAACGTTCACGACTACCTTATCTGCTGATTGAAGTTCCAGAGGAAAATTCCCCAAAGAAGACTGCTGATGGATCCATTTCACCAACTTGAAGATGAGCTCCATCCTCCAAACAGGAAACAGCACCCTCGGAGAATCGAACCGCTTCCTCCTCCGGAAATTGCACTGCTCCGTGAAGACGAAAGACATCCTTCCGGCAAAATTCTTCTTTGTGAGTCGGGACTACCCTGACCTCTCTTGAAAAATCCCTGAAGTTCCAGTAGAAAATCGCCATGAAGTTTTTGTAGTAATTTCCGAAGAAATATTCATATTCAGTGAGTATGAAATCGTTTCCATTGCTGTTTGATAGTATTCAGCGTTGGACCACGAAACATGGGTGTAGATGGTTATTCACCACATGTTCGCTTGTGTGGAATGGCGATTAGTGAAGTTCCATGCTGCTATCTTACTCCAACGATATATGTCCCAATCGCATTAAAGTCCTTTAGCCTTCCATCTTCTCTTCGGTTATGGTAATAGTAGAACAAACTGCCATATTAAACTGCTCCATAATACTGTAGCGTTGTGTCACAAAAGCAATCTGAAGTCTCCCTATTGCACTAGCAGTGTCAGCCGTGGCGTAGAATCTGACGATATAAAGTGCTTCTCAGGTGGCGAGAAAATCACTTTTGTCAGTCGTCTAAAAATGCCAATATCTTCCAAAATAACTCCGCGAAATTGTTCAACTTTTCGACATTCCTTAATGTAGCACTGCACAATAGAATTAGCTTATAGTCGACCGCTAACTGTTCATAGCTAATCTTGTAGACGCGTTATAATGTGCGTTTTAACTTCACCTAGTTTTCACTCACTGTAAACTTGCACTGCTTGTCTGCTCGATAGTTCACTGCGGTGGCTTCACCACGCGGTATAATGACGACTCTTTCTACTAATTTCACTCGACGTCTCACCGAAATGACTATATAAGACCTGATACTATAAGAACTGAAGATCTGAGCTTAGGTTCTGACGATTTGAGATCTGACGATTTGAGATATGAGACCGCTCTCTTCTGCGCAAGGCCTTTTATAAACTTCCTAAGGGGCGTATCCATCCCTTCCATAGCGTGTTACTGCGTCATCGCTAGAAGCTCCAACTTCGTCAATACATGACGGATTTTCAAAATTCAAAAACTGAAAATAAATTTCACCAAAATTCCAGATCAATGCCTCTACTGCAAATGGATTTCCACAATTCTGCATTCCAAAAAGTAATAAAAATACCATAGTTTCAGCAATCTCCGTCTTTCTTCAAACTATCGTTCATTGGTTCGAGCCTCCCCTCCAATAGCATAATTTCTTCCTCAGCAGAATTCCACGTTTCCTGCGACTGCGTCGTAAATCTCGGATCTTTCTCGAATAAATGCTGACGTCACTGAGAATCTCAGCTCAAGTAGCCTGCTGGCATAACGTCTGCGTCATCCGTGCTTACGTCATGACTACCCACGTCATAACTATGACAGCCATAACATTCTTCATAATTTTCCAAAATAGCCACCGTGGTCTCTATATAATTCAATTTACGGGGGCAGTACCAAAGGGCCTTAATGCGGGACAGTGTTACTCGTCGAGTTCCAAACGGTAATTATGTAAAATCTGGTTGAGATCGGTGAAACGGTGTAGTTTTGTGCCAAGGGCCAAAATGCAGGGAATGGAGTGGCCTGTCCAAATTTTAAAGTGGACAGTGTTACTCATCGGGTTCCAAAGGGTAAGTAATCACATTTTGTTTTTGATCTGTGAACGATGTAGATTTGTGCCAAAGGGCCTAAATGCGTGGAATGGAGTGGTCTGTCCGAAATTTCGAGTGGACAGTGTTACTCGTCGAGTTCCAAAGGGTAATTATGTAAAATCTGGTTGAGATCGGTGAAACGGTGTAGTTTTCTGCCAAAGGGCCGAAAATCAGGGAATAATGTGGTCTGTCCGAAATTTAAAGTGAACAGTGTTACTTGTCGAGTTCTACGGGCAAGAATATAAAATTGGGGTCAGATCGGTGAAACGGTGTAGATTTGTGCCAAACAGCCTAAATGCAAGGGATGGAGTGGCCTCGCCGCAATTTCAAGCAGACAGTGTTAGTCGCAGTGTTCCAAAGGGTAAATATACAAATTTTGGTTGAGATCGGTGAAACGGTGTAGATTTGGGACAAAGGGCCTAAATGCAGGGAATGGAGTGGTCTGTCCGCAATTTCAAGCAGACAGTGTTACTCGCAGGGTTCCAAAGGGTAAGTATACACATTTTGGTTCAGATCGGTGAAACGGTGTAGATTTGTGCAAAAAGGGCTTAAATGCAGGGAATGGCGTGGTCTGTCCGAAATTTCAAGCAGACAGTGTTAGTCGCAGTGTTCCATAGGGTAAATATACAAATTTTGGTTGAGATCGGTGAAACGGTGTAGATTTGGGCCAAAGGGCCTAAATGCAGGGAATGGAGTGGTCTGTCCGCAATTTCAAGCAGACAGTGTTACTCGTAGGGCACCAAAGGGTAAGAATACGAATTTTGGTTCTGATCGGTGAAACGGTGTAGATTTGGACCAAAGGGCCTAAATGCAGGGAATGGGGTGGTCTGTCCGAAATTTTAAGTGGTCAGTGTTACTCGCAGGGTTCTAAAGGGTAAATATACAAATTTTGGTTGAGATCGGTGAAACGGTGTGGATTTGGACCAAAGGGCCTAAATGCAGGGAATGGGGTGGTCTGTCCGAAATTTCAAGTGGACAGTGTTACTCGCAGGGTTCCAAAGGTTAAATATACAACTTTTGGTTCAGATCGGTGAAACGGTGTAGATTTGTGCAAAAGGGCCTAAATGCAGGGCATGGGGTGGTCTGTCCGAAATTTAATGTTGACAGGGTTACCCGCAGGGTTCCAAAGGGTAAGTATACAAATTTTGGTTCAGATCGGTGAAACGGTGTAGATTTGTATACATAACAGACAGACAGACAGACAGACAGACAAACTTTGTGCTTTATATATATAGATAGATATATATATATATCAGTTTCTTGTGGACACGATAACTGCCGTAATTTTGCACCAATCACTTTGAATTTGTTACATAATATGTATCCCTATAAAATCTCGGTTGAGTTCGTTAATGGGCAAAATCGGTCGAAGGGGGTGAAAATGGGGGGCTTTTTTTCGAAAAAGTGAAATTTCGCTATAACTCTCTTAATACGTGAAATATCGAATCCATTCAGAGTTCATAATATGTGTCGGATAAGTGCCAAAAATGTATGTCAAATAAGTTTTTTGATAGCACCAACCATTGACCAAAGGGGTGGAAAAAAGTGGGTTTTTCGGGAAACATTAATCATATCTCTCTTAATAGGCACAATATCAAAACCGTACAAAATGGAAAATATTCCCCTAATAATTACCTAAAACTTTTGTCTGAAAGAATTTTTATATGACCCACCATTACGCCAAGGGATGAGAAAAATGATTTCGGAAATTTAAAAAATGCCAAGTGCCATCAGAGGTTACCATAACAACGCTTTTAAATTGATAAGGGATGATCTATCAGAGGTTGCCAAGACAACGCCATTGACGAGATCACATTCATTTTTAGCCTACTTTTCACAGTTTTCAAAAATGAGGAAAAAGTAGACTTATAAGATATATCCGGGAAAATGTGTCTGTCCTTCTGTCTGTCTGTTTGTCTGTCTGTCTGTCCTTCTAGCTGTGTGTGTGTGTCCCCCCCCCTATCAACTCCTAAACGGCTGCAGCAATCGAACCCAAATTTAGTATGAGTAAAGATGTATACCGGAATATCTCAGGCCCATATTTGAAAAAGATGCTAGTGCTACCAACTGCTAAAAAAACGCACTAGAAATTTGAGCTCCATGTTGGATATCTTGGAAGGTATACATGGGAGCTATTCTAAAATTGGCACACATGTAGATAATACTATTTCAGTTTAATTTCCAGGTGCCATACATGACAGCGTTGCCAAAATAATTGTAAGCCTTCTGATAAGTCCAATTTTTAAATGCATATAACTTCTACACTATCAATTGGATTTCAACCAAATTTTGTATGTAATATGTGTACATAAACATATATGACTGAGTGTATTCTTAAGAGCCACCAGGGCTGCCAACGGTTAATAATTGCTCTCTATTTTGTATCCAAATATATCAGAAAGTATGCAAGCCGACAGCTTTAAACTATGCACACGTAAATTACCCGACATTTTACATTAATTTGGAGTAACTTATATACGTCAGTTCTTCCAACATGATTCTAAGCCTGCTGATAGGACCAATTTTTAAATACATGTAACTTCTATACCAACAAATGGATTTCATCCAAAATTGGCACAGAAATATATAATATTTCAGATTATTTCTGACCAGCACTCGCATGACATTGTTGCCAACATGCTTTTACGTGTACTAATAGATCCAATGTCTAAATCCATGTAACGTCCTTTGGACTTCAACCACATTTTGTATTCTGTACCTTAGGAGATGGAAGTAAGAATATATTCAGTCGCCAAAGCTGCCAACTGTATTGCTCTATTAGGCTACATTATGCCTAGTATACCTTATTTCGAACTAATTAAGACATTTCGATATTACCCACTTAATTTCGTCATTATTCTAGATAGGTTCATATGAAAATGAAAATCCACAGCCTGCTTCCAGTCTCCGACCGGGTCAGGAATGGAATGAATGAAGCCCCCATCTAGCGGCGAGGATATGAACTGTGCCGGCTGCCGAAGCCTGTCGCACTCCTCTGGGGCAATGATTAAATGAATGACAGATGAAATGAAATGATAGTGGAGAGTGTTGCTGGAATGGAATTGTGACAGGGAAAACCGGAGTACCCGGAGAAAAACCTGTTTGCCTCCGTTTTGTCCAGCACAGATCTCACATGGAGTGACCGGGATTTGAACCACGGACCCAGCGGTGAGAGGCCGGCGTGCTGCTGCCTAAGCCACGGAGGCTCTAGATAGGTTCATATACTGTAGATTAATCTATGGCATGAATCTTAATTTTAAGAAAAGTAGGCTCTTTAGTTCGTCACGGAACTTCTTGTTCCATCTGACTATGAGGGAAGCGGCTAACTGGTAGCTTGCTGAACTTCTATGCCCAAGGTGCTGGTTCAAAGCCGGACAAAGTCGCCGGATTTTCTAAGAGCGCTAAAAATCCGTCAGCATGCTTTCCTTCGGAGGGGAAGTTACAACGTTCGTTGCAAGTTGCTGGTTGCGGTGGCATCTAGCAGCCAAGTTCACAGCTAGGTGTCGTTGACGTTAGTATTTGGTACAAAATTAGGTACTACTACTTAAAATTGACCGTCTGCAGACCTTACCTGAATTACAGACTAATACAGTCATCACAAATAACACCGTTTATCAGACAGATTCTACACACACCCAATGTACACGGGGTTACATGACCACCTTGTCGCAGCCCATAAACTGAGGAACCAACCAACATCTCTGCGGGAGATAAAATTTTGCGTGAAGAAGTAACAGACTGTTAGATAGTTACACATTAGTTCCAAAACTTGCATAAGGACAGTGTGATCACAAGTATAAAAATTAACCCCAAATGACAAGAAGGTTACCATCCCCATAAGACAGTAAAATGTTAAAAGTATGCATAGAAAGACGAAAAAATGTTAACTAACCTCCAATTGTAAAATACTTTCTCGCAATAAATGAGGCCTGATCCTCCTACGAAAACCTGCATATTTTGCCTATTATAGCCTATCCCCTAGTTTGCTCGGTGAAATCTACCTCCGCCTTCCGGCGTGCCGAGAGGATTTTCTTTTTTACGAGGGAAGTGGAAAAATCTTGTATATGACCTTGAGAAGGGTCCGCACTCCTCAAGAGTGTGGGATTCTTACCCACTAAAAAACCACACCCTGTCCTTTTGACAAAACCCATCCCGGGACCACTTTCGTATTACTTCAGGATGGAGCCATTTTCTTTGCTTCACAAGCACCATCTTACTTCTCAATTCATAGTCCGCGGATCGCAGACTTAATCAACTAAATCGAGCGAGTCCCCATCCGACTTCTTCTGACGAAGGACCACCTCAACGAAGAAAGCGACCGTATCGCAGCTGAGCTCGTTCCTCAGCATAATTCCAACTATATTATCCGGCGTTATTGGACAATAATGATAATAATAATAATAATAATGCCAGCGGTGGCATGCTGTACTGTACAGTCCTTGTTTTGAGCTCCTCACATTTCCGCTTTTTATGTAAGTTTTACACGTTTATATGGTTAGTTTACGATTTCTATGGTGATTTTTAAGGAGTCTTGTCAAAAACAAGTGTGTGTTATAGTGCTTGTGGATATATCAACGTCATAATCATCAAAATACAGCTGCGAAATGTTTGTTTACATTCATGTTGTGGTTGCTACATCGTTAGTTACAGTGCCTTATAACCCCAAATGCCTTCTCGAAATGGGTTATGTTCGGTGTTTTGTGTGTAATTGGGAAGTTTCAAGCCCATTTATTATATACTTCATATAATGTAAGGAAGGAAGGAAGATTGTTGTTTTACGTGACCGTGAATCTTGTGATTATGAGCCACGGGACCTCCTTTTTACGTGGAATCCGAACCACAGGACATGGCATTTCACTTCGAAAATCTCACATGCATTCATATAAAGTGTGGAGGTAATCGGACTGTTTTCGTGTTAATATTACGAATGGTAAAGTTTACATCTGCTTAACCTACAAAATTAGGTTACACGTATTTGCTACATATATTCTTGTATGTATTCCTTCTCTGTTGGTCGTTTACACTTACATGACGTCTACTATTGTAATATAAGCACTATCTCTGCAAGATAATTATACCGTATATCTAATGTGTGTTGTGAGAAATCTGCAATGACAAGGTATGTGCTAACCAGAAGTGACGAGATATACTAAATCGGGTAGGCAGGACTCCTGAGCCGTAGTGAAGGTAACCTGTCTAGGAGATGGAAAACTCCAAAATTAAACCTACAACTGTAGCGTCTGACCCGAAACAGGCGGCTGCCAACAGCGTCTGTATCCCATGTTAGGGACGGCTGATAACAAAACCTGGCTGTAGGTATAAAAGGCAAACCCATCTAATGCATGATGGAGAAATTAACGAGTAATGCCTCGGATGAAATGCCGCTGCCTGGGGAGCGCCAGGGCACGTTTGGAGCCGGTGCTGGACGTGACAGTATGCGAGCCGCCGGTGGTAGAGGGCTGAACAGCGGGCCACTACCGGGCAAGATCCCGAAATCATTACAGCCGACAAGCGTTTGCAAGATGAGCCTGAGCAGCGAAGTGAATCATTATCTAGTACTGTACTTCACCTGCTGAAGGTGCTGCACTGGTAACTCAACCTGTGCTCACCCAGGCAGGACTGCCACGACAGCGTATTAAATGGACAAATGTCATGAATGAAACCATAATACGCACTTATTTTAGGGTTACTGCCTTCGGACAGAATTCAGTTGGTTATAGGCAACGCTTACATTCTGAATTTCTGTTGCATTACCCTGAACTAACTGTGACCGAACAGAGAGTATCTGATCAATACAGGGCTATTCTCCGGAATAATCTTATCCCTGAAGCCAGGATGAATACCATTAAAGAAGAGGTACGGCTTGAGAAGGAAGGTGTGAATGGAGACACTCAGAACAGTGTTCCTGAAGAACTGGAGTCGGCACAAGCTGATAGCTAGAACCTTCAAGAAGTAGAACCAGTTTCCATGCAAATTATCGATAACACCAAATTGGAAAGTTGAAGTATGAAATGATGACTACAGTCATAGAGTTTTATGGAACTGATACAAATTTCAGGCCGAAAATACCGAAAGTAAATGGTTCAAGAAAGCTGACAAAGATACTGAGTATCATGAATCGGGATGTTTTGCCGGAACATGTTGAAGCATCTGCCAATCTGGAATCCCTTCATACTATTATTTACTGTGGTGCAGTAACTGTTGTGAGAGCTATGGGTATTGGACAACATGAACGGAAAAAGCAAATGCCATCGATGCCAAACTGGGAAAGAAGACTTGTTGGAAGGATTGAACAGCTCAGGGCAGATATTGCTAGAATGACACAATATGTTCGTGGTACAAGAACAAGAAAATTACTGGGGAAAGCTGAGCATATAATGAGACAAAACACAGACCACACACAGCGATATGTACCGAATTCAACACCTGAAGAGTGCTTAGATACCTTGAAACAAAGGCTGTCTGTTTTATCCGCCAGACTTGCAAAGTATAGGGAGAGTATGAAGAGGTATAAAGATAATTTCCTTTTCGCCAACTCAGAGAGAAGATTCTATCAGACTCTGGGTAAGATAAAGGTTTATGCGGACAAAAACTATCCGACTAAAGAAGAAGTTCAAGAATTTTGGGGCAAACAACTGTCTACACCATCTCATCATGGCACTCAATCAAGTTGGGTAAGAGAAGAACACCAAGCTTCCCAAAGATTTGAGCAAATGCAGCACGAGAAATTCACCACAAATGATATTAAGGAAGTTATCAACAACTTAGCGAATTGGAAAGCCCCTGGCCCTGACCAGATTCAGAATTTTTGGTATAAGAAGTTCTGGAGCATCCACAATCGACTAGGTGAGTTCATTAATGATGCCATCCTTCATCCTGATAGCTTGCCCGAATTCATCACACGAGGCATCACATATTTGCTTCCAAAAGATCTACAGAATACATGGGATCCTACAAAATATCGTCCCATCACATGTCTACCCACGTTGTATAAGATCATTACATCATGCTTGGCTAACAGGATATATGCACACTGTGAAAGAAACAATATAATTGCCGTTCAACAGAAAGGTTGTAAAAAGGGTTCAAAAGGGTGCAAAGAACAACTAATAATTGACTCAGTTGTGTGTGGCCAGGCACACTTAAATCATCGAAACCTTCACATGGCGTACATCGATTATAAGAAGGCCTTTGATTCTGTGCTCCATGGCTGGCTAGTAGCAGTGCTGCGATTGTATAGGATCAATTAGGTATTTGTCAGTTTCTTGGAAAGGGTTATGTCAGCATGGCAAACTAGATTGTGTCTCAGTACGCCACGCGGAGATATACGAACATATGAGATATCGATTCGGAGAGGCATCTTTCAAGGAGACTCCCTTAGCCCCTTATGGTTTGTCCTGGCAATGAATCCTTTATCTACCCAGCTTAACTCTACTCACTACGGCTTTTCTATCAAGATTGGAAAGAGATTTGGTACTCGGCTAAATCATCTGCTATACATGGACGACCTTAAACTCTATGCCGAAACAGAGTCGCATCTGGAAAACTTGTTGAGAATAGTTGAAGCATTCTCACGGAACATACAAATGGGATTTGGTTTGGACAAGCGTCGGACACTAAAGGTGGTGAGAGGAAAAGTGCAGAAGTCCGGGTATGAGCTGGAAGATGGACAGCATATTAGGGCTATGTTGGCAGAAGACACCTACAAATACTTAGGAGTAAAACAAGCTGAGCATATTGACCATGTGTCAATAAAGAAAGATTGTCCTGTGAATTTGTCAAAAGATTAAAACAAATCATAAAAACGCACTTGAACAGCAAAAACCTAGTGAAAGCTGTTAACACGTACGCTGTACCTGTGCTGAGCTACTCCTTTGGCATAATCAAATGGTGTAAAACGGACATCGAAGGACTTGAGCGAAAAATGAGAACGACGCTCACAAAAGGAAGGAAACACCACCCACGATCTTCAATAGAGCGATTGACTCTACCCAAAAGCCTAGGTGGACGCGGGTTCGTTGACATTGTTAATCAGATGAAACGACAGATAGTCAGCCTTAGGGAGTACTTCTACGCAGAAGCGAGGTCATCTGTACTTCACAGAGCCATCAATGAGGCGGACAGATCAACGCCACTGGTCTTGTGTCAGCAAGAGATTCATCACCTCCTACATACTGACCTTCAGAAGATGGAAGCATGGAAAGCAAAACCTTTGCACGGAAGACATCCAAATGAGGTGAGTCAAGCAAATGTTGATATAACTGCGTCAAACTACTGGCTCACTTCAGGACAGATCTTTCCAGAAACTGAAGGTTTTATGCTAGCAATTCAAGACCAAGTCATCCCTACAAGGAACTACCTCAAGTTCATGGTAAAAGATCCCGCTGTACCAGATGATAAGTGCCGCTACGGATGTCAACAGTCAGAAACAATACAGCATATTACATCTGCATGTAGATATTTCGTGGCATCAGAGCACAAACAAAGGCATGATGCAGTTGCTAAAATCTTGCATCAGGAGTTGGCTGATAAGTTTCAGCTTTTGAAAGGAAATAAAGTTCCGTACCACCAATATCAGCCAGAGTGTGTTCTTGAAAACAATGAATACAAGCTGTATTGGGACCGAACTATTTTGACTGATCAATCGGTATCACACAACAGGTCGGATCTGATGGTTGTAAACAAGAAAACCAAGCAAACTACATTGATTGATATTGCGATTCATAACAACAAGAATCTCCAGTCAAAACACATTGAAAAGATCAGCAAATACAGCGAGTTGGTCGACCCTATCAAAAGACAATGGCATGTAGAGCGAGTGAAGACCATACCTATCATTGTCTCGAGTACGGGCGTGATCCCAAGTACCTTGCTCCAAGGCCTTAAAGAACTGGATCTGGATACTCGGCTGTGCAAACTAATGCAGAAGGCAGTAGTTCTATCAACAACCAGAATCGTTCGGAAGTTCATGGGTAGCGAAATTCTAGATTAGAAGTTGCTGTTTCCGTAGCCATACTTTGGTTCACTGAAGCCCGTATAGTTACGTTGTAATACACCAGAAATGTGTTATATGTACTGTATAAACCGATAATAATAATAACAATAATAATAATAATAATAAATCACAATAATTGTGTCGTGTACTGGTGTTATACCGAGAACTCTCCACAGTAGTCTATCAATATTGAATCTGCACCCGCAGATATATATTGAACTAAAGAAGGTAGTTCTGTTAAACACATGCCATATTGTTAGGAAGTTCCTTGGTGACAATAACCGGGCCGAATACTCAGCAAGGCTCGAAGATCCAGATGGAAATTTAGCTCATCCTACAAATGAAGGAGACTCGTGAAGACTGCGGGCAAGACATGGATGTTAAGTCCCTGAACAGTGTAATAGAAATTATCTCAGTACAGATGGTTCCTTGCTAAGGCCGAACCAGGCTTTAACAGAAAATGCAGCCGGTATTTGCCGTGATAATGTTGTCAAACAATAAACTATAATATTAATAATAATAATAAATAAATAAATTTAATAATTAATGAAAGGCCGCTGCCTGAGGTTCGTCAGGGCATGTCTAGAGCCGGCGATGGACATGACAGCAAGCGAATCGTCGGTGGCAGGATGCTTATGAGGCGGGCTCCTGTCGCACAAGAAGATACAGCCCAACAACTACAACAAAGCCAACCAACGTCAAGTGCTTTGCCTGCTGAAAGTGCTGTGCCAGAACCACTTCCGGCGCTCACCCAAGCAGGCCTGTCAAGAAAGCGCTTAAAATGGTCAATCGTAATGAACGAGACCATAATGCGCATTTATTATAAGGTGACTCGCATTGGAACAGAACTAACTGGATATAGGCAGAAATTATTCAATGAGTTCCATGAAGCATACCCCAAACTCCGTGTGACTGAACAGAGAGTGGCGGACCAATATAGGGCGATAGTCCGTAATAATTTAGTGCCAGAAGCAAGACTGAATGCAATCAAGCAGGAGGTCCGAAGAGTGTTTGATTGTGATCAAGGAACTAATCTGGAGAGTGAATTAGCACAAGAGCTCCATGAACAGGAACAACATCAAGAAGAACACAATGAGCCAGTCAGTGGCATAGAGCCGGATACACATCATGAAGATGAGTCACATACCAAGATCTTAGCAGATGAAATGATGACGGCAATGACTCAGTTCAATGGAACAGACCCAAAGCTTAGACCTGCCTTGCCTCGAGTAAATTCGTCTAGGAAGGTATCAAAAATTTTAAATATCATGAATCAAGCTATCCTACCCAAACACTTGATAGATGTGAATGACTTAGAATCTCTTCACACTGTTCTGTACTGTGGAGCCGTCACAGCTATCAGAACTATGGGCATCCAACTGAGAGAAAGGAATAATTCCTGCAGTAAGAAATGTGCTCCTGTTACTCCTAAGTGGGAGAGACGTCTGATAGGCAATATCGACAAATTGCGAACAGATATTGGCCGTTTGACTGAGTTTATCAGAGGAACGCACACAAGAAGACTGGTGAGACTCTGTAAGGCAATAATGAGGCGGTCCAAAATCCACACCGACCGAGATGATCCAAACACAAAAGCCGAACAGTGTTTAGATACACTCAAACAGAAACTTACGTTGGTAGCGAACAGACTTTCCAGATACAGAGCCAGTAGGAAACGGAGACAGGACAACAACTTATTTGTCAAAGGCGAGAAGAAATTCTACAGAGCACTGAGTGAAAACCACGTATCCTTAAATGCTCCTTATCCAGCAAGGGAAGAAATTGAAGAGTGTTGGAGCAATCAACTATCCAAAGCCACCAATTTTAACTCAGACTCCCATTGGGTTCAGGAAGTAACAAACATCTCTAAAGAATTTAATCCGATGCAATATGATCCAATAACATCCACTGAAATTTCTTCCATCATTAAAGGTCTTCCTAACTGGAAAGCACCTGGTTTAGATCAGATTCAGAATTACTGGTATAAGAAATTCTGGTGCGTATACGATCTTCTGTCTACTCTGGTGAATGAAGTTGTTGCTCATCCACAGAAGATGCCAAATTTCCTTACACAAGGTGTAACACATCTACTTCCGAAAGACCCACAAAATATGCAAGATCCTGGAAAATACCGTCCAATTACATGCCTTCCCACGATGTATAAGATCATCACGTCCTGTCTTAGTAGGAGGATATATGCTCACTGTGGAAAAAATAACATCATAGCAACACAACAAAAAGGATGCACGAAAGGGTCCAAAGGGTGTAAAGAAATTCTTATCATTGACTCAGTGATTTCTAAGCAGGCTTTAACCAATAACAGAAATTTATTCACGGCATATATTGACTACAAGAAGGCCTATGATTCCGTGCCCCATGATTGGTTGATCCATATTTTGTCAGTGTATAAGATTGATCCTCAGATTATATATTTCTTGGAACGCGCTATGGCGACGTGGCGTACAGTAATGTGCCTTAGTACTACAAATGGCAGTATTGCAACAAGTATGATCCCAATCCACAAGGGAATATTCCAAGGAGACTCCTTGAGCCCATTATGGTTCTGTCTTGCGATGAACCCACTATCAAACCAACTTAATTCAACAAAATATGGCTTCAGTATCAAGAAGAACTCCAGGGAGCTTGCAAAGCTCAACATCTCTTGTATATGGATGACCTAAAGCTATATGCTGCCACCAGAGCACAACTAGAGTTTCTGTTGATGATAGTGGAAACCTTTTCACAGGATGTGAAAATGGAATTCGGACTGGAGAAATGCAAAACGCTGAACGTTATGAAAGGCAAGCTGCAGGAAGGTGTATATGAAACAGCTCAGGGCCATCTGATTGCAACAATGCTCACTAGCGAGACCTATAAGTATCTGGGAATGAAGCAAGCCAGACACATAGAACACTCAGTAGTGAAACAAGATCTGACGAAGGTATTTGTCAGAAGAATTAGGCTTGTTTCTAACACCAGCCTCAACAGTAAAAACTTGGTTAAGGCAATCAACGCTTATGCTGTCCCTATCCTTAGTTACTCGTTTGGGGTCATCAAGTGGAGTAAAACTGACATTGCAGGTTTAGAACAGAAAATTAGAACATCACTGACCAAATCACGAAAACACCATCCCAGGACATCAGTGGAACGAGTCATGTTACCGTGACATATGGGTGGGAGAGGAATTGTTGATATAAACAACCAAGTAGCTTGACAGATCTATGAGCTAAGAAAATACTTCTGTTCTGTATCGAACCATTCGATGCTGCACAAGGCTGTCACAGAAGCAGATGATTCAACTCCACTACTCTTAAGTCAGCAAGAGACTCAAATTCAGGTGCGCAGTGATTTGGATAGATTCAATGCCTGGTTGTCCAAGCCACTACACGGAAGACATCCCAATGAAGTCATTCAAACTCACGTCGACAAGCTAGCGTCGAACGTTTGGTTGATTTCTGGGCAGATGTTTCCTGAAACAGAAGGCTTTGTGATGGCTATTCAGGACCAGGTTGTCCCCACGAGGAACTACCTAAAGTTCATAATCAAGGATGCATCTGTGCAAGATGACCATTGCAGATACGGTTGCCCAACATCAGAGACTGTTCAGCATATTATATCAGGTTGTCGCAATTTTGCAGGGACAGATTATAGGAAGAGACATGATTTTGTTGCCAAGATAGTACATCAAGAATTGGCTATACAACTTCAATTGCTGAGCCAAGAGAAAGTACCGTACTATAAATATGCTCCTGAAAGTGTACTGGAAAATGACAGCTTTACGTTGTACTGGGATCGTACTGTATTGACAGACCAGTCAGCTGTGCTCAACCGACCTGATTTAGTTCTTGTTGACAAATGCATGAAGCACACCACCTTCATAGATGTGGCGATCCCAAACAGTGGCAACATGCTAACAAAGCATGTTGAATAGCTGTCAAAATACACAGAGCTTTCAGAACTGATAAGGAAGCAATGGCACATGGCACAAGTCAGGACAGTTCCTATTATTATCTCCAGCACTGGCGTGATTCCCAACAACTTAAAGGAATCGCTCATGGCGTTGAAATTAGACCCAGGCCTTTTCAAACTGATGCAGAAAACAGTCATACTTTCTACGTGTCGCGTAGTAAGGCTGTTCTTGGGCAATCGGGCCTGAAGCAATGAGGGAAATATGAAGCTACTACTCAATGCAGTCACCAAGAATTTGCTCCTTGTGATATGTACGGTATCTGGGATTGTAAATGTTTTCTTTCCAGCAAATGCTGAGAATGTGTAAGCGCATGCGCAAAATAAATAAATAAATAAATAAATAAATAAATAAATAAATAAATAAATAAATAAATAAATAAATAAATAATAATAATAATAGTAATAATAATAATAATAATAATAATAATGGCTATTCAGGACCAGGTTGTCCCCACGAGGACCTACCTAAAGTTCAAAATCAAGGATGCATCTCTGCAAGATGACCATTGCAGATACGGTTACCCAACATCAGAGACTGTTCAGCATATTATATCAGGTTGTCGCCATTCTGCAGGGACAGAATATTGGAGGAGACATGATTTTGTTGCCAAGATAGTACATCAAGAATTGGCTATACAACTTCAATTGCTGAGCCAAGAGAAAGTGCCGTACTATAAATATACTCCTGAAAGTGTACTGGAAAATGACAGCTTTACGTTGTACTGGGATCGTACTGTATTGACAGACCAGTCAGCTGTGCTCAACAGACCTGATTTGGTTCTTGTTGACAAATGCATGTGGCGATCCCAAACAGTGGCAACATTCTAACAAAGCATGTTGAAAATCTGTCAAAATACACAGAGCTTTTAGAACTGATAAGGAAGCAATGGCACATGGCACAAGTCAGGGCAGTTCCTATTATCATCTCCAGCACTGGCGTGATTCCCAACAACTTAAAGGAATCGCTCACAGAGTTGAAATTAGACCCAGGCCTTTTCAAACTGTTGCTGAAAACAGTCATATTTTCTACGTGACGCGTAGTAAGGCTGTTCTTGGGCAATCAGGCCTGAAGGAGTATGGAATTTTACAAAATGGACAAGTATATACAATATTATACAAAAACCTGCAAATAATATATAGTACTAAGTAGTCAACAATTACACATAGATATCCAAATTATTTATCGATTGCACTAGGGATACTGAGACATCAGCAAGGTCTTTCCGGTCTCAACCATAAGCACGCAGAGGGCATTCGTCCATTATGTGATGTATGGTCTGAACCAATGCACCACAATCACATGCTGGAGAGTCCCTGAAGCCCCACTGGTGAAGGGAGAATGCAGATCTTCCACAATTAGTGCGAAACCTGTTTAGTGATGACCACGTTCTTCTTGGCAAACTGAAACCAGCTGGGGACATGGTTTGGACTAAAGAGGCTAGGCCACTCCGGAGGTGTTCCATTCTTCTTTTAAATTGAAACCAGCATCCATTAGATTCTTAGCTGTTATCATTGGTGGCTTACGGGATTTCAGCCTTTGTCTCCAGAGATCTGCAACATTCCTGTGAATGGGTAGAGTTGGATTGGAAATGATCTTATCATATTCTTGAACAAGGGCTCTTGATCGTCGCAGGTTTGGTGGAACAATGTGAGACAGGACTGGCACGCAGTGTGTTGCAGTAGGCTTCAGAGTACCGGAGATGATACGCATGGTGGTGTTAAGTTGTACATCGACTTTCTTTATGTGGCAACTGTTAAGCCATGCTGAAGAGCACTATTTTTTATTTATTTTTAGCGTATGGCTTTTAGTGCCGGGAGTGTCCGAGGATATGTTCGGCTCGCCAGTTTTGTAGCTGCTTCGAGACGGACACCCAATGGGTGAGCTACAAGTACCGTTGGGGAGGGAAGTTGGAATGTAAGGATGAGGAGTTGGAAGGTAGCGGCTGTGGTTTATAGTTAGGGACCAGCCCCGGCATTTGCCTGGAAGGAAGATGGGAAACCACAGAAGACCATCTTCAAGATTGCCGGCGGGGGGACTCGAACCTCCTTGCCTCCCGGATGTGAGCGACTGCCAGCAGTCATGCCGTAACGACCAAGACTAACTCACCCGATCTATTTAGCTGCAGAGTACACGAGGCCAAGCGCAGTACGTCGTAGTGTGTCCGCTGAAGAACCCCATGAAGTTTCACACAATTTAAATGGAATATTATTACGCGATACCGACGGTAGTGGCTACGCTGGCTAAAGCGCAGCGTTAGGTCATGGGGCCAAGCTCTCTGCTGACTCGGTAGACGCGTGGGTTCGAGCCCCACCGTCGACTGTCCTTGAAAAGGTTTTCCGTGGTTTCCCATTTTCAACACCAGGCAAATGCTGGGACAGTACCTTCTGACAGGCCACGGCCGCTTCCTTCCACATCCTTGCCCAGTTTCATTCATCTTCCTCCATTCCATCTCTCATCCCGACGCGCAGGTCGCCCACGGGCGTCGACTAGAAAGACCTGCACTCGGCCTCTCAGGAGGCTACACAACAACAAAAAATACGCGATCACCTGAAGGAGAGAGGGAAAAGTATAAAGCTACTGCTCAATGCGATCACCAATAATTTGCTCCTTATGATATGTAGCCTACGGTATCTGGGATTGTAAATGTTTTCTTTTCAGCAAATGTTGAGAATGTGAAAGCGCATGCGCCTATTAGCGAAATTGAATGAATGAATAATAATAACAGAGTTCGCCGGAATGCTTCGGAATGCCTAGGACTAACAACTAAAAAAGACAATGAAGAAATTGAAAAAAGGAAGGGAAAATGTAAAGAAAACTGCTGACACATACCGATTACGTAGTACCAAAGAAGTATATATATATATATATATCATGCAGCAGAATCTCAGACACCATACGAAAACGAAGGGCGAAATTCTTTGGACATGTTTCAAGAATGCCTGATGACAGACTCACTAAGATTTTTTAAACCACTTCAACAAGCCCAATAGAAATGGCAACTCTCATGAAAAAAGGTTTGCTAATACCAAGAAGGATCTACAAGAAATGAACATCACTGATCAGGACATCCGCAACAGAACCACTTTCAGAAATAAGATACACACATTTGAGGGGTTCCTAGAGCCAGAAACAGCGACCAAGAAGAAACAACACTGGACAGCTGGAAGGAAAGAAGCTGTGAGCAAGAGGATGAAGGAATACTGGTGCCAAAGAGAACTGAAATCATGGAGAGTTATTCCTCAGTTGGCCAAAATCGATTATGATGGAAGTTCGCCAAGATAATGAGGAAAATTCTAGAAATACAATATCCAATACATAATGCTGACATCTAGAAACAGATTCCCAAATTCACAGATTCAATGTGCATGCGAAGAATTCAATTCATGGGACACATCGAAGTAATGGATTCCAACATAGAATTCATACATTCCTAAGAATAAGATGGCCATACCTAATTGGTACCAGCAAAAGGAGAATGATTTCAAAGAATTGGGCTCATCAAATTTACAAGACCGAATAGCAATCAGGAAAATCACACAAACAAGAGGTTTCGTGGAAGTAGAGCGGAAGACAAAACAACATACAGCACCGGTACATGGTCCAAGCAACGTGTACTTTGGGTGTGTGTAGAATCTGTCTGATAACCAGTGTTAATTGTGATGACTGTATTAGTGTGTGTTATCTGTTTCTTAATTCAAGTAAGGACTGCAGACTTTTGAATTTTTCAAATAGTTCCTACTTTTGCTGCCAAACACCACCGTCAACGACTAATAGTTCAGAACTTAGCTACCAGAAGCCACCGCAGTCGGCTCTTGGCAACGAACGTAGGAACCTAAGAGCGTTGTTTACATTCTTATCCTATACAATTTAGCTTCACACAGGTGTAATTAGTGGAAGGTTCTTTAACATGACACAAATCTATGACATGGGACCGCCAGCTTTACTTCCCCTCCGAAGGAAGGCATACTGAGGGATTTTTAACACTCTTAAATGAAAGATCACTGCGCTAAAAGGAAGACGAAGAGGAGTTGATTCTGCGTGGACTTAAGAGACCCATTCACGAATAAGAATAAGAATAAGAACGAGAACGAGAACGAGAACGAGAACGAGAACGAGAGCGAGAACGAGAACGAGAACGAGAGCGAGAACGAGAACGAGAACGAGAGCAAGAACGAGAACGAGAACGAGAGCAAGAACGAGAACGAGAACGAGAACGAGAACGAGAACGAGAACGAGAACGAGAGCGAGAACGAGAACGAGAACGAGAGCAAGAACGAGAACGAGAACGAGAACAAGAACGAGAACGAGAGCGAGAACGAGAACGAGAACGAGAACGAGAGCAAGAACGAGAACGAGAACGAGAACGAGAGCAAGAACGAGAACGAGAACGAGAGCGAGAACGAGAACGAGAACGAGAACGAGAGCGAGAACGAGAACGAGAACGAGAACGAGAACGAGAACGAGAATAAGAATAAGAATAAGAATAAGAATAAGAATAAGAATAAGAATGAGAATGAGAATGAGAATAAGAAAAATATTACTGTAAGAAGAAAAAAGTTCGCCTCGTTGCGTAGTGGCCAGCATTATTGTCTGTCACCGCGGAGGCTCGGGTTCGATTCCCGGCTATGCCAAAATTGTAATTCTGGTGTGAGGGCTGGAAAGAGGTACACTCAGCCAAGATATGCTATTCATATCCCGAATAGACCCTCTTTATAACAATATGTGGATTTTATCAGGCGTGTTTGTTTTGTAATCCTGGACCTCTATGATCACCTTTGGTGTAAGGCAGGTGACCATTTCGGAAAGAAAAAGAAAGTAGTGACCATGTTAGTTGTTTGAGAGACATGTGGAGTTGTAAGATATTATATTTCCCGACCAATGGGGGCAGTGTAACATTACACAATAATACATTATGCAACGAGCCTATGATGGCAATAATTAACACACGAGTATGTTTATAAAACGAGCGTATGCGATTTTTATAATTTCCATACGAGTGTCTTAATTACCATTATAGGCGAGTTGCATACGACAGTTTATGTTCGACGGTAATTATTATAACTATTTTATGTTGGAACATAAATATGCATAAATATCTATCGAAATTTTGCCAGTTTTATGTACTGAACAGAGCACATGAGACGCAAAGAATGCCTTGTATTTGACCATGGCCTCCTCGATTACCCTACTACGACACTAGGCCAGGCAGTGAAACTTAAATTAGGAGGACGTCTAACTCAGCAATGCGATGCTATCGTTATCTAATTGATCAAACAACTGTTTATTGACCTCTGATTGGTGGAAGAAACTGTTTCATAATGAAAAACAAGATGTTCAGTAAAGAACATATAGCCTACTTTCTCCTAAATGTATGAGTATAGTTATAACTCGTTGTTATTATCAAAGAGTATAATAGAACTATTCTTTGTTGAAGACCTTAGAAACGATTTACCTCTACCAAACGCCACAACCTAGATAAAAACTGCTACCATCATTGAAGAAAGAAAGAAAGAAAGATAAGAAATATATCAAGAATGTTATGGATCTGGAGACATAATCGACCGGACTGGCTGCGTGGCTCAGCGGTAACGTTCTCGCTTGCTGGGCCCTAGGTTGCAGGTTCGTATCCTGGCGCAGTCAGCTGGCATTTGAGGGTGCACAAATGCGAGGGAGCCATGTCAGTACATTTACTGGCACGTTAAAGATCCCCTTCGGGCCAAAATTCCGGCACCCCGGTGTCTCTAAAAGCAGCAGTAGTTAAAAGGGATGTAAAACCAATAACATTATTATTATTATTATTATTATTATTATTATTATTATTATTATTATTATTATTATTATTATTATTATTATTATTATTATTATTATTATTATTATTATTATTATTATTATTATTATTATTACATATACGACCTACCGTGGGCAACATCCAACTTTGAGTTGAGGCATGTCTTTACACGTCTGGTTGTGCATGGCTTTCACAACCCTAATTGAAAAAAAAGGAAGGAAGATTGTAGTTTTACGTGACCGTGAATCTTGTGATTATGAGCCACGGGACCTCCTTTTTACGTGGAATCCGAACCACAGGACATGGCATTTCACTTCGAAAATCTCACATGCATTGACCGGGAATCGAAAACCCTAATTGAATTAACAAATCTTTCCATGACCCTACAGAGACGTGTGTATACAAACTACTATAGGAAATCGTTTTGTTCTTTCCTTCAAATGACATTTTCAAGTAACGCAAAATAGACTGTTACAAACCCTTTAAAATAAAAAGTAAAAATGTATCGTAGTATCATCTTGTCATTCTTCAAATTCGATGCGCATAGAATGCCAATGGTATAGTAATCAATGGAGCCCCACGTAGACTAGTCGTGACATCTAGTGGTGAAATATCGAACAATATAATCCTAACAGAGCGAGTGCATTCTAGCGGCCAGAGGAAGAAACTTTTCAATAAAATCTGGAAGTTAATAAGTAGGTCGACGTGCAGTTACCTTTTTGGCAGCTAGATGTCTCGATTAAATCTGCTGGCGAATTATGTTTTAATTAAATATATATTTTACACCATAATATGCACAATATAACGCTTAATTTTAAAACATCTGAGTCATTACAAAACAATAAACATATAACATTTCAAGCAAAAAACCTAGCTCTGATCGGGTTTGAACCATAGGCATTTGAGCGACAGGCTAACGCTCTACCACTGAGCTAATTGTGTCAACGAATACCGTTCTATATAAAATGACTTACATAGAACTTGTTAGCAAATAATGATTTATATTAAACGATTTCATCACTGGAGTTTATTATTTATAAATAAAGCATTTCATACAAAGTTTATTTATTTTGTATCAGTACGCTATATTGCATGAAATACTCAAATTAGTGAAATATAAGTCAGGCACAAGATATCCGCTGCCATCTTGTCTTATTACTGAATCAGCTCAGCTTTTTAAAATCACGTCTGCACTATAGTATTACAAAATAAACTTTTAATTTCGAACGTGCCTCTTCCTTTAGAATAGTTAAAACGATTCTCGGCTCGATAATCGGAACTGGTGGGTCCCATGATATGGATTATAAAGTTTGCATAATTCGCACGGCCGCCATCATGAAATGGTATGGTGGACGACCTTGTAGTTTGGTCACAGGACGCATCCTATACGAAGGTATGTTGTTACCAAATTTGGTAGAGATCTGATGATTTGGTTAGTCGTTATTTGATTTTACGTTTTGAACGTTTGAGTGGCCGCCATTCAGTTTTAGTAAAGATGGCGGCGATATAAAACATGACACTGAGGTGTCCATTGCTAGTGCTACCTTTGTACCAAATTTCGTTCAATTCGCATTCACCGTGTTCGAATTGATAGGGGGGGACAGACATTCAGAGTACACACACTCACACACACACACTCAGAGAGACTCACACACACACATACACACACACACACACACACACACACACAGACTCACACACACACATACACACACACAGACAGACACACTTTTTTCGCCCTGTGTTGATCTCATAAGTCTACTTTCATTTTTTGCAAAAATCGAAAGTAGGCTAATAGTGTTATAATGAGCCTCATTATAGTACAGTTTACTGAAATATAATAGTCAGGGTTGAACATAAAGTATGAAATAACACTTTCACGTTTGAAGTGAAGTATAAATTGACCAGAACGGTTCGAAGACTATTTCATAGAACACACAGTTCAGATACAGATTGATTGATTTAATGGTTACTGAAATATAAGAAAAAGATTTATTGCAGCCAGATGCTCATAGAAGGCCACAAGCCAGAGTGCTGTACAGCAACAGATACTGAGAAGAAAATTGTGGTGGATCGGCCACACCCTGAGAAGACCTCAAGAAAGCACAGCAAGGCAGGCATTAAATTGGAATCTGCAAGGTAGTCGCAGACAAGGCAGACCAAAGATCGCATGGAAGAGAACGATAGAGAAGGAGAAAGCTGGAGTCAACAAGACATGGAGTGAGGTGAAAGTACTGGCAGGAGATAGAAGACTATGGAGAAATTTTGTCGAGGACCTATATGTCACTTAGGAATTACAAGAATTAGTCAAGTCAGATGCTCATATGATGAGGTTGGTTGGTTGGTTCCTCAGTTTAGGGGCTGCAACAACGAGGTCATATAGCCCCGTGTACTTTGGGTGTGTGCAGAATCAGTCTCATAAACTGTGTTAATTGTGATGGCTGTATTAGTGTGTGTTATCTCTTTTTAATTCAAGTAAGGACTGCAGACATTGAATTTTTAAGTAGTTCACACTTTCGCTACCAAATGCCACCGTCAACGACCAACTAAGACCCAACTTGGTTACTAGATGCCACCGCAGTCGGCTCCTGGCGACGAACGTTCGAACCTAAGAAAGTTAGTCAAATTTAACCTATAATTTAGCTTCACACAAGTGTAATCAGTGGAAGGTTCCTTTACATGCCATAAATCTACGACAAGGGACTGCCGGCTTTACTTCCCCTCTGAAGGAAGGCATACTGAGGGATTTTTAACGCACTTAAAAATCCGACGACTTCGGCCGGATTTGAACCTGCGAACTTGGGTATAGAAGCTCAGCATGCTACCAACTTCGCCATCGAAGCCGGAAAAACATTTTTATAGGTTATACGTATGAAATGGCATTTTTGACCAAAAATTCATTGTTCGTTTTTCATTGTAAATGGAAGCCTATTTGTCTGCTTCAAATTGACATATTTCATGTCGATATTCCACCTGTACGTAGTTATAACTATTTTAAGGGGGCTCGAGTGCACATGTCTAGGGGGAGTGGCTCCACAGCATCTTACTTGCATATAAATATACAGGAATATCAAATGAGATATGAAAATCATGAAAATGACATACGAGGACTGTTTTTTTTTCATGTTCCGATGGACTGTATAAAAATAACAGATAGACACACCAAACTGATGTTACTACCAAATGTTTGCTTGTGTTATTCTTATGTCTCAACATAATCGCCAAAACGATTGAATTGTCGTATCGTTACACCAGCTTTCCACTGTCCTCGGCAAAAAATTCTGCAGCCACTGAGGTGGGAACGTCTGGACAGTCTCCTGAAGTGTTGCCTTTTTGGGGAGGTGTTGCCGCCCAACCATACCTTCAATTCTCGAAAACGGAGAAAATCATTCACTGCTGGTTTGGACTAAACGGAGGATGGTCCAAAACTTCACACTTGAATTCTTTGAAAAAGTCTATCGTAACGTTGGCACAGTGCAGTCGTGAATGATTTTCACCTTTTTCGAGAATTGAAGGTATGGTTGGGCGGCTACGCCTTCAGGAGATTCTCCAGACGTGCCCACCTCAGTGGCGGCAGAATATTTTGCCGAGGGCATTGGAAAGCTGGTGTAGCGATACAACAAATGTTTCAATAGTTTTGCCGATTATGTTGACACATAAGAATAAAACAAGCAAACATTTACTAGTAACAACAGTTTGGTATGTCAATCTGTCATTTTTAAACAGTCCATCGCAATTTGAAAAAAAAAACAAGAAGTTCCGTGACGAACTAAAGAGCCTACTTTTCATGCCAATTATTATTCTACAGTATATGAACCTATCTAGAATAATGACGAAATAAAGTTGGTGATATCGAAAGGTCTAATTAGTTCGAAATGTTCCTGGTATAATGTAGCCTAATAGAGCACTAGAGTTGGCAGCCCAGGTGACTGAATATATTCTTAGTTCCATCTCTTAACGTACAATATACAAAATTTGGTTGAAGTCCAAATGGACGTTACAAGCAGTTAGACATTCGATCTATCAGCACGCGTAAAAGCATGTTGGCAACAATGTCATGCGTGTGCTGGTTAGAAATAATCGGAAATAGCCTATTATGATATCTTGTTGTGCCAATTTTGGATGAAATCCATTTTTAGTATAGAAGTTACATGTATTTTAAAATTGGACCTAACAGCAAGCATAGAATCATGTTGGCAGCACTGACTTATATTAATTACTCCAAATTAATCTAGAGTGTCAGGTGCTATACGTATGCAAAGTATAGACCTGTTGGCTTGCATACTTTCTGATATATTGATATTAGGGTAAAAAATAGACAGCATTTATTAACAGTTGGCACCCTGATTGCTCTTAAGAATGCTTATAGTCATATCTGTTATGTTACACATAACACATACGAAATTTGGTTGAAATCCAACTGATAGTATAGAAGTTACATGTATTTAAAAATTGGCCCTATCAGCAGGCTTAGAATCATGTTGGTAGAACTGAAGTATAAAAGTTACTCCAAAATTAATCTAAAATGTCAAGTACTATACGTGTGCATAGTTTAAAGCTGTCGGCTTGCATACTTTCTGATATATTGGTATTTGGATAAAAGAATAGAGAGAGAAATTATTAACAGTTGGCTGCCCTGGTGGCTCTTAAGAATACGCTCAGTCATATGTGTTTATGTACACATATTACATACAAAATTTGGTTGAAATCCAATTGATAGTGTAGAAGGTATAGGCATTTAAAAATTGGACCTATCAGAAGGCTTAAAATTATTTTGGCAACGCTGTCATGTATGGCCTCCTAGAAATTAAACTGAAATAGTGTTATCTACATGTGTGCCAATTTTGGAATAGCTACCATGCATACCTTCCAAGATATCCAACATGGAGCTCTAATTTCTAGTGTGTTTTTTCAGCAGTTGGTAGCACTGACATCATTCTCAAATATGGACCTGAGATAATCCGGTATACATCTTTAGTCATACTAAATTTGGCTTCGATTTCTGCAGCCGTTTAGGAGTTGATAGGGACACACACACACACACACACACAGCTAGACAAAAGGACAGACAGACACACATTTTCCCGGATCGATCTCATAAGTCTACTTTTTCCTCATTTTTGCAAAATGCGAAAAGTAGGCTAAAAATTGACGTAGGAATATTATTGATACATAAAATTAAAGCTAATGAATGTAGGAATGTTGTGAACTAGGGATTTTTGGATACTTTGAATACTTTAGCCACTACTTTATTTTAAGCGATGATAGAATTCCAATTATATTTTTGAAAAATGAATTAAAAATTTCTGAACTCTGTCTACTGCAGATAACTGCACGATTCGACCGAAGTTCAGAACATAATGTGCGTTAAATAGAAGAATTCAGTAAAACAAATTTGATGATTGAAAATTTTAGAGAGCATTTAGAACATTTGGCCCTTTTATTATGTTTTGCAAAAATTCAGAGAACTGAAAATAAAAAAATAAAAAACTTTCTGATACAAGAAACAATTGATGGTTGGGTTTCATGTGTAATGTTGTAAAAGTTTCTGAGGAATCAGCTCAATAATAAGGATTTTCATCCTAAACGTGTTTACTTACCTTAACGTATAATTAATATAATAATCAAAATCATACAAAAAAAACAAGAGCTACATAAAATCAAAAATAAACTGACACATAAAAGATACGAGCCTTAATGTAGTCGCATATGATGTGTAATATCTGACATGTTATCCTGCTATGAAATTGAGATGAAATATATGTGAAGGCATCTGACATGTTATCCTACTCGTATACTACACAGCTTGGACATTCTTAAAATGTTAATTTACGCTCCGTTTTCATACTGGAACTATGATGAATGTATAGATTGAATTGGAGATATGCTACTGTCACACTTGTTTGAACAAACATCACATATTATATTGTAAATTAAGAGGAGGAATGAAACCATAGTCTCTAGCCTATCTATAGACTACTACAATAATAATGTTCAATACAATCAAATTTCCCAACTCCTGCTTGGTGCAAACTATTGTAATTAAAATGATATAAATCGTAATTGTATGTACATTCTGTTAAAATGACGCATAATGTTATAATAGATATCGTTAAAATAGATAATCCGTTAGCAAAAATAATTGCCGGGACTGGGGTTCGAACTTGTGACTTCATGATTCGCAGACCAAGATGCTATCTACGCAGGCATTACCAACACAGAAATTTGGAGTACAAGACAGGTACTCATTTTCACGAGCCGGTAATAATATGGCAGTATTTTTTAATGCTCCATTAATATTTTGCTTTTTTTCGATAATGTTCCTGCGTGGAATTGAGTTTTAAATTAGTTGTGAATACGCCTACTTGACAGTAAAGGGAATTCCTATAGTGGCCTATGAATGGCTAGCCTAGTTACCGTATAAAAACATCGATATATATTACATTGATCACTGCATTACCGCAATGTGGGTTAATATCTGAATAGCCATTGTGCATAAACATAATACCGGCTTTGCCGACTAGTAACAATGTTTCAAATTAAAGCATATCATCATTTAAATACTGATACGAAGACTTTTAACATCAGGCTTGTGTTTCAATCAGTTGACACCAGAGTTAGCATGAGCGTTTACCGTTCGGTATGAAAGTGTTGAGCAAAGTTACTCGGGGAGTTGATGCCCATCACTTTTATCCAGAGATTGAAAAACAGTCTCTTAATATATCATAATTGTTTTCAGCAATTATGATATAATGAATATTTTTACACCAAAGAACGACAACTTGAGGATGATTTATTGCAGAAATATCTGTAATGGCACCTCCAAAACCTTGAAGTAATCCGTATGTTATATACATTCCACATGGTACCACTGCCTATAGTGGTCTATGAAAGGCTAGCCCAGTTACCGTATAAAAACATCGATATACATTACATTGCTCATTGCATTACCGCAGTGTGGGTTAATATCTGAATAGCCATTGCGCATAAACATAATACCGGCTTTGCCCACTAGTTACAATGTTTCAAATTAAAGCATATCTTAATTTAAATACTGATACGAAGACTTTTAACATGTGGCTTGTGTTTCAATCAGTTGACACTTGAGTTCGCATGAGCGTTTACCATTCAGTATGAAAGTGTTGAGCAAAGTTATCGGGGAGTGGATGCCCATCACTTTTATCCAGAAATTGAAAAACAGTCTCTTAATAAATCATAATTGTTTTCAGCAAATATGATATACCTAATGAATATTTTTACACCAAAGAACGACAACTTGAAGTTGATTTATTGCAGAAATATATGAAATGGCGCCTCCAAACCTTGAAGTAGTCCGTATGTTATATACATTCCACATGATACTGTGCTCTTATATGTATATGAGCTTGGAAATATTCATTTCTTCAAAAGTTTTCTAAACTGTCCCATGATAAAATATAGCGACTCTGGAAACAAGCCACAGAACAGGTTTGTACCTCGCCGAGTTAGCCAGTTAACCGAGCCGACCAATGAGAAAATTAGCAGTCACGTGGGAGACTTGGCACTAGACTGCACTGTTCTTAGCAGAAAGGAACCATGTTGCACGGAGATAATCGAGGACTCCCGAGGCGAGCCGATTCCCGCACGCGCTGAAAGTGTGTCTCGAGCATGGTAGGGGAAGACTCGAGCAATACGCGTGTCGTACAGCCAGTGAGAAGTGACCTTACTTAGATAAGAGAAAACAATGTAATGAGCATAGCTAATTACTATGGGTTGGGGGTGAGAAATGAACATGGAGAGCGTTTATTAGAATTTTGTGAGAATAACAACTTGTCTATTGGTAACACCCTCTTCCAACATCATGCAAGGCGTCGCTACACATGGATATATCCTGGGGATAGGGTTAGGAATCAAATTGATCTCATTTTGGTGAGACAACGTCGGCGGACTTCGATCTTGGATTATAAGGCATACCCTGGAGCAGACTGTGATAGTGATCATATACTGCTATCTATGAAAATGCGGATAAAAATTAAATCATTGAAGAAAGTGAGAGTAACCCAGGCGCGTATTACAGACAAACATATTCTCCAAGAGTTTGGTGAAAGAATACGAACAAAATTCCAGCCAGTAGAGGAGGAAGGAGCTCCTTCCCAAGCATGGGACAAGATGAAGGTAATCATCAATTCTTCCCTTGCCGAACATGTTCCTCAGACACCTCAAGCAAAACATCCCTGGATTTCAAACTCAACACTACTACTTGTTGAAGAAAGGAGCACATTGAAGAAACGTGGTATACAAACTGCAGAAAATGAAGAAGCATATACGGAACTTTGCCGCAAAATACAGCATAATTGCAGAATAGACAAGACAAAGTATCTCACTAATATCTGTGATGAAATAGATCACCATCAAAAACTAAATGAAACACGTGACCTTTACAAGAAGATAAACAGCATCAGCCGACAATTCAAACCACGTACATGGGTGATTGAAAACGAACAGGGAAATGTAATTGGTGACAAGAAAGAAGCAATAGTGTGGTGGAAACAATACTGTGAAACCTTATACTGCACAGGAAATAGCTTAAGAGAAGAGAACAATTGAATGGGATGTGACACAGAGCCTGACGTCCTATTTAGTGAAATTGAGAACGCCACCAAATATTTGAAAAAACAACAAAGCCCCAGGCATGGATGGTATTTCTGGTGAAATGCTGAAAGTAATGGGAAAAGAAGGCCTTCATGCTTTACATTCAATATGTAATAAAGTGAGGAAAACAGGAGAATGGCCTAAAGACTGGACTACATCTGTTCTCATTCCCCTTCACAAAGAAGGGTCAGTTAGGGACTGTTCTAATTACCACACTATAGCATTAATATCACATGCAAGTAAAGTCATGTGGTACATAATGAATCAACGATTAAGAACTTTCTTGCAAGCTCAGATTTCCGCAGAACAAGCAGGTTTTTTGACAGACAAAGGTACACGCGAATCAATAACAAACATGAGGCAGATAATTGAAAAACGCCGCGAGTTCTGTTTTCCTGCCTATATTTCTTTCCTTGATTATAAAAAGGCCTTTGACAGTGCCAAGTGGGACAACCTGTGGGAAGTACTCAACGAATATGCAGTCCCAAAACACTTAACGTTATTATTGGATGGTCTTCATAACAGTCATAATGCTCAGAACTTTTCAATGTGTCAAGTGGAGTCAGGCAAGGTTGTATATTATCTACGCAGAGTACATAATGAAAAGAGCATTGGATGGCCGGGATAACGGAATTTCAATCAGTGGTAGGAAAATTAACAATCTACGCTTTGCTGATGATACTACACTTATTGCAGGAAGTGGGCAAGAACTTAATGAATTGCTCTCCAGAGTGAAAACCATCAGTTCGGATTTTGGTCTAGAAATCAACATGAAAAAGACCAAACCAATGGTTATCAACGGTCAAAGCCAAGTCCCAATTCAAATGACAGGATGCCTACAAGATCTGGAGTTGGTGCATGATTGTGTATACCTGGGCTCCATAATCAGTAACACGGGAAATTGTGATAAAGAAATAAAACGACGTATTGTCCTAGGTCGTGCTGCAATAGTAAACTTACAAAGATCTGGCAGAACCGGGCATTATCCAACACAGTGAAAATGCGATTGGTGAAATCACTGATGTTTTCTGTTTCCTTATACGGTTGTGAGACCTGGACTGTGAAGGCTAATGACAAGAACCGAATAGATACCTTTGAGATGTGGTGTTAGCGGAGGATACTACGTATACCATGGACAGAAAGAAGAACTAATGCCTCCAAACTGAGCATCACAAAAACGTTTATCTTCCCGTGTTAGTGAAAGTTACCTCCAATTCCTGGGACACACTTTGAGGAGAGGAGATAATTTAGGAAAGACCATTTTACAAGGCAAAATTGAAGGTACCAGACCAAGAGATAGAACAACAAGTAGATGGTTAGACCAAGCAAAGAAGATCACCGGCCAACCTCTTCATGATATCTTACGAGGGGTCGATGATCGCTTAGGATGGAAATGTCTCGTCAAGGATGTAGTTACTAATGATTAAAACGACTAATGATGATGATGGTATCATGCGGGTAACACTGTCCACTTTAAATTTCGGACATATCACTCTATTTCCTGCTTTTAGGCCCTTTGGCACAACATTGACCAGTTGCATATCCAGGAAGAAACCGACCCCTCAGTCCGATTAGATGAAAATCATCCAGCATTGCAAATTATAAACAAACAGGGGAATATAACCAGATCACATGAAAGTTTAACCTATGAATATAACTTCCTGAGGGCAGACTTCTTAAAATTGTATGAATTAGTGAAAAAATGCAATTGGGATAACATCAATAATAGAAATATAAACGAAGCTGTTGATATCTTTTATGACAAAATTCGGATAACATGAATAATTGTAGAAATATAAACGGAGCTGTTGATATTTTTTTATGACAAAATATACTCTATAATTGACCAGTGCGTTCCAAAAACTAAACATTACATAAAATTTGAAGCTAAAAGAAAAATATAGAAAAAATAAAAAAATATCTGAATATTACTTGAATAATTATACTCAACTTTGATCTAAAACTAAAATAGTCATAAAAAAGCATATGATGACTATGTAGCTCTTACTGAGCGGAACATGGAAAAAGATAGCAATAGCTTCTGGAACTTTATAAAAAAGAGAAAGGAGCGTAAAGGATCAGGATTGGCGATGGAATATGAAGGTAAAGAATATTGTAAATCACTGGAAATTGCCAATTGTTTCGCTGACTATTTCAAATCAGTATATTCGCAAACTATTCCCAACTATAACATTATCACAAACAGCAATAACGTAAAGCAACATTATTTTCAAAATTATTTCCTTATATCTGAAGTCACCGAGGATGTGGTTGAATTCGCCATTAAGAAACTAAAACCAAAAAAGTCAGCGGGGCCTGATGGGTTACCACCATACCTCTTTAAAGGCTATAAGGAATATATTTCTAAACCACTGACTATAATATATAATCTCATACTGAAGACCAGCACATTTCCAGATAAATGGAAACATACAAAAGTAACACCAATTCTAAAATCCGGAAACTCGGTTCAGATCAAGAATTACAGATCTGTAGCTGTATGGTCATCTCTGGCTAAGATATTTGAGAGTATTTTGTATAGTCATATTTTTCAACATGTTCAAGTGCTCATTTCCCCAAATCAGCATGGATTTATACCAAACAGGTCAACCGTGACTAACCTTATTAATTTTACGCAATTTGTATCCACGGAGCTAGATCACAAAGGCCAAGTAGATGTAATATATACTGACTTTCAAAAGGCATTTGACAACATGGATCATGACGTACTCATCACTAAACTATCAACGTATACTTTTTCTGAACCACTGTTTCGTCTGCTGATTTCATACCTGAAGAACAGAAAACAAGTTGTGAAATATAAAATGCAACTATCCAAAACATTTCCCACCAACTCAGGAGTTCCTAAGGGATCTAACTTAGGACCATCACTATTCTTATTATTTTTAAACGACATTTCTGATGACGTTCAACACTCAGAAATTTTATTATTCGCAGACGATATGAGATTATACAAATCAATACGTGACCCTTCCGATTGTATCAAACTTCAAATTGATTTAAATGAACTAAACATATGGACGAAAGAAAATAAACTGCCATTTAACATCAGTAAATGCAAGCAAATTAATTTTACTAGGCGAAAAAGTACATAAATTTTCACTATGACATTGACGGGGAGTGCTTACTTAAAATTGATGAAGTTCAGGAACTGGGAATTGTATTTACCAATGATCAGAATTTTCAAAGACATATAGATAAAATTGTCTCTAAAGCACATAAATGTGTGGGATTTGTAATAAGAAATTCATTTAATTTCTCCTATGGGATTTTAATATTGCTCTTTAATGCCTTCTTCAGATCACAACTAGAATATGCTTCAGTTATATGGAATCCATACACATTGAAACATAATAAGCTTATACAGAACATCCAAAAGAAATTCTTAAAATATGTATATTACAAAAGATTTGGCTATTATCCCTCCTACGAATCGTACACATTTATTTTACAGTCCTTCAATGTCAGAAAACTATCTCACAGGCGAAATTGTGAGGGCCTACTTTTCCTCTATAAAATAGTAAACAATAAAATTGACGACGCTAAAATTCAAGAGAGAGAATTACGTTGTACGTCCCAGCTGTGAAACCTAGTAGATTCCGAAACATTTTCTTTATTCCGAGAGTTCACACAGACAACCATAAAAACTCGCCGATTAACAGAATTTTATCCCACTATAATAAAGTCCATCATCTTGACTTAGATATTTTCAGTATGTCAGAAAACCAGTTTGCAGCGTCCTGTGATAAACTGCAAGATGTCTTGTAATATATTGTACTGTATTCAGCCCATTTCCTTCTCATACCTAACCCTTCTTTTCTTCTTCTTATTATTATTATTATTTATAACGTGTATCTCTATCTATATCTTCTCTTTATGTATATTTTGTATTTCTATTTATATATTGTTGTATATCATCTAATTCTAGTAGTGAGCAATGTAATAGGGGCTTCCTGTAATGTTCACAACATAAATAAATAATAATAAAAAAAAATACAATCTACACCGTTTCACCGATCGTAACCAAATATTACATAGGCTACTTACCCCTTGGAACCCGGCGAGTAACACTGTCTACATGAAATTTCGGACATACTTGTTTTCAGGATGGCCGCTGAACACTATAGCCTACTCTGTTTGATAAATCGTAATTTGATTTAATATGTGAACAATTTGGTGGCCACGTTTTTATTTTTGGTGTTCAAATCATGCGATTGAAGTTTGAATAATACACCTTCGCCATAATCTTCAGGTTTATTTATTTATTTATTTCTTTATCGTATGGCATTTAGTTCCTGGAGTGTCCGAGGACATATTCGGCTCGCCAGAGGCTGTAGCTACTTCAAGCGGACACCCATAGGGTGAGCTACTAGTTCAGTTCAATTTCAAGTAGTTCCAACTTTCGCTACCAGATGTCAATGTTACCTAGTGGTGAACGTTGGAACTTTGATCGAGCGTTCCAACGAAATCTAACCTAGAAATTTAGCTTCACACAAGTTTAGTCTGCGGAAGGATCTTTTACATGCCATAAATCTATGACATGGGCCCGCCGGCTTTACTTTCCCTCCAAAGGAAGGAATACTGAAGGATTTTAACGCTCTTAAAAAAACGACGTCTTCGGCCGGGTTTGAACCCGCTATCTTGGGCACAGCAGTTCAGCATGCTACCAACTACGCCACCGAAGCCGCTTATCTTCATGTGATAGTACACGTCTCTATGGCCTACATATATAAAAATGCAACATGGCCGACCATCCGAAATATTTAGACGGTTCTCAATATGTTCGAATCTATTACAGCAATCAAACTGAAACTTTGCATTTTGATAGAGGCAATTAACATAAGTAGGATATATGAAAATAGCCTATTCAGGTCTTCACTTAACTATTTGTTTTTTATAAAAATCGGATGCAGGCTAAACATGTTTCTGCCTTATAAAGAGTTAAGATGCTTACAGCTCTACACCGACGCGCTAAACGGTATTTACCATCCAATTAAGGCAGATTATATTGAGTTACATGCTCTTTGTTTCCTCCTAGAGGTAGTCCTTGGAGTACCTCAAGACGTTATCAAGGTTGACTGTACACAGTAACAAGACAAGAACCGGGGACCTTGCCCTCAGGAAGCCAGGTCGTTACTAACTGCCCTGCTTATTATCTGTTATATGTAAATTAAGATTTAGAACAAGTACTTTAACAATACTTCATTATGGGAACCGCTAATTGACGACCTTGTCACAATACTAGACGATAATGACTTCACACTTGGATTCCTACCTTTTGACAAAAACACGCGTTATACAGAAACCAGACAGCAGTCATTCGAGCTGAAGGACATGAGAGAGAAGCTGGTATTCAGAAAGGTGTAAGGCAAGGATGCGACTTATCACCGATACTTTTCAATCTTTACATTGAACAAGCAATGAAGGAGATTGGAGAAAAATTTAAAGTGGGAGTGAAGATTCAGGAAGAAATAATTTCAACTCTGAGATTTCCTGATGACATCGTCATCTTGGCCGACACGCCTGAGCATTTGAATGAGTTTTTGAATGGTATGGACTTCGTCTTGCGGAAAGAATTCATGATGAAAATTAATAATTGTAAAACAATACTATTGGAATGCAGCCGTAATAAATCACAAACCTCTATGGACATAAAATTGGCAGGGAAAGCTGAAGGAAGTAGGAGACTTCTGTTATTTAGGAAGCAAAATAACGAGTGATGGACGAAGCAAAGAGGATATAAGAAGTAGGTTGGCTCAGGCAAGGAGAGCATTTTTACAAACAAAAGGAATCTGTTGACATCGAATATAGATTTCGGTATTAGGGATACATTTTTGTAAGCCTTTGTCTGGAGCGTGGCGCTCTATGGAAGTGAAACTTGGACTATTGGTGCAGCAGAAAAGATGAGAATTGATGCGTTTGAAATGTGGTGTTACAGGAGAATGATAAAGATCATATAGGGTTACAAACGAAGAGGTATTAATACGAGTGGGAGAGGAGGTATGTTTCTGGCGACTGCTAATGAAGAGAAAAGGTAGGTTGGTAGGACACATACTAAGACACCCAGGAACAGCAAGCCTAGTTATGGAAGGAAGGGTTGAGGACAGGAACTGTAGGGGTAGACCAAGATTAGAATAAGTTAAACAGATTGCTTCGGACGTAGGGTGTGGTAGCTATGTAGAGATGAAACGATTAGCTCAGGACAGGGAGGCATGGAGAGCTGCATCAAACCAGTCATAAGACTGAAGACTCAAACAACAACAACACTTTAGGTTTACCCACGACTGACATAATATTCTAAACTAAACAAGGCCATGTTGTTTTAATTGATACCACGTATGGTTATTTATTTATTTATTTATTTATTTATTTATTTATTTATTTATTTATTTGACGTATGGCTTCTAGAGCCGGGAGTGTCCAAGGATATGTTCGGTTCGCCCGAGCTTGTAGCTGCTTCTATGCAGATACCCATGGGGTGAGCTACAAGTGCCATCGCGTGTTGATAAGATGAAATGAATGAAGACGGATGAGGAAGTTCAATTTCAAGTAGTTCCAACTTTGACTACCAGATGCCACTGACAATTAGCGTCGAACGTTTGAACGTGATAGAGCGTTTCTAACGAAATATAACTTACAAATTTGGCTACACACTACGAATTGTAGTGGTAGGTTCTTTTACATGCCATAAATCTATGACATGGGCCCGCCAGCTTTACTTCCCCTCCGAAGGAAGGCATAGTCTACTGAAGGATTATAACGCTGTTAAAATATCCGACGACTTCGGCCGGGCATAGCAGTTCAGCATGCTACCTACTACGCCGACTGGAATTAGCGTCTAGAATGAATAATTTTCCGACACCATAGTTAGGAACCATTCCGACATTTGCCTAATGTATATAGAAGTGGTGAAACCACTCAGAGGATGACTGAGGTAGGAATCGAATCAACTTCTTCTCCGTTTTGCCTCACGAGGCTGCGTATACCCCAATCCAGGCTTCAAACTAAAATAATTTCTTGGCAGAACCATTAAATCAAACCCGGGCCGCCTGGGCATCAGTCAATAATGTTGTTGACTATTCTTGTAAAGGTGATGTCAGGTAGGGCATCCGGCCGTAAAACCGGGTGAAACGAGGCGGTGGAGAATAATAAAGGGTAAATGAACCGCGGTGTAGGCTTGCGCGTTAAATCGCACACCACAACTGCAATGGAGAGCTGCAGTAAGTCTGGAGATTGGAGCTTCGAATCCCGCGGCTATCACGAGTGTGTCCCCCCCCCCCCCACTCCCACCATGGGAATGCTGGGACAGTACCTCATTACAAGGCCCGGGGCACACATCCCATTATCATACTAATATATCAAAATGAGATGGTGTGTGTCTGTCTGTCTGTCTGTTACTCAATAACGCAAGAACCACTGGTCCGATTTAAATGAAATTTTGCATGGATGTAGCTGAAATACCAGGTTTACATATAGGATACTTTTGATTTCGAAATTTTGTACTATTAAAAAATGGCGACCATTTTAGTGACGTCACTAGACCCTTTGGTTTCAAAATTTCATATTTCCATATCAAATAAAAAGAGAACAGTAGGAAATAGCAAACTTTTGATGGCACATACGAGCTTTGAAATTTAATTTCCTATCCGAAAGGTCCTTATCACTTTTCGTGTATCTCCAACAGTTAGCGAGTAAAACCGACATTTGTGACGTCACTACACCCTTTGGTTTCAACATTTCATATTTCCTTTTCAAATAAAAAGAGAATGCTAAGAAATAGCGAACTTTTGATGGTATACATGAGCTTAAACATTTAATTTTCTATCCGAAAGGTCCTTATCACTTTTCGTCTATCTCCAACGGTTAGCGAGTAAAACCAAATTCTGTGCAATAAAACACGGTCAACACCGAGCGGTGCAGTATATCTCGCTATATATTAAAATGAAAATGTGTGTGTTTTTCTCTGAATTTCTACGGAAATTTGAGTTGTTTACACGTTTCAGACTGTTTTATGATGGATGCGCGTGAAAATTTGTCTGTGGACAAATTTGTTCCCTTATAACTCGAGAACGGCTGGGTGTATCAACGTAAAATTTGGTACAGATATCCATCAGAGGCACGACACTAATCATTGATGTAACTCTTCACCGTACCTCTATAAAAGGGGGCCTACCCCCTTAAAATACATGCTGAAATAGGCGTAGAAGGACGAGACAAAACTCATTTTCAGCCCCTCAATGTGAGAGACAAAACTCGGGTCCCCGAAAACCACATTTTAAGGACCGAAGACCAGCCGTTTTTGAGATATTCCCAGAAAACTAATTTAATTTAATAAACTAATGAACGAATGCAAGCCAGTAACCATGCCAACGGATTCTCATTGCTGTAAGACGCAATGCAATTCCATTAATTACATTAGTGTGAAAGTTTGCAAACGGCTAGAAGGTTATCACGGAACCAAATTAAGCCGTAAAATTCATCAATACGTATAATGCGCTTAAGGGGATCAAGGGGTACTCTAGAATTTTTTCACGCGATTTACACCTGCGGGTGTGGTACGACAGGTCTATTATATTCCTATCCCCATATTATTCATTCATTCATTCATTTCGTATAGGCCATCTATGGACCGCGTCATTCCAACCGTCTCCTACTGGCTTTGATGTTTGCCCTGTACGCCCGCATTCGTTCTCGGTGGACTTCCTTCCGTTCCTGGGTCCAAATCTTTCCCGTTTTCAGCTTCGGTTTTTCTTGGAAACCTTTGCAAGCTTGAAGTTTCCTTTTGAGTGGGGCGCGCTCCTGAATGTCTGTTGGTGTAATCCCCACTTCTTTCAGATCTTTATCCAGTTCAATGAACCAGGCCCATTTTGTTTTCCTCTCCTGAAAGTAAGTTATGTTGCGGTTGGTCAGTCTCGCTGGGCTCATTCGTTTCACATGCCCAAAAAATGGCAACCTTCTCTTCCGGATGACGTTGCTTATCTTCTCCACATGAGTATATAGGTCATGGTTATGCCGTCTTCTGTATTCCCCATTGTCTTTGATGGAACCCAATATCTTTCTCAAAATTTTCCTTTCTTTGGCCTCCAGTTTCTCGACCAAGCCTTTTTTGTTCATCGTGAGGCATTCAGAAGCATGCAAGACCTCCGGACGGATGACACTGCAGTAATGTTTTAGTTTTGCGTTGAAGGATATTGACCTTTTCTTATAGATGTCCTTAGTTAAATGGTAGGCCATTTCCATTTTGCTCATGCGTGATGTGAATGCTTCTTTCTCTGATAATATCCCTTCCCTGACCCGTCCTGAAAAGAAAAGTACATGGCCATTGGCTGAATTAAAAACACAAAAAATAGGTGTTATAATTTCTCCCTATATTATATTATTATTAGTATTATATTATGGCGTACAACGACGAGATAAATCCCCTCGGTGCCAGCAACAAAAATCGGGGCCCTAAAGGGTCCTCGAAAACTACATTATAAGGCTCTAAATCCAACAGTTTCTGAAATAATCCCAGAAAACTAATTTAATTTAACAAACTAATGAAGGAATGCAAATCGGTAACCATGAGAACATTATCTCAAAGGGTGGCATACAACTTTCCTTCTATTTCTGTAAGAAGCAATGTCACTCCATTTATTACATTTCTGTGAAAGTTTGCAAATGGCTATAAGGTTATCACGGAACTAACGTAGACCGAATAATTCATCAATGCAATTAAGGGGGTGAAGGGGTAACCTAGAATTTTTTCATGCAATTTTCACGTTCGACATATAGTACAGAAGGTCTATTATATCTCCAAACAGCAACATTATTTTCAATAATTCCTGAATTGAACCAGCATTTTTTGCGGCTTTTAGGAATTTGGGCAATTTGAGGCTAAAGAACCTGAATTTTCATGCGCCACAAGCCTTTATAATTTATGAAAGGGGTCTTCCTGTGTATGGGCACCTAGCACAACGTAGAGGGTCAGTTTTTATGTGACGTGTATTGCGTTTCGTCTACAAGGCTTTCAAATGTATTTCACGTCAGGAAGTACACGTTAGGTGAATTTAGTCTGAGAGCACATTTTAACATTTTTTTTGTCTACATACGCGTTTATCGTAAGGATGATTTTATTTGATACTGTGTGGTAGATATACCCATATTTGGATATCTGGGTAATATGTTGTAGACAATAGAATTGTCTGTCTGTCTTTCTGTGTATCTTTATGTATGCCTATACCTCGTGTTCGGATGCTTGGTGCATCGTAAAATTAGGTATCAGAGTCAATACACCAATCATTTATAAAACTCTTCACCGTACTTTTCATACATTAACTTCTCAATATATGCTAAAATAGGCGAAATATAAAAATTATCCTAGAAGGACGACCAAAGCATATGTTGCGCTTCTCAACGTGAGACCCAAAATTCGGGAATCTATAAAGGGTCTCCGAAAACTACATTTTATGGGCCTTAAATAAACGGTGTGTGTGTGATATTCCCAGTAAACTAACTTCGTTCTGATAAACTTGAAGGAATGACAAACTGCTAACCATTGCAACAGTAGCTCAATTGATAATGTCTGGTGTTAACAACGAACACCGTTCGAAGAACTGGTACTTCTGCTAGTCCTTCCTAATACAGCTGCATACACTACTACATGTCCTGTTTGCCATCTCTTGATGAATGCAGTACATTTGCATTTGTCTGTTGGCACAGGCTAGAGTAAAATGAGGCTTTTCACTGCTGTCTCAGTCTCACTCATGGCTGTGATTATATGGAGACTACTGAGGTATGGGTGGTGCTTAGTAATGACATTCAGGGCACAGTCAGTGCCTGTGGATGCTGTGAAAGGGTTAGTACTGCTGTTCTGGATCAGTAAAGAAAGCAATGACAAAATACCCCACGCCTCAATATAGCGCTGCCTTGGGGTTTTGTGGGTATCTACCCACATAACCTAACGGCGGTACCCAAGTACACGCGTCTGATGACCAACAAGTCCCAAGCCCCTAAAAAGAATTAACAATAAAGGGTAGGCATACTTAGAAATTATTTTAGAGAATAGCTTCCTTTAGAGACGTTGGTTTATTTGAGGTGCATGGACAACGTGGTCATTTAGCCCCGTGTAGAGTTCGCATGATAACCTGTGTTATTATGATGCCTGTATTAGTGTGTGTATTTTTAGTAATTCAGGAGATGATTGGGAAGGAGGTGGCCGTGGCCTAAGTTAGGAACCATCCCGGTATTTGCCTGGAGTTGAAGTGGTAATCCACGGAAATCCACTTCCAGGATGACTGAGGAGGAAATCTAACCCACTTTTTTCTTAGTTTAGCATCACGGGGGGCTGTGTGTACCCCGTTCCAGTTCTTGGCAGAGCCGGGAATCGAACCCGGACCTCCAAGGCGATGGCCAAGAATACTAGCCGCTTGGGATTGAAACCCGGATCTCCTGCATTCCTGGCAGGGACAATAACGAACTACACCACTACGGTCTCCGCCCAACTATTATGTTGCCCCCAGAATTATGCAATCCGCATTGATCGTCAACTGGAATCGAGTCTGGAGGAATGTCTCCAATCGCATTCTTCCCAGCGCAGCGAAGGAAAGTTGGTATAAAGTGATCCATGACCTTATACCAACAAACAACTGACTCCATCGCATTCACATGGTGGAGACAGCCTTATGCACTTCATGTTCCCATCAGGATACAATCCTGCACCGGTTTACGCAGTGTGATCCGATTCGATCGACCTGGAACCGCTTCACCCGGGTCCTGAATAGCTTCATGAACTGTCCTACTACCTACATCGCTCCTGAATGGGTGATCCGCCCTACATTTAGTCTGCAACCACCTCAACTGAACAGTGCGGTAGTGTTACTCCTTGGTTGCTATGTGCACTGTGTGCTGAAAACTACGGGGCCATATACAGAACTCGAAATGCTGTCCGAGGTGAGTGAGGGTGTCCTCACGAGCCTTCGCTGTACTACAAGAACTCGCCGGCTGGGGGACTATGCCCAGCAGCTCACCCGCATCATGTGAGTGTTTTGTGTTTTGTGATAGTGATTGAACATTGAACATTAAGTAGACTAGTATAACTGTGATAAACTCATCAATATCCACGATTGTTATTCATCTACCACCTCACAATCACCTGTGTACCTTAAATATATCAAGACAATAAACAAGTTTCCTTAAAAAAAAAAAAAAAAAAACTAGGACTCATCTCCACATTAATAGGGGCACTGAGGAGCGACTAGCCTTATATTGTGAGATCTCACAGATGATACAAGCGCTAACTACGTGTAGAGCCCTGCGTGGATAAACCAAAACGTTATATGCATCCCTCCCCGCATCCGCAAGACTGTTATCCACATCCACCCACTTCCGCAGGCTGTTATCCACATCCACCCCGCATCCGCAAGACTGTTATCCACATCCGCCCCACATCCGCAGGCTGTTATCCACATCCACCCCATATCCGCACGGCTGTTATCCACATCCGCCCCATATCCGCACGGCTGTTATCCACATCCACCCCGCATCCGCACGGCTGTTATCCACATCCACCCCATATCCGCACGGCTGTTATCCACATCCACCCCGCATCCGCAAGACTGTTATCCACATCCGCCCCACATCCGCAGGCTGTTATCCACATCCACCCCGCATCCGCACGGCTGTTATCCACATCCACCCCGCATCCGCAAGACTGTTATCCACATCCGCCCCACATCCGCAGGCTGTTATCCACATCCACCCCGCATCCGCACGGCTGTTATCCACATCCACCCCGCATCCGCAAGACTGTTATCCACATCCGCCCCATATCCGCAGGCTGTTATCCACATCCACCCCATATCCGCACGGCTGTTATCCACATCCGCCCCATATCCGCACGGCTGTTATCCACATCCACCCCGCATCCGCACGGCTGTTATCCACATCCACCCCATATCCGCACGGCTGTTATCCACATCCACCCCGCATCCGCAAGACTGTTATCCACATCCGCCCCACATCCGCAGGCTGTTATCCACATCCACCCCGCATCCGCACGGCTGTTATCCACATCCACCCCGCATCCGCAAGACTGTTATCCACATCCACCCCGCATCCGCACGGCTGTTATCCACATCCACCCCGCATCCGCACGGCTGTTATCCACATCCGCCCCACATCCGCAGGCTGTTATCCACATCCACCCCGCATCCGCAAGACTGTTATCCACATCCACCCACATCCGCAGGCTGTATCCACATCCACCCCGCATCCGCACGGCTGTTATCCACATCCGCAGGCTGTTATCCACATCCACCCCGCATCCGCACGGCTGTTATCCACATCCGCCCCATATCCGCAGGCTGTTATCCACATCCACCCCGCATCCGCACGGCTGTTATCCACATCCACCCCGCATCCGCACGGCTGTTATCCACATCCACCCCATATCCGCACGGCTGTTATCCACATCCACCCCGCATCCGCACGGCTGTTATCCACATCCACACCGCATCCGCACGGCTGTTATCCACGTCCACCCACATCCGCACGGCTGTTATCCACATCCACCCCGCATCCGCACGGCTGTTATCCGCATCCGCACGGCTGTTATCCACATCCACCCCGCATCCGCACGGCTGTTATCCACATCCACCTCGCATCCGCAAGACTGTTATCCACATCCACCCCGCATCCGCACGGCTGTTATCCACATCCACCCCGCATCCGCAAGACTGTTATCCACATCCACCCCGCATCCGCAAGACTGTTATCCACATCCACCCCGCATCCGCATGGCTGTTATCCACATCCACCCCGCATCCGCAAGACTGTTATCCACATCCACCCCGCATCCGCAAGACTGTTATCCACATCCACCCACATCCGCAGGCTGTTATCCACATCCACCCCGCATCCGCACGGCTGTTATCCACATCCGCCCCATATCCGCACGGCTGTTATCCACATCCACCCCGCATCCGCACGGCTGTTATCCACATCCACCCACATCCGCAGGCTGTTATCCACATCCGCATGACTGTTATCCACATCCGCCCCGCATCCGCAAGACTGTTACCCCCATCCGCCACAAATCAGCATGGCTGTTATCCACATCCGCCTCACATCCGCACGACTGTTATCCACATCCGTCCCGCATCCACAAGACTGTTATCCACATCCCCCCGCATCCGCCCCGCATCCACCCTGCATCCGCACGGCTGTTTCCCACATTCGCCCCGAATCCGCACGACTTTTATCTGAATCTACGGGCATTGCTATAATACTTTCAATTAGATAAAGTATCAAAGCCACACATTTAGAAATTTGAGGAAGAAGCCGTTCCCCTAGGCCATGTATGTCATGTGCTATGTTTAAAATGAATGTTGCACAGCCAGAATTTCAATTGTTTTCAGTTCGGAGTGTTCATTGTGCTTAGTGACCTAATTTGAATGAGATTAGCGTAAATCTACAACTTATTTGTCATGAAAACAAAAAACATACCGGTAATGGTAAAATATGTGATAAACATGCGGGTCCTAGTGATGATATCCAACAAGTTCGGATTGTATTCTAAAAACTATCCGCAAATTTACTCCAAACATTATCCGCAGCTTATCCGTTATCCGCAAAGCCATATAAACTGTATCCGCATGGCGAAAAAATGTGTTGATCCGCTTCCGCGCAGGGCTTTACCTAACCTATGTGGCAGGGTCGGAACCTGACTTAGGATGAGCCCTGATCAGCCGTTCCACTGCCATAACGATGGCAGTGGCCGTTCTGAACAGTTTTAAGGTCTCATTTATCATGTCTTCTCACCTCCACACAAGTTCATGAATATTGCGTACTTCAAATACGCTTCTACACTGGGATATTCATCACATGTATTTTAAACAGACGTGTTACAAGCGCTCATTTTTCAGCTAGCTTGTGTAAATATTGTGTGATGTTTGCGGCTACCTGTTATCCACAGGGATCTTGATCAACATGTCAAGATCAATTATAATCAACTCCCACACAGCTGCAGTTAGCAAGAAAAACAGATTCCTTCTGTTCTTTTTAGCCTACTTTCGATTTTTGCAAAAGATGAATGTAGACTTATGAGATCTATACAGGGCCAAAAATTGTGTGTGTGTGAGTGTGTGTACTCTGAATGCCTGCCCCCCCCCCCCCCCCCCACTATCAATTCGAACACGGTGAAACCGAATTCAACGAAATTTGAATCAGAGGTAGAACTAGCGAAGGGCACCTGAGTGTCATCTTTTATATCGGTGCCATCTTGACGGAAACGTAATGGCGGCCACCCAAATATTCAAAGCTTATATCAAATTACGACTAACCTAATGATCCGATCTCTACCAAATTTTTCAACAACATATATTTATATGGCGAGCGTCTTTTGACTAACTACATGGTCATCAGCCCAATAGTTTGCAGATGGCGACCATGTAAGTGTGCAAATCGATTCTCCCTATCAATTCAAAAACGGTGAATCCGAATTGAACGAAATTTGGTACAGAGGTAGCACTAGCAAAGGAAAGCTCAAGGTGATGTTTTATATCGCCGCCATCTTGACGAAAACGTAATGGCGGACACCCAAATGTTAAAAGCTTAAATCCAATTACGACCAACCTATTCATTTGATCTCTACCAAATTTTGCAACAACATACCTTTCTGTGGGAAGCATCTTTTGACTGAACTACAAGGTCATCAGCCCAATAGTTTGCATATAACGGCCATGTATGTGTGAAAATCGATTCCCCATAACAATTCGAACACGGTGAAACCGAATTGAATGATTTTTTTACAGAGGTAGCTTTAGCTAAATGCACCTCATATTCATGTTTAATATCCGTATAGCACGTTGTATTTCAACAAGCTACTACAACCAACATTCAAGTATACTTCTTGAAAAGGACAAAGAGTTATAACAATACCCATGCATTTAGGAGAAAGTAGGCTATATATTCTTTACTGAACATCTTGTTTTTCCTATTGTGGCAGAGAACTTCAACAGACACGGTTCGCTGGCTTTACCTAGATCTACAGCCATCAGGTCTAAGTCAATGTTACAGTACTTTGCTGGTATTTCGTGTAGGGGCTTTACCACTTTATGGGGGCAAAATTACTCTTTATTATTTTCATGTGTTTTTACATTAATTTATTTTAATTATTTTAATTATTAACTAGCAGTAGTACCCGGCTTCGCCCGGTGGAATGATGATAATGTCTCAAAGTCTCCTTAGAAATATAATGGACTTAAAATCTAGGTCATTTGCCCCCAAAGACAATGAGGGCGTAACATCTAGGTCATTTGCCCTTATGATGAGGATGATAAGGGAAACTACTACCTGTACTAAATTGACACTTCAACTTATAATGTACACAATGTACTGTAATAAAAATGAATATTTTAAAAATCACAGTCGAGAAAGACTTTATGCGGCGGGAATTAGTGGTATGATGCGCGTAACATCGAGGCCATTTGCACTTATGATGATAATAATAAAGTAATGAAAAAATTACTACTAAACGAACATGGTGTAATTTTAAAACTGATATAAGTAATTCAGATGTCTAGCTTCGATGTCTTCCAAAGTCTCAACCTTATTTTCTGGCTAAGGCCAGTACTCGATGCGTCTAGTGAAAGAGCTTATGGCGTACTGCTCGGCAGAGAATATGGGTCCAAACTGCACGAACCTGAGATGATCGCAGATGATGACGAAATATGATGACACACGTTCGGGGTTCCCCGTCGTATTTAGACTGGCCGGGGAATCACTCACTCTTTCGCAACACCACAGTGGCTTGAGCAACAGCCCTGTGCTGGCATCAGCATAGACAGCTCTGGAAAGTCCTCTCATGTCACCTCGGGATGAATCAGCAAGCTATTCTCACATCTCCCCCCAGCCAGGGTCTCACAACTTTTAGGACGTGGGTTGGCGACCACGGGACCCCAGCTGAGTCTGGCATCGCTTCTACTTCCTGGTGCTGAGCTCCTTTCAGTTCTCTTTCCTGTCGGTCTCCCTTGGTCAACTTTAGTTCTCTTCCGACTCCGACTGTATTAGGGTATCCAAGGGCTAGGGAGTCTTTCAATTTTTCCCCTTAGTTGGCCGTTGTCTCATCGTTCCTGATGCCCTCATTCTTCGAGGGGTCTGCCTTCTTTTCCTTTTCATAATATCTCCTGTCTTCTGCTCAAGGCCCTCAAAGAGGCAGGGTGCGTGTAGCCCCACCACTTCTGGTACACCCTCAAGGGCTCATGGTGGGTGAGTTAGGAAGCTGGCAACCCCGAGGGATTCCTGAGCTAAATACAGGGAAGGGAGTGGTATATCAGAAATTTCAAGTGGACAGTGTTACTCATCGGGTTCCAAAGGGTAAGTATGTAAAATTTGGTTCAGATCGGTGAAACCGTGTAGATTAGTGCCAAAGGGCCTAAATGCAGGGAATAGATTGGTCTGTCCGAAATTTCATGTCGACAGTGCTACTCATCGGGTTCCAAAGGGTAATTATAAACTATTTGGTTCAGATCAGTGAAACGGTGTAGATTTGTCCCAAAGGGCTTAAATGCTGGAAAAGGGGGGGGGGGGTCTGTCCGAGATTTAAAGTGGACAGTGTTACTCGCAGGTTTCCAAAGGGTAAGTATACAAAGTTTGGTTCAGATCGGTGAAACGGTGTAGATTTGTGCCAAGGGCCTAAATGCAGGGGATGGAGTAGCCTCTCCGCAATTTCAAGTAGACAGTGTTAGTCGCAGTGTTCCAAAGGGTAAATATACCAATTTTGGTTGAGATCGGTGAAACGGTGTAGATTTGGGCCAAAGGGCCTAAATGCAGGGAATGGAGTGGTCTGTCTGCAATTTCAAGCAGACAGTGTTACTCGCAGGGTTCCAAAGGGTAAGTTTACAAATTTTGGTTCTGATCGGTGAAACGGTGTAGATTTGTGCCAAAGGGCCTAAATGCAGGGAATGGAGTGGTCTGTCCGAAAATTTAAGCTGACAGTGTTAATCGCAGGGTACCAAAGGGTAAGAATACGAATTTTGGTTCTGATCGGTGAAACGGTGTAGATTTGGACCAAAGGGCCTAAATGCAGGGAATGGGGTGGTCCGTCCGAAATTTTAAGTGGACATTGTTACTCGCAGGGTACCAAAGGGTAAGAATACGAATTTTGGTTCTGATCGGTGAAACGGTGTAGATTTGGACCAAAGGGTCTAAATGCAGGGAATGGGGTGGTCTGTCCGAAATCTTAAGTGGACAGTGTTATTCGCAGGATTCCAAAGGGCAAGTATACAAATTTTGGTTCAAATCGGTGAAATGGTGTAGATTTGTGCCAAAGGGCCTAAATGCAGGGGATGGAGTAGCCTTTCAGCAATTTCAAGCAGACAGTGTTAGTCGTAGTGTTCCAAAAGCAAAATATACAAATTTTGGTTGAGATCAGTGAAAAGGTGTGGATTTGGGACAACGGGCCTAAATGCAGGGAATGGAGGGGTCTGTCCGCAATTTCAAGCAGACATTGTTACTCGCAGGGTACCAGAGGGTGAGAATACGAATTCTGGTTCTGATCGGTGAAGCGGGGTAGATTTGGACCAAAGGGCCTAAATGCAGGGAATGGGGTGGTCTGTCCGAAATTTTAAGTGGACAGTGTTACTCGCAGGGTTCCAAAAGGTATGTATACAAATTTTGGTTCAGATCGGTGAAACGGTGTAGATTTGTGCAAAAGGGCCTAAATGCCGGGATTGGGGTGGTCTGTCCGAAATTTAAAGTTGACAGGGTTACCCACAGGGTTCCAAAGGGTAAGTATACAAATTTTGGTTCAGATCGGAGAAACAGTGTAGATTTCTATACATAACAGACAAACAGACAAACTTGTGCTTTATACAAGCTGTACCCGGCATGCGTTGCAATGCCAACCAAAGAAAGTGTTAGCGTTGAAATTCTGTTTCTTGAAGTGCTTTTGGATACACAACATGTTTTTCAATTTCCGTTAACTGCCTCAAGCTATCGTAAAATGGATTTTCTAATTTAGAATCATTCGTGGGAGCGTGCACAACTTTCAAAAGTTTCACCGCACTCGGTTGAATGGCATATGAACGTATACGTTATTTTGTTTGAACGATTCGTGCGCTGTCACTCATTTGTTGATTCTACTCGTACGCTACCTATTGAGAAATGGATTTACTAAGTCGAAACCCTACCCTGGCGTGTACACAATAACTCATCAAGGTTTCATCACAATCGAAGAGGGTTATATGAACGCATAGGGGATTTTGTTGAAACGCTTCGCGCGTCGTCAACCATTTGTTGCATATTCTCGTGCGCTACCTATTGTGAAATGGATTTACTAAATTGAAACCCTTCCCTGGCGTGTACACAATAACTCATCAATGTTTCATCGCAATCGAAGAATGTTATATGAATCCAATAGGGGATTTTGTTGAAACGCTTCGCGCGTCGTCACCCATTTGTTGCATCTACTCTTGCGCTACTTATTGTGAAATGGATTTACTAAGTCCCCTTCCCTGGCGGGTACACAATAACTGATCAATGTTTCATCGCAATCGGGTGAATAGTATATGAACGCATACCTGATTTTGTTTAAACGATTCGCGCTCCGTCACTCATTTGTTGAATATACTCGTGCGCTACCTACTGTAAAATGTATTTACTAAGTTAGAAACCGTCACGTAAGTGTCCACAACATCTCACCCAAGTTTCACCGCTATCGGACTAATGGGATATGAAGACATAGGGGACTGTATTGAAACGCTCCGCGTGTCGTCGTTCATTTGTCGAATCTACTCGTGTGCTACCGACTGTGAAATGTATTTACTAAGCCAGAAACCTTCCTTGGAGTGTCCACCATATTTCACCCAAGTTTCACCGCTAACGGCAGAATGGTATATGACCTTATACGGGACTTTGTTGAAACGCTTCGCGCGTCGTGCCTCATTTGTTGAATCAACTTGTGCGCTGCATATTGTATAGGGGATTTACTAAGCCAGAAATTTTCCATCACGTGTACACAACATCTCACCCAAGTTTCATAGCTACGGACGAATGGTACATGTATTCATACGGGACTTGGTTGAAACGCTTCGCGTGTCGTCGCTCATTTGTTGATTCTACTCTTGCGCTACATATTGTAATATGGATGTACTCAGCCAGAAACCTTCCCTGGAGTGTACACAACATCTCACCCAAGTTTCATCGCAATCGGATGAATGGTATGCGAACGTATACGGGACGTTGTCGAAACGCTTCGCGCGTAGTCACTCATTTGTTGAACATAAACGTGCGCTTCGTATTGTAAAATGGATTTACTTAGCCAGAAACCTTTCCTGGAGTGTACACAACAATTCACCAAACATTTATCACTATCAGACGAATGGTATATGACTTTATACGGGACTTTATTGAAACGCTTCGCGTGTCATCGCTCATTTGTTGAATCTACTGGTGCGCTACCAATTGTAAAATGTATGTACTAAGCCAGAAACCTTCCCTGGAGTGTACACAACATCTCACCCAAGTTTCATCGCTATCGGATGAATGGTATATGAAATTATATGGGACTTTGTTGAAACGCTTCGCGCGTCGTCGCTCATTTGTTGATTCTACTCGTGCTCTACCTATTTTTAAAGAGATTTACTAAGCTGGAAGCCTTCCCTGGAGTGCACACAAAATCTCAGCCTAGTTTCATCGCTATCGGACGAATGGTATATGAACGCAAACGTGCCTTTGTTGAAATGCTTTGCGCGTCGTAGCTCATTTGTTGAATCTACTCGTGCGCTGCCTATTGTAAAGTGGATGTACTAAGCCAGAAAATTTCCCTGCAGTGTACACAACATTTTACGCAAGTTTCATAGCTATCGGACGAATGGTATATGAATGCATACGGGACTTCGTTGAAGCGCTGTGCATGTCGTCGCTCATTTGTTGAATCTACTCGTGCGCTATCTACTGTGAAATGTATTCACTAATTTTGAAACCTTCACGTAAGTGTACACAACATCTCACCCAAGTTCCATCGCTATCGGACGAATGGTATATGAACACATACGGGACTTTGTTGAAATGCTTCGCGCATCGTCGCCCATTGGTTGAATATACGCGTGCGCTACCTATTGTAAAATGGATTTACTAAGTCAGAAACCTTCCTTGGAGTGTACTCAACATCTCACCCAAGTTTCATCGCAATCGGCCGAATGATATATGAACGCATAGGAGACATACCCACAGACCCACAGACAGACAAACTATCACGTAACATTGATTTTTAGCCTACTTTCGATTTTTACAAAAAATGAAAGTAGACTTATGAGATCAACACAGGGCGAAAAAAGTGTGTCTGTCTGTGTGTGTGTATGTGTGTGTGTGAGTCTGTGTGTGTGTGTGTATGTGTGTGTGTGAGTCTGTGTGTGTGTGTGTGTGTGTGTGTGTGTCTGTGTGTGTGTGAGTGTGTGTACTCTGAATGTCTGTCCCCCCCTATCAATTCGAACACGGTGAAACCGAATCGAACGAAATTTGGTACAGAGGTAGCACTAGTAAAGGACACTTCAGTGTCATACTTTATATCGCCGCCATCTTTACCAAAACAGAATGGCGGCCACTCAAATGTTCAAAACGTAAAATCAAATTACGGCTACACTAATCATTCGATCTCTACCAAATTCGGTGACAACATACCTTTATATAGGACGCGTCTTTTACCCAAAATTCAAGGTCATCAGCCATGCCATTTCAGGATGGCGGCCGTGTGAATTATGCAACCATTTAAATAAATAGCTTAAGACACACCAATTCCGATTATCGAGCCTAGGGGGGTTTAAGCTATCCTGAAGGTCGTGATCCGTTATTTATTATAATTTAATATTATAATATTATACAGTATGAGTGGCTTAAAAGAGCTGAGCCGTTTGTGTCACACGACAAGATGGCAGCTGTCCTCATGTGCCTGTCTTATATTTCAGTAGTTTTAGTATGTTGTATGTGATATACCGTACTGATACAATAATATAAACTTTGTATGAAATGATCTTTAATGAAGATGTACTGCAGTGAAGAAATCGTTTATTTAAAGTCATTATTTGCCAACAGTTTGTATCTAATATGTCAGTTAAGAACACCTGACGTCATGGATACGGTTAGCTCTGGGCTAGCATGTTAGTCTGACACGCAGTTGACTGGGGATCGAGTACTGCTACAGTTAGTTTTTTTTTCTTGAATTCTTTTACAAATGATGTGCACGAGCTTTTTCCACAGATACTGAATAAAATGTCATTTAGCTCAAAGGAGAGGATAAAGTATACACTCGTATATTAATAAAATCACAGTCCCAGCATCGCACATAAACAGAAGCCATTAGGAAAAGGAGAATAGAAGAACTAGATACACGTTGTCATTAACCACAGCCTTCTTAATGCCTCTGTACGGTGCTGTCCTCTTATGGGTTATGTGGGTAATATTGTTCCAAACATAACGCTGTGTAAATGACTGAGCTGGCCTCCTGAAGTATGGCAATTTTGTAATACTGGTAGTTCAACTATTAGCCACGATCGCGCTCCGAATACCTTTAAACACTGCCAGCTGGATCGCCTCCCTCTTGGCTACTTTAAACTGCCTACTCATTCAACACCCATAGAACACTGCCATCGTAGTACATTACGATGGCAGTGCATAGGCGTACAAGATAAAGATTAATTCACTGATAGGTCGCAGCACCACCTACTGTGATTGGGGCGGAAGATTCTTAATTTTGCAGGCTGGCTTAATATAGAGATTAACGGACGTGAATGCATTACAATAAGTTAGTAGTTTTGTTATTCAATCGTCATAAAGTATATAATATTGATTTTGACACTTACTGGCTTATTATCAATATAAAAGAAAACAAACAATACATTGTGGTAGGGGTGATTGTGTTAGGGATGAGGACAAAGAGTCATAAAGATACCCATACATTTAGGAGAAAGTAGGCTATATGTTCTTTGCTGAACATCTTGTTATATATATACTAGATGAAACCCGTCAAAACATGACGGACAATGGAAAACAAATTTACTGAAGAAGCTTCTTATATAAGTTACATTCTTTGTACGATTACTTTTTAGCACTATAACTTTAAGGGCGTCAAAAGATAGCACTCTCAGCATTGCAACATATTGCTGGTCATGACTGAAAACGTGATGAGGTCATCATCATCTTGCACAGTTTCCAGCCACTGGACGGGTCCGTTTGGAACACAAGCCTATCCAACGTCATCTGTCTTCCCACCATCTCTCAGCCTCCACCCTTGTCCAGTCTTCTCCTCTCTTCTTCACGCTTTCTTCCACCCCCTTCAGCCACCTGTCTCTCGGTCTCCCTCTTGGTCTCTTTCCTTCCCACTTCGTCTCGTGTATCCTCCTGGGTATCCTCTCCTCCTCCATTCGTTTTACATGTCCATACCATCTAAGTCTAGATTTCTCTATACCATCCTGTAATGGTTCCTCCTTCATTAATTCTCTGGTCCTCTCATTTCTTATTCTGTCCCTCTTTGTAGCTTCAATACTGCTTCTCAAGGACCTCATCTCACTGGCCTGTATTTTGCTCTTCTCCCTTCCTTTCCTAACCCAAGTCTGCGAGGCATACGTCAGGATAGGGACATAGTACTTCCGATATATGATCTTTTTGCTGTTCTGAGGGACATCCTTGCTCCATAACATGCTTCTCACACTCCTCCGGAATGCTTCTGCCTGTCTCCCCCGCTCATTTATTTCTCTATCGTTTCTTCCATTCTCATCAGGTTTCCCAGATACTTGAAACTCTCCACTTTTTTCAGCTGTTCCCCACCAATTGTTATTCCTGTTGTGGTTCCTTCCTTCTTCCTTGTTGTGATCACCACCTCACTCTTATTTATGCTAAATGTCATCCCATAACCTTGTATTATTCCTTCCCACACGTCCAACTGTCCCTGTATCTCCTCCTCCTTGTTTCCCCAAATCATCGAATCATCTGCAAGCACCATTGCTTTCATCTTTCCTTCCCCAATTACTTGTGCCACTCGGGTCATTATGTCATCCATCACCACAATGAAAAGTAACAGTGACAATGCACTTCTTTGTTTCAGGCCGTTTCTCTGTTCCAACCAGTCCGATCTCTCTCCTCCCACTTTCACACAGCTCACGCTTCCCTTGTACATCTCCTTTATCCTCCTTATAGTCCATTTTTCTATTCCTCTATCCTCCAGGGACTTCCATACTTTGTTTCTGCATACACTGTCATATGCTTTCTCAATGTCCAGGAAGGCCATCAGTAGATCTGTTCCATATTCATAGTGCTGTTCTTGTAACTGCCTTACAGCAAAAATCAAATCTACTGTGGACCTTCCTGCTCTGAAGCCATGTTGTTCTTCCCTCATCCCTCCTTCTATCCTTGTCCTAATTCTCCTTTCCAAAACTTTCTCAAACATCTTTGCACAATGACTCATCAGTGTTATTCCCCAATAATTTCTGCATTCTGTTCTACTACCTTTCTTGAAGATCGGGACAATTATTCCCTTTTTCCAGTCCTCTGGGGTCTTCCTTTCCTTCCATGCTGTCTTCATCACTCGGTACAACCATTGTATCCCCACCTCTCCTGCTGCTCTCACCATCTCCACACTCAACTCATCCACACCCGGTGCCTTCCCTCCTTTCATCTTCCTCACTGCATCTTCCACTTCTTTCCATGTTAAGTCCTTTTCTGTTTGCAGTTCATCTACTGTACCTCTTCCCCGATTTCTTCCTCCTCGCCGTGGTTTCCATTTGGGTTCAGGAGTTCTTCAAAATATTCTTTCCACATTTTCTTCAATTCTTCCCTATTTTCTATCCCTTGTTCCCTTTTGTTCACCATTCTAACATAATCGTTAGGATCCTTCCGCCTCTTATTCTTTGCCATCCCATACAGGACCTTTTTTGTACCTTCACTATCCTGCTGGTCATGACTTAAAACGTGATGAGGTAAATAGCCCAATACGTTCAAGAGTTTCTCCTTGAGCTTGATTGATTGTGATAAAGTAGGCCGAGCGAATAGGACATTGTTGCCTATTAAAAGAAAATGTACTGTACCTGCAAGTGTTTTATCGGAAGGTGTTAAATCAAGTCGTAGAATTTGTGCTCTCTGCCTAATATTACTGCACCTATTATATCCGAATCCAAGCAATTTCTAACATACTTCTTACACTTAATATATTTCCATATGTGAGTCCTTGGGAAACGTTCAGATTTCTAAGGAGCATAACTATGGCTCAAACGTTCGGAGTATGTGGAGGCGAATCACTTAATTCCAAGGAATTGAAGAATTCTATAATAGGGAAATGAAGTAGCTGGCTTTCATCTTCAGTATCCAATCTGTTAGTGCTGATGTATGTGCTTGAACTACTGGATATAAGTTCAATGACATTTAAATTAATATTAAGTTACATTGTTGCAGCTTGGCAAATATTGTATATTCCAGCAGATCAATTTTACCATCACAACAATAAAGGCCAAGTAACCACGCGTAGATTTTACGCAAGAGAAATACAATGTAGAACAATGTTTACATTGGATCGTCAAAGACCTTACACTGCACTGCATAATATCTGGAATTGTTTCTGAAATGGCCTATTTATATTGGATTTTAAATCTGGCTTCGTATTATTCGATAACACTATAGTGTCCTGCAATAACGGAGCCGCTAAATATTAAATGGCAAATAATACTTCCATTAGCCGAAATCAACTGCGTAGTTAGACTCAGAACTCTAAACAAATAATCATTAAACAATTGTCTTATACAATGACGTTCAACATGACCGTCCAGAGACTTTCATACTCAAGTTGGTTGGTGAGGAGAAAGCGATGAGACTGATCGCTTAAAATAAATTCTTTATAATTGTTCCTGCCAGCGAATTTTTTTGCAATAGCATGAAAACGCAGCTCAGAAGGACGTTCTTCATTTTGATATAAACAGTACAAAACTGCTCTAAATAAGCAATTTCCATCGCATGTTATAGGTTATGGCAGTACATTTTGCAGGGGGAACATAGAATCACTTCGCCCTACTGGAATGAGCATAGGCCTAAACTCAATACTCACTTCGGCAGTCACCCTAATGGAGGCAGTTCTAGAATTCTATGTCCCGTGCATGTCAAAAATCGTATTAACACAAGGAAGCCCACCCATTCTTGGCTATCGCCTCGGAGACCCGGGTTACATTTCCTGCTCTGCCAAGAAATTTAATTCTAGTCTGAGGGCAAAAACGGGGCACATTCAGTCTCTTGAGGTATAACTGAGAAGAGGAAGGTTTGATTCCCACCTCGACAATCTTGGATGTGGTTTTCCCGGGTTTCCCACTTCCACTCAAGGCAAATACCGGGATGGTTCCTAACTTAAGGCCACGGCCGTCTCCTTGCCATTTCCCACCTTAATTACAAATACACACATTAATGCAGCCATCACAATAATACAGGTTATCAGAGAAAATTTTACACATACACACCAAAGTACACTGGGCTGAGTGACCACGATGTCGGAGCCCTTCAAACGAATTATGTTTGCCAAGTGTCTCTCATGGCGAAAGCAATTGTGGACACGCGCGAGTGCCTGGAAAACTACTTTTTTCTTTAATAATTTAAGAGTATATCGGCGATGCATAATTACAACTTTTAGTCTAGGACGCTACCAACTTGGGAAGAAACTGCAATATTAATATACATAAACAACATAGCCTACACATTCAACTGTCAGTTAATGTTCTTCAAGTAATAGTACAAAGAATGTAACTTATATAAGAAGCTTCTTCAGTAAATTTGTTTTCCATTGTCGGTCATGTTTTGACGGGTTTCATCTAGTTGTTTCTGAAATGGCCTATTTATATTGGATTTTAAATGTGGCTTCGTATTATTCGATAACACTATAGTGTTACGCAATAACGGAGCCGCTAAATATTAAATGGCAAATAATACTTCCATTGCCGAAATCAACTGCATAGTTAGACTCAGTACTCTAAACAAATAATCATTAAACAACTGTCTTATACAATGAAGTTCAACATGACCGTCCAGAGACTTTCATACTCAAGTTGGTTGGTGAGGAGAATGCGATGAGACTGATCGCTTAAAATAAATTCCTTATAATTGTTCCTGCCAGCGAAATTTTTTTCAATTGCTTGAAAACGCAGCTCAGAATGACGTTCTTCATTTTGTTATAAACAGTACGAAACTGCTCTAAATAAGCAATTTCCATCACCTGTTATAGGTTATGGCAGTACATTTTGCAGGGGAACATAGGATCACTTCGCCAACTACTGGAACGACCATCGGCCTATACTCAATACTCACTTCGGCAGTCACCCTAATGGAGGCAGTTTTTGAATTCTATGTCCCGTGCATGTCAAAAATCGTATTAACACATGGAGGCCCACCTATTCTTGTCTATCGCCCCGGAGACCCGGGTTACATTTCCTGCTCTGCCAAGAAATTTAATTCTGGTCTGAGGGCAAAAACGGGGCACATTCAGTCTCTTCAGGTATAACTAAGAAGAGGAAGGTTTAATTCCCACCTCGACAATCTTGGATGTGGTTTTCCGTGGTTTTCCACTTCCACTTAAGGCAAATACCGGGATGGTTCCTAACTTAAGGCCTTGGCCGTCTCCTTGCCATTTACCACCTTAATTACAAATACACACAGTAATGTAGCCATCACAATAACACAGGTTATGAGAGAATTTCACACATACACACCCAAGTACACGGGGCTGAGTGACCACGATGTCGGAGCCCTTCAAACGAATTATGTTTGCCAAGTGACCCTCATGGCGAAAGCAATTGTAGACACGCGCGCGTGCCTGGAAAACTACTTTTTTCTTTAATAATTTAAGAGTATATCGACGATGCATAATTATAACTTTTAGTCTAGGACGCTAATAACTTGACCACCGAAGCATTGGGAAGAAATTGTAATATTAAGGTACATAAACAACATAGCCTACACATTCAACTGTCGGTTAATGTTCCTCAAAATTTCCCTTCTTAAATATTCCCCTCCTTTATAATTCTCCATCACTTGAAAACGTGCCATGTCTTGTGTTTTAAATATATCGATGCAATGGTGCTGCTATCTGCTGTCAGTTACTGGAACTATATGGGCGATGTACTGCCATCTGTTGTCAGTTATAGGAACTGATTGCAGATATTTAAACGGCGTACTGAGGACAACAGTTTGCTCTTTTGATCACATGCTGTAATGCAATGGTAAAACGGAAATAAAACGTATTGAGAGGGAATGTAGAAATATGTATATTTAACAGACATAAAATCTTACTAATACTCCTTGATTAAACAATATTTCAGTGGTAAAAAAAAATTGGCGAGGGCTGGGATCGAACTGGTGAATCTAGGAACCATAGTCAGTCGCCTTAACCACATAGCTACTTTTTTTATTTTTTTTATTTTTATTAGCTCTTTACAGAATTACAGAATTTTCAGATATGATAAATACCATACTAATACATCACAAGAAATCCAGATAGTGTCCATATTTATCGTACAATTGTCCACTTTCACTAAGCTTCCAACGCTCTTTTTGCAGGTGATACCTGAGATCCAGGAAAGAGAAATGTTGATCATTGTCCATCACGAAGTGTACATATTGGCCCATTATCCACACAATGGCAGTCTGTTTAATTTGGGGGAAGGCGGTCACCGACAAACGAACCAACTTCCTGTCATCAAGGTCATCCGAGGGCACATTTAATAGTTGACATACTTTTCCCTTACACCACAGCCACGTGGAGGCAACTCGCGTGCATGATGTGAAGCGGTGTATCGCCGTATCAGTTTGACCACATATAGTACACCATGGGTAAGCTTCAAGATGGATGGTATATCGCCGTAGAGCGGTTGGGATGAGATCGTTGAGGAAGATAAAAACTTGGGAGTGTACAGCAGAAGAAATGGACATAGCCCCAAAATTTTTCCGAACAGTGGGCCAATGGACGTAGAGGGTGGTGGCCTCTATTCGCGGTTTGGAGTGTACCACTTGCCGCAACATGTTATAGATACTTTTTGTCGTTGGAACAATCCCTGAAGGCATTTGGCGAACAGTTTCCAGAAGGTGCTGTTGATGGTCCCTAAATATCTTCGGCAAAGCTCTATCACAACCACGGGCTGTGTTTCGAATATCTTTGTATAGCGCTTTCGTAAAAGTGTCATGTTGGGAAAGAATGGTGATATCGTTCTTGCAGAGGAGTGCACGGCATTTCATGCCATGAGCTGTTAGCCCTAGCCCGCCTTGCCGGGATGGGAGATACAACTGTTCCCGTTGTACTCGGAACAAAAATCCTTGCCATATAAACCAACCTGTATATTTTGCCAATTGGCTCTCAAACATTTTGGGAAGTGGGAAAAGTTGTGCGACATACCATATTTTAGAGAGCGCAAACACGTTGAGGACCATGACCCGTTGCACTATATTGAGGTTTCTTTGACCAAATTGGATCATGACTCCCCTAACTTTGGCAATGACCTTAGTCCAGTTAACTTGCACTGTGTCCAGAAGCGATTGCTTCCAGGTAATTCCAAGAATTTTCACCTCATTTACTATCCGGAACCAGGGCTGTGGGGTAATCACTGAGTTAGTATTGAGCGGAAGCAAAGCAGTTTTCTGGGGGTTCGATTGTGCTCCAGAGGCGATATGGTAGAGCTGAAGGACGCTATCGATGTGGAAGATGTCTTCTTCATTGCGGATCAATATTGATACGTCATCAGCATAGGCGCACATTCCAAAAACATGTGTGGACAGTTTGTAACCCTGTAGCTTCACCTGGGTAGTCCGAATGAACGGTTCAAGGCCAATGACAAAAAGTAGCATAGAAAGGGGACATCCTTGCCTAACTGATCGTTGTATTGGAATCAGAGGGGAAAGAAAACCGTTGACGAGCACTCTAGACGTAGCATTACAATTTATCATACGAGTGTAGTCAATAAGGATTTCAGGAAATTCGAAGTGTTGCAAGACCATGTACAAGTATTCATGACTGATGCGGTCGAAAGCTTTATCAAGATCTAAGGTGAGAAAACTCATTGGCTCAGTGGGGAGCATTTCGGCTTTTAGGTGTAGGTCCCGTAGTATCGCTAAGTTTGTTAACAGAGTTCTTCCAGGAATACTGCAACATTGTTCATCACCAATGATATCAGGTAGAACAGTCTTCAATCGGCATGCAAGTACTTTGGTAAGGACTTTATAGTCACTGCAGAGCAGAGTAACTGGTCGGAAGTCACCAACTGCCATGGGAGAGGATGTTTTTGGTATGAGGACTATGGTACCCTCGTGATGTGATGTGATGTGATTGACAAAGAGCACGACGTTGGAGAATGGTACGCAGGACATGACAAAATTCTTTGCCAATGAGAGGCCAGAAGTGTTTATACATTTCATATGGCAGTCCATCAATGCCAGGTGAGCGGTTGTTTGGGAGTTGTTTAACCACAGAGTGAATCTCTTCATCCGTAATATCCGCGCTGAGCAGAGTTTTGTTGTCCGGAGATAGTTTGGTACTGCAAGATGACAGCAATAGGGTCACCTGCTGTGGATCAATGGGAGCCTTAGCGTAGAACCGTTGATAAAATAATGATATTTCACTACGTATAGCGTCAGGGGAGGTGACGACACTTCCAGTACTGGTGCGGAGGCGGTGGATATATTTACGTTGCCGCTCACGTTGTCCTTTGGCGATATGGTATACACTTGCACTTTCGTCCGGGAGCACTGTACGATCTTTTAAAGCCACGTTGATATGAGCGAGCGTTCGTTGCTGTAGAGACAGGAGCTTGGTTTTAACTTCCCGGATCTGGTCATATATACGCTCCCCAGCATCAGATCTTTGCTGGAGCTGGCGAAGAACTCGATAGTAAAATTCAACTGTATCCCGTCTTTCCCGACCTCGTTGGTAAGATATGTTCTTAAAGGCGCAGCGGATCCCTGGTTTAACTAAAATATCCCACCAGTCTGTGCAGTCGCGAAATTTGCATTTTTGTTGGACCCATCGAATCCAGTGTTGTCTGAAAATATCTTGGCATTCCTCCTCCAGTAACAGCGAGCAATTCAGCTTCCAATAACCTCTTCCTATGTGAAATATGGGATGGGGGTAAGAGATTGTACATACGACAGCATGATGGTTAGTGAAACTGGCAGGTATCACTTCATATCGTCTAGGCTGGATAAGTTCCTGTGAAAAGTAGATGCGGTCAAGTCGTGATGAGGAGTTGTGACTTATACAGGTGTAATGGGGCAGGGGCACCCTTAAACTATCCACAGCATCAATGAGGTGTAGGGAGGTATGAAGGGTCCTGAGAGCCGGGTTGACACCTCTGTATGGACTAGTGGAATCCTCTGGGCGTTGAATACAATTGAAATCCCCTGCAAGAATAAGTTTTTCCTTAACGTCGTGCAGATGAGACAGTATACTCTGTTGAAAGGACATTTTCCGTTCCACACGTTTATTGGACCCGGATGGGGCATATACATTTATCAGGGTGGTATTGTTTATGTGTCCAGATATTATGCGTCCTGATGGATGACATAGCACACCTTCGAGTGGGATATCATGTCTTATGAGGAATCCGGTCCCTCTATTCGTATTACCGGTATTGATGTATTGTTTGTAGAAGGCAGATATGGGTAAACACGGTATAGCAACTTCTTGAATGAAAGCAATGTCAATGTCAGCATCTCGAAGGAATCTCTCCAACAGTTGAAATTTCAGAGGGCATTCTATTACATTGATATTCACAGTGGCCACAGTGAGAAATTGCGCCATTAAGAGAAGTATAAAAGCTGTGCTAGACATACTGGAAAGTGGACTCGAAAGAAGACACAGGTGAGAATTATCCTGGTGCACAATGTCAAATTAGGTTGAGATAGTTCCTTTTGACTGCCATTCATAGGCCGGCTGTCAGCGGTTGAGAGCGTTCGTGGGTCCCTAGATGACGTAGAAAGAAGATTTTGTTTCTTTTTCACAGCTGCGGGAAAATTTGTGGAGCCAGTTTGATTCTTCGGGGCTGGTACGGCAATCGAGGCATTTGTTTTAATCTTCTTAGAGACGTTCTCGGATCCCCGATCAACATTCTTAAGTGAGTCGGTAGGGACCAGCGAAGTCGGGGGCAGTGAAGACAAAATTTCTGTGGCAGCCTGTAGTAACGGCAGAGTTGGTTCTAAGGTTGCGATACAGGTTGCCGAGAGCACAGGGGCACTCTGTGTCTCGCAGCTCTGGTCAGGGCAAGGTACCAGTTCTGCGTCAGATGTATCCGAGGTCACTCCTGGTGTTGTCTCAGCTGACTGATCAATGAGCATGTTTTCATATGACGTTTGCTGCGTCACAACTTCCGAGTATTGTACACGTCGTTGTTGTGTAGGAGTTATACCGAGGGGAATCATTTTCTTTGGGCAGTTAATACGTAGATGTGTGGTAGCATTGCAAATTAAACAGGTCTGTTTCTGTCCATTATACGTTATATAGCCAGAATGGCCACCAAAAGCCTCAGTGGAGGGGATATCTTGCTTGATTTCCATAGTTACGGCACGTATTCCATTATACACCGGGAACTGATAAGCAGACGACCATTGTTCTTTCCTGACGTCACTCACAGTGCCATATTTCGACAGGACGGATTTGAAAATTTCAGGGGGTACTTCGAGTGGGACATTAAATATACGCACTGTGGTAAAATTGGAATCCGCTGTGGAGAGCTTAACATTGGTCATTTCGCCTGAATCATACTGAAATTTAATAGGATCTGCAAAAGTATTTAACAATTTCTGATAAATAGATATGCTGTTTACCTTGATGTACATGGTTTTTTCGTGCGCATTTAACTGGATGGCTTCTACTTGGTCGACAGTCAACCGGAGGGTATCGCCAATCCAGCGGTGAATTTCTCCTGGTGAGGGGCGAGAACTCTGCCTGTCCCATTGGCAGCGTACGGTGTTTTTTCTCTGGTATCCGGACATGATTTTCAGCGGGGTTTTCTGGGTTTCTGGTTTTGTTGTCCTATCTGGAACACTACTTAAAAAAGTATTGTCCGAATGACACACGGAAGGTCAGTACACACGTGGAACTAAGGAAGCACCGGTATTAGGAACCGTAAACTCTTCCAATGCGGTCACACAGCGCGCACACACGTACCGCACTCGGCCACGACCAGTGATCAACTGCTACTCGCACACTCTTGTTTAGCAGCAGACGCAGCCGTTCATTATCTTCAAAAGCCGCTGTCTGAAGGAAATAATCCATTTCATTATCCAAATAAATCAATGTTGCACATTCGCATACGTTCATACTGTTATTATATTTTATTGTCAGAACTTGGTTAATGTATGTTTTCAATTACATGGAAGCTTATTAAATAACTTACATTTTAATGGACTTCTCACCGCCATTTTGTCATGACCCCAGGCGGATTGTGCGCATGCGTGAGGGGAAAGAATTCTGCTATTTTCTATATTAATTCAAAAATATACCGTAATATATTTGTTTATTTTAGAGACACTCTGCAAATCTAGAGGCCAAGAGCTTTCGTTAGAGTGCTCTACGAAGTAAATCGGTTCTGTCGTTCTCTCAAACTCGTGGTAACAAAAATCACCTTACTGTTTTAAATATATAGATAGATATATATATAGATAATGTTACTTTTTGTTTATCTAATTTTAATGTTTATATATTTACTTTTATTATTCAATCTATGTTCTTATATACTTAATTTTGATATTTTGTTGAGTCGCCTCCGTCGTGTTGCGGTCAGCATGGTTAGCTGCCGTCCCGGAGGTCCTGGGTTCGATTCACGGCTCTGCCACGAAATTTGAAAAGTTGTATGAGGACTGGAACGGGGTGTACTCGGCCTTGGGTGGTCCAAATGAGTGGAGGGAGTTCGATTCCCACCTCAACCATCCTCGAAGTGGTTTACCGTGGTTTCCCACTTCGTCTTCGGGCAAATGCTGGGATGATCCCCACTGTAAGGCCACGGCCGCCTCCTTCCCTCTTTCTTGCCTATCCATCCCAATGTTCCTTTCCCTTCCCATCCCTCATGAGGCCCCTGTTCGCTTTACAGGTGAGGCCACCTGGGCGAAGTGCTGATCAACCCTCCCCAGTTGTATCAATTCCTACCAAGTGTTCCGAGCTCTAGGACACTGCCTGGAAAGGCGGTAATGGTGAGCTCCCTCGCTGAGTCCGTGGGAACCAGTAACCTCGATGGTAAAATTGACTAAAAATATATATACAGTATATTAATTAATTAACTAATTTTTAGAAGGATTTTAAAGTTATGTTTTAATTGTTATATTTCTTTTATACTTGAAATTTTATTTTTATGATTTTAAGCCTATTTTCAATTTATAAAAAATAGACTTATGAGATAACCTTTTGTCCGTGTGTGTGTGCGTGTGTGTGTGTGTGTGTGTGTGTGCGTGTGTGTGTGTGAGGTGTGTGTGTCTGTCCCCCTAATAAATTCTAAACGGATGGAGCAATTTCAATGAAACTCGGTAAGTCCATAGCACTATTCCGGGCGACCTCGACCGTGCCCTTCAAATTTTGTTACGTCTCACCAATCCAACATGGCGGCTGTGCGAAATATAACACCAGCATTCAATATCTCCGAAACTATTACCGATATCACCCTGGAATTTTTTACGGTGATAAAGGGAACTACTAGAGGTTCACCTATGTGACTCTTGAAATATTGGTAACTACAAAACCAACATGGCGGCCAAGCGAACTTGCGACGTTTAAATAGACGTTTCTCGCGATTTAACCAACCAAACGCAATAAAACTTGGTACAGTCTATCTTTATACACATTGTAATGCACCGACATCTAACTTCGTCAATTGTTTACATAACCACAAGATGGCGAAATATTTCACCGGCATTCTATATCTCTGAAACTATTCGCGGTACGGAGATAAAGGGCAATACTGGAAGTTCATCTATAAGATTTTCAAAAGCTGGTTAATTACAAAACGAACATGGCAGCCAAGCGAATATGAAAATTTAAATAGACCTTTCTCGCGATTTAATGTTCCAAACACAATGAAACTTGGTACAGGAAATGTTTATACAAATTGTAATGCACTGGTATATAATTTATTTCAATTGTTTAAATAACCTCAATATGGCGGCTGTGCGAATTTTTAAATTATGCTTTTATTTCTTGTGTCGTAATCACGCGATCAAAGTGAAATTAGAATAATGAACCTACGCAATAATTTTCCTTTAATGGTACATGACTCTATGGCCTATACATTTAACAATCCAACATGTCGACCATTCGAAATATTTAGACGGCTCTAAATATCTACGAATCTATTATAGCAATCAAACTGAATATTTTTATGTTCATAGGGGCTATGAACATAAGTTCACCTATAGGACTTTCAATAACCTGGTGATCACAAATCCAACATGGCGGCAGCGCGAAGTATAAATATTCACATGGTCGTTTCTCGCAATTTAACCAACCGAGTGCAGTGAAACTTGGTACAGTAAATCCATATACGAATGTTAATCCACTGGCATGTAATTTATTTCAATTGTTTCCATAACCACAAGATGGCAGCTGTCCGAAATTTTAAAATCTCGTTGTTAATTCTTGTGTCCTAATCATGCGAGTGAAGTTTGAATGCTACACATACGCAATAATCTTTATGTAACAGTACATAACTCTAGGACCTACATAATTATATATAGTCCCACTTGGCGACCATCCGAAATATTTATTCGGTTCTCAATATCTACGAATCTATTTCAGCGATCAAACTGAAATGTTGTATGTTGATATTGGCAATTAACATAAGTAGGATATATGAAAATAGGCTGTATAGTTCTTCACGGAACTACTTGTTATTTATATATTTATATTTAATTTTTGCACTTTAATTGTAATGTTTTTAGCCTAATTTCGATTTTTGCAAAAAATGAAAGTAGACTTATGAGATCAACACAGGGCGAAAAAAGTGTGTCTGTCTGTGTGTGTGTATGTGTGTGTGTGAGTCTGTGTGTGTGTGTGTGTGTGTATGTGTGTATGTGAGTCTGTGTGTGTGTGTGTGTCTGTGTGTGTGTGAGTGTGTGTACTCTGAATGTCTGTCCCCCCCTATCAATTCGAACACGGTGAATGCGAATTGAACGAAATTTGGTACAAAGGTGGCACTAGCAAAGGACACCTCAGTGTCATGTTTTATATCGCTGCCATCTTGACGGAAACGTAATGGCGGCCACACAAATGTTCAAAGCTTAAATCAAATTACGACTAACCTAATCATCCGATCTCTACCAAATTTTGCAACAACATACCTTTATGGAGGGAGCATCGTTTGAACAAATTAATAGGTCATCAGCGTAATAGTTTGCGGATGGCGGCCATCTTTGTGTGAAAATCGATTCCCCCTATTAATTCGAACACGGTGCAACCGAATGGAACGAAATTTGGTACAGAGGTAGAACTTACAAAAGGCACCTCAGTGTCATGTTTTATATCGCCACCATCTTGACGGAAACGTAATGGCGGCCACACAAATGTTCAAAGCTTAAATCAAATTACGACTAACCTAATCATCCGATCTCTACCAAATTTTGCAACAACATACCTTTATGGAGGGAGCATCGTTTGAACAAATTAATAGGTCATCAGCGTAATAGTTTGCGGATGGCGGCCATCTTTGTGTGAAAATCGATTCCCCCTATTAATTCGAACACGGTGCAACCGAATGGAACGAAATTTGGTACAGAGGTAGTACTAACAAAAGGCACCTCAGTGTCATGTTTTATATCGCCGCCATCTTGACGGAAACGTAATGGCGGCCACACAAATGTTCAAAGCTTAAATCAAATTAAGATTAACCTAATCATCCGATCTCTACCAAATTTTGCAACAACATACCCTTATAGAGGAAGCATCCTTTGACCAAACGAATAGGTCATTAGCCTAATAGTTTGCGGATGGCGGCCATCTTTGTGTGAAAATCAATTCCCCCTATTAATTCAAACTCGGTGGAACCGAATGGAACGAAATTTGGTACAGAGGTAGCACTAGCATAGGGCACCTCAGTGTCATGTTTTATATCGCCGCCATCTTGACTGAAACGTAATGGCGGTCACACGAATGTTCAAAGCTTAAATCAAATTACGATTAACCTAATCATCCGATCTCTACCAAATTTTACAACTACATACCTTTATGGAGGGAGCATCCTTTGACCTATCTAATAGGTCATCAGCTGAATTGTTTGCGATTGGCGGCCTACTTTGTGTGAAAATCGAATTCCCCTATTAATTCAAACACGGTGCAACCGAATGGAACGAAATTTGGTACAGAGGTAGGACTAACAAAAGGCTCCTCAGTGTCATGTTTTATTGCGCCGCCATCTTGACGGAAACGTAATGGCGGCCACACAAATGTTCAAAGCTTAAATCAAATTACGACTAACCTAATCATCCGATCTCTACCAAATTTTGCAGCAACATACCTTTATGGGGGGAGCATCCTTTGACCACAAACTAATAGGTCATCAGCGTAATAGTTTGCGGATGGCGGCCATCTTTGTGTGAAAATCGATTCCCCCTATTAATTCGAACACGGTGGAACCGAATGGAACGATATTTGGTACAGAGGTAGTACTAACAAAAGGCATCTCAGTGTCATGTTTTATATCGCCGCCATCTTGACGGAAACGTAATGGCGGCCACACAAATGTTCAAAGCTTAAATCAAATTACGATTAACCTAATCATCCGATCTCTACCAAATTTTGCAACAACATACCCTTATAGAGGAAGCATACTTTGACCAAATGAATAGGTCATTAGCCTAATAGTTTGCGGATGGCGGCCATCTTTGTGTGAAAATCAATTCCCCCTATTAATTCAAACACGGTGAAACCGAATGGAACGAAATTTGGTACAGGGGTAGCACTAGCAAAGGGAGTCTCAGTGTCATGTTTTATATCGCCGCCATATTGACAGAAACGTAATGGCGGCCACACAAATGTTCAAAGTTTATGTTAAATTACGACTAACATAACCATCCGATCTCTACCAAACTTTGCAACAACATACCTTTATGGAGGGAGCATCCTTTGACCAATCTAATAGGTTATTAGCCTAATAGATTGCGGATGGCGGCCATCTTTATGTCAAAATTGATTCCCCCTATTAATTCGAACACGGTGGAACCGAATGGAACGAAATTTGGTACAGAGGTAGTGTAACGATTCGATCCCATAGCGGTTATATTTAAAGGGTTACGCATTTATTATTCATGTTATTATTATTATTAATTAGTACATCCATGAAATGATTTTTATATCAGATAATTGTAAGCGGTTTTTATTATTATAGTCAGAAATATTTTTATTAACAATTATTTGTAAAGAGACGAAGTAATATATATATTGCAACAAGATTGCCAATAAGGATCAACCCAATGCGTCACAAACTGAACGACGTAGTAATAATTTCACCACGGCAAACTGCGTCATTTTCCTTAGATGCTAAGAAACCCACTATGGTGTAACCAACACGCCATTTTCTACGGTACGTACGCGTCAAAAGATTACAAGTTGTGGTGCAACTAGCCCTCGTGAAAGTCTGAACACTAGAGAAAGGGAAGCTTACTGGGGTGGGAGACCGTCGAAGACCACGTGACAAGGAAGTCATTAGTACCTGCGCCTCCGACAAGAGATTCATTGATCTACAGCTCGGAATGAAGGAAGGAAGTGGTAACCTTGCTTTCTGGGTCCTAATGAACTGAGCAAACAGAGTTGACACTGTACGATGTCTTGCCGAAATCTATATTAGTACATAATGGGTTATATCCCTGATCAAGAGTCTTTCTACAGATGGCAACGTATTTAATGAGGATATTTCATAGTAATTGAGATATCACATCATTTTTTTAAACATATGCGACGTAACATCGAGATCATCGATCATTTCTTAAATATGACGAATCTTCGACTGGGTGAGCAAACAATTCAATAAAACTATCGTCTCTATTATAATTTAACTTCAATTAACTTTCAATTCATTTTAAATGTTCATTTTCTTTTAAATAATTAAACCGCAGTTGGTAAATTAAATTCTTTTTTGTAACTATTAATATTTTGTTTTTGCATATAATAAATTCATTTTCTTTAACTTCATGACTGTAACTTTTCTTGTAGTTAGCACATACTATAGGCAAAATCAATCATACTCCTTAAATAAGTACTGAATGGTTAGTCAACTCAGTTACACTACGGCCCGGGTAAGTGGTCTCGAACTCTACTGCTGATAGCCGAGGTTAATTCACAAATTTCGATTCACTGTCTTAAATAGGAATCTGGCGCTCAACAACAACTTATTATATTATACTATCGCAGGTAAGGTCACACCACAGTGTATATTATTTATTCTTATCATGTTTGTTTTTATTGAACCACAATAGTTTTGTGACCATAGTTAAAGGATTATTAAAAATTTTACATTTGGCGCTACAACGTCGGACACGAAAACCATTCGGTATTTAGGAGAGGAGTGTATAATTTCAGTGCAAATTGTCAGTGCTTTTGGGGGACAGTGAAGTGAAATTTTGGAAGGGCAATCTTTATACGGTGTACTTCAAGATGGCGGAGGAGAAACAAAAGTCTATAGATATTCCTGACGATAAATTCAATTTACTCATGAGGATGTTGCAGAATATGGATGGGCGAAATCAGGAGAGTAAGAAAGATAATCAGGAAAGTAGAAAGGAATTCAATGATAAATTTGAGAAATTAGATAAAGATATGGGCAGGCTAAATCAAAATATGAATGAGAAGTTTAATGAGAGTAAGCGAAGTACGGAGGCCTTTCTTAATGAAAAATTGGAAGAGAATAGTAGAAAAATAAATCAGAAATTGGAAGAGAATAATGTAAAACTAGATATTGTGGAAACGATGAATAGAGAATTAAGTATGAAGTATGATATGCAACAGGAGTGTATTCAGGGGGTGAAACAGGAAATCAGAGGTGAAATTAAGGAGAAGGTAGAGATGAAGGCTAAAGATATTATTAAGACAGTAGATAAGAAATTAGAAGCAGCTGAAAGTAGGATTCAGGAAAGAATAGTAACTGTAATTGAAGAGAAAATAGCAACTCAAGGTGAAAGTTTTAGCAAATTGGTAGAAGCGGAAACTAGGCAGGTGAGAGTAGATTTAGGGGATACTGCAGTAGAATCAGTGAAGACTGTCTGTAAGGAGACTGTAATTGAAAGTAGATTGGAGTCAGGGGAAATGTTAGGTGAAAGTAGATTGGAGATAGAAGAAATTGTAGTTGAAAACAGATTAGAGTCAGTGGAGATTGTAGGTGAAAGCAGATTGGAGTCGGAGGAGATCTTAGGTAAGGAACAGCAATCAGCGGAGATGATAGATGAACGCAGGATAGCTGTAGAAGAGACTATAGAACGTAGTGAAAAAGAAGTGGAGGAGATGAGAGAAAAGATAGGGATAGAAGTAGGTAAGATAAAGAAAGTACTAGGCACTCAAGAAATTAAGATGCAGAAAATCTTAGGTGAAGAGGATATGTTGACTAGGGAAGAATTTAATGACGGTGTAGCGGAAATTAATGTGAAATTATTAGAGGCAGAGAAGCGTGCGTTAAGTCATAGTCAGAAGAACATAATTAGTAAACAGGTTAAGAGGAGGAGAGAGATAGATAAGAGCAGAAGCAATAGTCCACGGCTAAAGAGAGCATTAAGTGATAGTAACGGAGAAATGAAAATGAAACCTAAAGGTAGATATTTTAGAAGTAAAATGAAAGAAAAGAGAATTGAGTTGATAGAGGGAAAAGAAAGAAAGATGAAGGAAAGAAAGAAAGCATATGATGTGCAGTGGCGTACTGAATTAGCCAGACTTGGGGAAGTGAGAGGGAGAAACCCGAAGTACCGTGTTACTATGGATGAATGTGGTACAGAGGAAGTAGAAACTAATGTAACAAGGAAGGAAGAATGTGGGATTCTAGTTAAAGATAGAATTGAAGATGAATGTGGTAAGAACTGTGAAATGCCAGAGAAAGTAGTGATATAAATTGGTATTACCGATAGTTACTGTTCCGTATGACTTAAATATTAAGTAATGAAGTTTTATAGGATTTAACAGAGGTAGATAAGAAACCTGCTGTGTGTAATTTTAATTCAGTCGTGAAGTTAGGATGGTAAGGGGCGCGTAGTGCCTACGCTTATTGATTTAGTTTGTCTAAAGTCATTTAATTTGGAAGATGGAGGTTGTGATGCTATTTAGCAATTCAGGTAAGTCGATGTGGGTCCTTAAACTGCAGGTAAGTTGGAGGAAGTGAGGATTAAATTGAAAAAAGTAGGAAGATTATTACAAAGATAAGTAATCGAAAGAAAGTAATAATTATTATGGCAACCATAATTATGAATATAATGGTAATAAAGGTTTAATTCAATGAAATGAGAGAAGATAAGATGATTCAGTGGTAATAAAATTAATTAGTTGAAGAATTAAGTATTGATTTAATAAAGAAGTTTCAGTTGAGGACAGCGAGGTTATCAGTGGATATATTTGAGAAATTTAGAAATGGTTTAGAATAATTGATGGTAATGCGTTGTATGAATTAACCAACATCGGGTTGAAATAAGGAAGTAGTAACTAATTAGGACATCTGGTACTTGGTGACAGATATATGTGTGTGTATGTGTGTTTTCACGTAAGGACGTGAGTTTGAAGTAGTAGGCCAACGAAGGTAATGCCGTTGAGCAATGTTTTTTTAGGAAGTTTTGGTAAGATGCCAAAGGGAGTTTTAAGAAGTTTTTGGAGGATGAAGTAGGTCAGCGAGGTATATTCCGTTGAGCAATGAGTTTTTTTATGGTGTCTACGGGACTACCTGAAGTTAATGTTGGGAAGTTTTTTTAAGTATATATGGTTGTATGCACACAAGGTAATACGAGATTACAAAGGTAATATGGTCCAAGTTTTAGTTACAGTTACGCACGTTTTAAAGATATTACAAGGCTTGTTATTGAGCTAAACCACTTTGTAGTAAAAAGTTACTGATGATTAATGATGTGGTATATTGTTGTCCTACACACAGGTAAAAGTAAAGATGATAATAATAATTAGATGGTTGGCATAATATTTTCTAGAATTGAAAGGAATTTGTTATAATTCGACGTTTTAGGATTTAAAGATAAATCATTTTTTTAGTAGACGAGAAATTAAAGTTTTATTTATGTCATACGGAGTTAGTAAAGAGGAGAGCATTAATATTTTGAAGGAAGAATAAGTAAGTTTGTAAGGTAAGTATACCTAAGGGGTAATTATGAAGTTTCCATTAAAGGCAGGTGAAATTTACGCATTTAATTTGGTAGAGCAGAGAGTGGCTGAACTGTGTTAGAACTCAGAACTTGCTTTTTGAAGTGATTATTGGAGAATATTTGCCAATTAGGAGTGTCGGTGTTATTGACTATCAACTGGAACACTGTCATTATTTTAGGAAGACAATAGTTAGGAAAACAAAGTGTGATGTTATTATTCCAAGGAATTAGTCGAAGCATGTAAGATTTTTTAGCTGAAATTTAGGATGTTATTGGTCAGTAAGAGGTGACCTGTAACAGTAAGAAGATGTGGGATTATACCACGATTAGAGGAGTTTTTTTTGTATGTGACGTGTGATATCACGATGAGTTGTTGAGAATTCTGAGAGATTCTGGTGTAGTAGGAATAAACTATACTCCAGGCGGTCAGAACAAGTAGGAAGTGATGTCTGTTGGACTTAATTAAGAGTTTTGAGAGAAAACTATATTTTTTTTAGGTATTCAGCCAGAAGTCAAATCATGTATAGACTAAATTTAAAGTATAAGAGCATTAATATTTTGTGGAACGAAATATTTATTCCGAGGAGTTTGTCATGTGTTTTTGTGAAATAGTTTAGTGATATACGTAATTCAGGTTTATTGAGTAGTATTTTGTCCTCGTCTTAATCATTTTGTGTGGTAAGCAAGGAATGACGATACAGTCAAGTTATATCTCGACGCTAAGTTAAATTTAATAATGTGAACGAGAAGTCAGATTTTATGTTTATTTGTGATTTTGAAAATTCAAGTTATTGTTTTCGAGAAGTAGTGAAGAGGAATTGTGGTTTTATGAGAGGTTAAGAAGTCGTGGAGACTTAGAAGTATTAATTTGTAAGGAGGCGGCCGTGGCCTAAGTAAGAATTAAGCCACGAAGGCAGGTGAGTAGTAACTTGGATATTTATGTGAACTGTTTAATAACTGCTTTAAGGTATTTCAATGTCATTATGTATTTGGGGAAATATTTACATGTATGACATATGCACTGAAATTGGAATTGCCTTAGGTATCTTGCTAAGTTATTTTTTTCTTCAATTATTGAAATTTTACTGCATTTGAGTAATCCCTTTATAGAGACGAAAGGGATATTATGTTGATTGTATCACCACATCGCGTGCAGTGATATGCGTGTGCAACGAAGTAATTACTTCGAAGAATGTAAAGTGAAGGGCATTAAATGTATATTTTTTTACAATATATATAAAGAAGAATAAACATTATGAACATTTGGAAGAATGAGATGAATGAAAGTTAAAATGTGAATTTTTATGAAGAAGATATTTCTTGTATATTTTTGTGTATTGATGAAGAGTATATTGTATGTTGTCTTTTTGGGGGTTATGATATTTATATTTATAGTTTTTTTATGTTGGATGTGGTAAGAGAAATAATGTGAAATGTCATTTAAATTATTTATCTTAGGGGCGATTGTAACGATTCGATCCCATAGCGGTTATATTTAAAGGGTTACGCATTTATTATCATGTTATTATTATTATTAATTAGTACATCCATGAGATGATTTTTATATCAGATAATTGTAAGCGGTTTTTATTATTATAGTCAGAAATATTTTTATTAACAATTATTTGTAAAGAGACGAAGTAATATATATATTGCAACAAGATTGCCAATAAGGATCAACCCAATGCGTCACAAACTGAACGACGTAGTAATAATTTCACCACGGCAAACTGCGTCATTTTCCTGAGATGCTAAGAAACCCACTATGGTGTAACCAACACGCCATTTTCTACGGTACGTACGCGTCAAAAGATTACAAGTTGTGGTGCAACTAGCCCTCGTGAAAGTCTGAACACTAGAGAAAGGGAAGCTTACTGGGGTGGGAGACCGTCGAAGACCACGTGACAAGGAAGTCATTAGTACCTGCGCCTCCGACAAGAGATTCATTGATCTACAGCTCGGAATGAAGGAAGGAAGTGGTAACCTTGCTTTCTGGGTCCTAATGAACTGAGCAAACAGAGTTGACACTGTACGATGTCTTGCCGAAATCTATATTAGTACATAATGGGTTATATCCCTGATCAAGAGTCTTTCTACAGATGGCAACGTATTTAATAAGGATATTTCATAGTAATTGAGATATCACATCATTTTTTTAAACATATGCGACGTAACATCGAGATCATCGATCATTTCTTAAATATGACGAATCTTCGACTGGGTGAGCAAACAATTCAATAAAACTATCGTCTCTATTATAATTTAACTTCAATTAACTTTCAATTCATTTTAAATGTTCATTTTCTTTTAAATAATTAAACCGCAGTTGGTAAATTAAATTCTTTTTTGTAACTATTAATATTTTGTTTTTGCATATAATAAATTCATTTTCTTTAACTTCATGACTGTAACTTTTCTTGTAGTTAGCACATACTATAGGCAAAATCAATCATACTCCTTAAATAAGTACTGAATGGTTAGTCAACTCAGTTACACTACGGCCCGGGTAAGTGGTCTCGAACTCTACTGCTGATAGCCGAGGTTAATTCACAAATTTCGATTCACTGTCTTAAATAGGAATCTGGCGCTCAACAACAACTTATTATATTATACTATCGCAGGTAAGGTCACACCACAGTGTATATTATTTATTCTTATCATGTTTGTTTTTATTGAACCACAATAGTTTTGTCACCATAGTTAAAGGATTATTAAAAATGTTACAGTAGCACTAGCAAAGGGCACCTCAGTGTCATGTTTTATATCGCCGCCATCTTGACTGAAATGTAATGGCGGCCACACGAATGTTCAAAGCTTAAATCAAATTACGATTAACCTAATCATCCGATCTCTACCAAATTTTGCAACTACATACCTTTATGGCGGGAGCATCCTTTGACCAATCTAATAGGTCATTCGCCTAATAGTTTGCGGATGGCGGCCATCTTTGTGTCAGAATCGATTCCCCCTATTAATTCAAACACGGCGATACCGAATGGAACGAAATTTGGTACAGAGATAGCACTAGCAAACGGCATCTCAGTGTCATGATTAATATCGCCGCCATATTGACAGAAACGTAATGGCGGCCACACAAATGTTTAAAGCTTAAATCAAATTACGACTATCATAACCATCCGATCTCTACCAAACTTTGCAACAACATACCTCTTTGGAAGGAGCATCCTTTGACCAATCTAATAGGTCATTAGCCTAATAGTTTGCGGATGGCGGCCATCTTTATGTCAAAATTGATTCCCCCTATTAATTCGAACACGGTGGAACCGAATGAACGAAATTTGGTACAGAGGTAGCACTAGCAAAGGGCACCTCAATGTCATGTTTTATATCACCGCTATTTTGACGGAAACGTAATCGCGGCCACCCAAATGTTAAAAGCTAAAATGTAATTACGACCAACCTAATAATCTAGTCTCTACCAAATTTTGCAACACCATATCTTTATGTGGGAAACATATTCTGACCAAACTGCAAGAACATCAGCCCAATAGTTTCAGATGGTGGCCAAGTATGAGTGCAAATCGATTCCACCTATCAATTCAAACACGGTGAAACCGAATTGAACGAAATTTGGTACAGAGGTAGCACTAGCAAAGGGCTCCTCATATTCATGTTTAATATCCCTATAGCACGTTGTATTTCAACAAGCTACTACAACCAACATTCAATTATACTCCTTGAAAAGGACAAAGAGTTATAACAATGCCCATGCATTTAGGAGAAAGTAGGCTATATGTTCTTTACTGAACATCTTGTTTTTAATTTTAATTTATTTTTTAAAATTTTATCCAACATATTACGTTAAGTACTGTAGATACGTAGATATATTTGATTTTTTAGAAATATTAGAAGGCATGAAAATTTTCCAAAATTTGGTTTAAAATTCAAATTAAAATTCAACTATATGCATCTTTGAAATCAACTGTCCATATGACAGGTGGTTAATACAGAGTTCACTATCCCATAAAGGGTTAACATCGAGGTCATTAAATGAAAATTTCAGCTTCGTTTTTTTGTGGGTGTGTGTACCGAGTTTGTTTAATAACCTGTGTTCTTGTGCAATCTGTAGTAGTGCATGTATTTTCCAAAGACCTGTGCATGTTTGAGTATGTAGTAGATCACTGGATTGTCCTCACGAGGCTGAGTGCACCCCGAACCAGCCCTCACGTCAGTTTCTAAAATCCCTGATGGAGCCGGAAAATTGAACCCGGGGCCTCCGAGTGAGAGGCAGGTGCGCTACACCAACACTACGGGGCCGGTCTGCAGATCGATAAGAACATTTTAAAGCATGAAATTTCAGAAACAGACATTCAACTTGGAACATCACTCAAACAGGCTCATCAAGAAGCAGTCAGAACTCGACTGGTATGTTCATTCTGATGCATTGAAGGATGAAAACCTGGTGAAACCGCAAGAAGGCACGATCTTCAGGAAGCTAGGTGGTCGTAATAATAGGACACGACTGTATGCTTGATAGAAAACGCCACTAGCTACTCATTTAACACTGGGAATACTTGAGGAGTCCAACAGTAGACAGAAGAACGCCGAACAACTGAAAATGCTCAGCACGTTTCGATAGTGGGACGTGGGTTGGCGACCACGGGACCCCAGCTGTGTCCGGCATTCCTTCCACTTACTTGTGCCGGGCTCCTCTCCGACTTCTTTCCTGTCGACCTCCCTTGGTCAACTCTTGTACTTTTCCGACCTCGACGGTATTAGGGTATGCGAAGCCTAGGGAGTCTTTCACTTTCCCGCCTAATTGGCCCTTGTCTCATCTTTCCTGACACCCTCATTCTTCGAGGGGTCAGCCTTCTCTTTCTTTTCATGTTATCTCCTGCCTTCTGCACGAGGCCCTCAAGGAGGCAGGGTGTATGTAGCTCCACCAGTTCTGGTGCACCTTGCATAGTACTACACCCTCAAGGGATCACGGCTGGTGAGTTTGGGAGATGGCGACCCCGAGGGATTCCTGAACTGAGTCCGTTTTGTCCCCTTTTTCCTCTGTCCTTGGGGCGGGCTTTCTCCTCTTTCCCCTTTCCTATATGCCTTTCATGGCTCTCCTTCCTTTCAAGTCCCTCAATCCTCATTCATCGAGGGTTGAGGGCATTTCTTTTCATCAAGTCCTTTATTTGCCTTTTCCTTTATTTGTTTACCATCTCTTCTTCTAGTATGTAACTTACGTTTGTAGTTACTCTAGTATTAGCTGTAATAGTTTTTCATTCTCATCTCATCTTTCACTATCACCCAAACCATTTGGGGCCGATAACCTAGATGTTAGGCCAGGTGCGGATCTAGAGTTTGGCTTTGGTGGGGGTCAGAGAATCGAAATTGTTAAGAAAAATGGTATCACTAAAAACGCAATCACAAAATAACCAAACGTAAAAAACCAGACCAATTTTTTTTGCAACCTACATGGATAGAAATTTGATGCGTTTAGCGCACCACAAATATTCGTACAAATTGCAACGCCGTGTTTTGCGACTTTTACATCGAGCTTCGAGAAAAGTATCAAGGTAAGTTACAGTTTCGGCAAGTCAAGTTGGTACCGACAAGGGAGAAAGTCACAGTTTGAATTGCCAACCAAGCTTGCAGTTTGGACGTCGGAAAAATTTTTTGGTGCGAAAAAAGCCCCAAATTCCTATCCGTGCATTGCTGCACATTCATCGTGACATCACTATAAACATCGATTCGGTAATCACAAGGTTTGCTAAACAAAATAGACGAGTTGATTTTGTTATATAAATAATCGTTTTTATATAACAGGTATGAATTTGTAAATATGTACAGTTGTAACAGAATTAATAATTGCAATAAAGATATTTTCAGTAATGAATAAAATTTAAAAAAACGGTTTTTCAGCTAAAATTCGTTAAGTTATATTTGTCTGGTTATTGTATTTTCGTTTTTTGAGTTTGCAAAAAAATTTGGTCCCCGTTTGGGGGGTCATGACCCCCGTGAACCCCCCCCCCCCCCCCCCCCTTGAATCCGCGCCTGTGTAGGCCCCTTTAAACAACAATTATCATCTCAGCAGCAGCACGTTTCGCTCGCAGGTCCTCCAGCAGAGACGCGAATGTGTGAAAGCTGTTTCTCATGTAACAACGAGTGGGTGGGAAACCAGGCAGTGAACCCCACGCCGCAAGGGGTCATTCGTGCAGCTACTTTCTCTTTGCGAGCAACTTGAGGCGGGGGTTAAAATATCGCTCAAAAATCGCAAGGCAGTGCAACGAGATAGAACACAGAAAGCAGACGACCTTGTCTTTCGCAGCGGGCTTTGCTCACGCTATATAAACATCCAAGGCCTCCTGAACAAGAAACAGTCTGCTCCACTCCCGCCATGAAGTTCCTCGTCTTTTTCGTGAGTACTCCACATACGTCTCTCTTTGTCAGCTAATTTTTAAGCCGTGGTTCTGAGAAAATATTAGACCTACAATTAGATTATAGATTCTTGTAAAGGTAATATTGTTCTTCTTTCATCGAATAATTATGTAAACTAGCGGATCCGTGCGAGATCTCTCGCATAATGGGTTGTGTGCGCTCCATGTGTGCAGACTACCCGCCCGGTCCTAGACCTATGCGGGCTGGACGCGTCACAGTTCTGCCAGGGGCTATCGTCTTGATTATTTGTTTGAAGGCACTTTATAAACAAATATATTTCCGTTGACTTTTCAAGAAATGCAAGATTTTTCCTGTACTATTGAAACGATTTGGAAGATTTTGGTACAAACCACACCTTCTAACTCCCTCTGGTTTAGGAGTTTGAGTTTTGTGATACATACACCTTAGCGTATTACACAGGGTGTCTTTTATGTACCTTTGGAGAATGATAGGTCGTGTAGGGGAATGGTATAGAAGTAATTTGAGATAGGGAACTTGGGGTCGGAGCGGCCTCCTTAACCCCTAAAATAAGGGTTGATTCAGGCCCTCCACCCTGTAAGTTAGGCAACCGACCCAAGCCTCTATTACCTTTCTCAATCCTTGAACGCTTGGCAAGATTCATTTCACCATGTGGCGCTGGTAGGGACTACCGGCCTTTCGCACCGCAACGCTATCCATTACGCCAGGGCCACATGGTGAGATGAACCTTGCCAAGCGTTCAAGGATTGAGAAAGGTAATAGAGGCTTGGGTCGGTTGCCTAATTTATAGGGTAGAGGGCCTAAATCAACCCTTATTTTAAAGGTTAAGGAGGCCGCTCCGACCTCAAGTTCCTTGTCTCAAATTACTTCTATACCCGTCCCCTACACGACCTATCATTCTCCAAAGGTACATAAAAGACACCCTGTATAATAAGATTTGTATCAATCAATTCCATTTTTGGCGTTAGATATAAGACAATTTAACTCCTCTGATGAGGATGGCGATAGGAAGAGCACATGCTGTAAAAACCACTCGCCACATACACTTCATTGCATCTCACTCCCGACCCCGTTGAAAACGAGAATACTAACGGGTAGACATAGGCTACATACAATAATAATAATAATAATAATAATAATAATAATAATAATAATAATAATAACAATAATAATAATGTAGATTTAATTTAGGTGATTTATTCTCTAATTTGTTTGTTGGTTGGTTGGTTCCTCAGTTTAGGAGCAGCGACAACGCGGTCATGTAGCCCCGTGTACTTTGGGTGTGTCTAGAATCTATCTGACAACCGGTGTTAATTGTGATGGCTGTATTAGTGTGTGTTATCTGTTTTTAATTCAAGTGAGGACTGCAGACATTCGATTTTCAAGTAGTTCCAACTTTTGCTACCTAACGCCACCGTCAACGACCAACTAGTTCTGAACTTTGTTACTAGATGCCACCGCAGTCGGCTACTGGCGACGAACGTTGGAACCTAAGAGCGTTAGTCAAGGATAACCTATAATTTAGCTTCACACCAGTGTAATTAGTGTAAGGTTCTTTATCATTTCATAAATCTATGACATGGGACCGCCGGCTTTACTTCCCCTCCAAAGGAAGGCATACTGAGGGATTCTTAACGCTCTTAAAAATTCCGACGACTTCGACCGTGTTTGAACCTGCAACTTATGGCATAGGAGCTCAGCATGCTACCAACTACGCCATCAAAGCCGCCTCAATTTGTTTGTCTTATAACAAAATGTAATATGAGGGATCCTTTACGAACCGGTTTAGATTGGGTCAGTGATGTGAGAATTATTCGTCGTCGTCTTATTATTATTATTATTATTATTATTTAATTAGTGGCATCGGTGACGTAGTTGGTAGCATGCTGAACTGCTGTGCCCAAGATAGCGGTTTCAAACCCGGTGGGGCCGATAACCTAGATGTTAGGCCCCTTAAAACAACAATCATCATCATCATCAAACCCGGCTGAAGTCGTCGGATTTTTTAAAGAGCGTTAAAAATACTTCAGTATGCCTTCCTTCGGAGGGGAAGTAAAGCCGGCGGTCCCATGTCATAGATCGGCATGTAAAAGTTCACAGACTAAACGTGTGTGAAGCTAAATTATTAGGTTAGATTTCGTCGGAACGCTCTATGAAAGTTCCAACGTTCACCCCTAGGTATCATTGATATCTGGTAACGAAAGTTGGAACTACTTGAAATTGAACGGAACTTGTAGCTCAACCTAAGGGTGTCCGCTGGAAGCAGCTACAGACTCAGGCGAGCCGAACATGTCCTCGGACACTCCCGGCACTAAAAGCCATACGACAAATAAATAAATAAATAAATATATAATTTAATTATTTATTTAATAAATACAATTAAATTGAATTATTATTCTTATTATTATTATCGTACGACTCTAAGTGCCGTGAATGTTTTCGGCCCTTCAAAAACAGACTTCCTTTGACAGGAATATTACAAGTATAGTAATAATATTTGTTTTAATGGCTTATCCTGCAAGCTCAGCATCAGCCATGGACTCTGTGATGGATCATTCCTCTACCGTCGTAAGGATGGTGTCTGGGAGCTGAACACACTTTCTCAACAGATACATCTGCTAACTTGGGTTTAATTAAGGAAGCGTCAGGAAAGGGATTTTTGAAGGAAGTCATCGGTGGGACTGTTGAGAGGAACCGTCCCGGTATTTGCCTGGGGGTGAAAATGGGAAACTAAAGAAAAAAACGTTACGGGCCTTACAGTAGTCGCATATGATGTGTAACATCTGACATAGAAGAAACCTCACTTGAAATTGTTGATACACCGGTATTTTATAATATTATTGGTACAAATATTAATCTATTGTTTTACAGATATTGTAGTTAATAATACGGAACTCATTTTATTAGAGGTTTTGTAGCTGCCACCATCACTAGCCAAAATAAAGAGTACGATATGGATCAACTAGATTATTAGACGCGACACCGCTCATAACCTTACATTCTTTATAAATAGGCCAACTTGCGAGTAAATGCAATGTGCACAGCAGTAGATCCAGAAAGGCTTGCCCAGTTCCCAGACCTCTTGATTCACAGACCAACTCGTAATTTCATATGGATTCTGTTAAAATGAGTCATATTGATATGATAAATATCGTTTAAAACGATAATCTGGTAGCAAAAATATATATGCCAGCCGGGATTCGAACCCGAGATCTGTAGATTCACAGTCAAGGAAGCTAACATCACGGCTATTTCGACCACGCAAATATTGAGCACAAGATGGTGACTTATTTTCACGTACCAATAATACTGCATCACGGAATTAAGTTTCATTTATATTTTACTTGTTTCGATAATGTTCCTGCGTGAAATTGAGTTTAAAATGTCTTACGAATAGGCCCTCTTGCGAGTAAAGAGAAAGTATTAAGCAATAGTTCATGAAGGCTTCCCCAGTTCCCGTATAAACACAACGATATATATTATATTGATGACTGCATTTCCGTTATGTGGGTTAATATTCGAATAGCCATTGTGCCGAAACATAATGCCGGCATTGCCGACTACTTAAAATGTTTCATATTAAAGCATATCATCATTTAAATACTGATACGAAGACATCGACCATGTGCATGGGCTTTGTGTTTCAATCAATTGACACCAGAGTTCGCATGAGAATTTACCGTCAGAATGAAAGTGTTGAGCAATGCGATCGAGCTGGCAGTGTGTCTTACACACTTCCGTCCCATTTTTCAAAATCACTCCCACAAAAATATCCAGCAACCGAGTGGAAAGATGTTACACATCAAAAACATTTTCAGGACGGCCGAGGTGGGATTTGAACTCACGCTCTTCCGATACCAGTGAAGCAGGAGGTAGCGCGTTAGCGCCCTCGGCCACTGCGACCGGTAAAATAACAATAATAATATTAATAATAATGCTAATAATAATAATAATAATAATATAAATAATATCGTAAGGCCTCGGGTGCCGGGAGCAAGCTTTGTTAATTGACACCCAGGGGGCAACTTGCATGTCGAATTTTATCTCTCTAGAAGCGCTATAAAAGTCGAGGAGGTTAGATATCTAAGCTCCTTGACACTATAGCGCTTTCTAGTAGAGAAATGAGGAACTTTGTGTTGGCGGAAAATCCCGGGATTAATTTTGCCATTATGAACACGGCCTACTAAATTATTCAAATGGGTTCTTTAACATGCCAACATCGTATGACATGAGTATCGTGATTTTTGTCACCTTTCAAAAATCACTTACCACGGCCAGGACTGAACTTGCAAGGTAGGGGTTGGTAGTCCGACACGATAACCACTCACCCACCGTGGCGAGCTATAATAGTAATAATAAGAATAATATATATAGCTCTAATGTATATATAACACGCTAAGGTGTATGTTTCACAAAACTCAAGCTCCTAAACCAGAGGGAGTTAGGAGGTGTGGTTTGTACCATATCTTCCAAATCATCTCAATAATACAAGAAAAATTTCACTTCTTGAAAAGTCAACGGAAATATATTTATTTGTTTATAAAGTGCTTCTAAACAAATAAACAAGACGATAGCCCCTGCGAGAACTGTATCGCGTACAGCCCACATAGCACTAGAGCCGGGTGGGTGTCTGTACACAACCCATTATGCGAGAGTTCTCGCACTTGTCCGCTGCTAATGATAATAGTAATAATATAATTGGGCACTGGGCATAAACACGTCCTGATCAAATGATAACGCATATATTATAAAATACCAGATTAACAATTAATAAAACTCTGCATGGGATTAATTAATTATAATTTGCTCTGAGGACATGTTTCATTCGTCAGGTGAACGTCATCTTTTTCTTCCTTAAGTGCCTCGTCCTCCAAGAACAATGGCGATCAGTAGCATGATCTGCTGTTTGTTGTTAAGTTCTTAAGCCAGGATATTCGTCTGCGTCGTGGACCCCTTGGATAATTAATTGCAAGAGGTGGTATTTGTTGATGTGCATGAAATGACCAAAGTATTCTAGTTTTCTCCTTTTGATGATACTGAGAATTTCCAAGTCTTTGTTCATACGCCGCAGTACTTCCACGTTTGTGACTTTAGCTGTCCATGATATCCTTAAAATCCTGCGATACGTCCACATTTCAAATGCTATCAGTTTCTTGCTAAAAACCTCGGTAAGTGTCCATGATTCAACTCCATAGAGCAGGACACTAAAAACGTAACATCGAAGCAGTCGGGTGCGTAATGACAGACTTAAATCACAGCTGGTCAAAACGTTTCTCATTTTCATGAAAGAACTTCTGGCCTGCTCAATTCTACAGCGAATTTCTTGACTAAGTCCCAGTTATCATTGATTTGACATCCTAAATATTTATATGATGAAACCCTTTCAATTCTTTCATTACCAAGTGTAAGAATGTCCTGAATTTCATCAGATTAATGTTAATCAAATCAATCTTATAAACAAGACAACAACATTGCTTTACCAAACACTATTAATAACCATAATGCTATTGTCAAATAGTCACAAGGAATATAATTAATCACTTGTAGATATTTTTCAGCAGAATCTCATATTGCCAACCTATTGGGTAAAAACACGTGTTTTTCACCTACTGAAAGTTATAAACCAATGTTTTATATGGCAACACTGAAACTGGCTTCATTATTTATTCAAATATTACGTTAATTTAACAAACAAAATTCCTCAAGCTCAATAATACACGAGTGTATTTTCACGATAGCCTTTTTCCTTAGTCTATTTTCATTTATGAAACAAGTAGTTCCGTGACGAACTAAAGAGTCTACTTTTCTTAAAATTTAAGATTCATGCCGATCTATATAGACCTATCTAGAATAATGACGAAATTAAGTTCGCAATACTAACATTTCTAAGTACTGTAGTTTGAAATACACCTGGAATAGTGTAGCCTAATAAGATAACGTACTACAGTGGGCAGCCCGAGTGACTGTATATATTCTTAGTTCCATGTCTTAAGGTATAGAATGCACATACAAGGTGGAAGTCTAATGGATAGTATGGACGTTACACGGTGCTTGATATTGAATTTATCAGTGAGCGTAATATCATGTTGGGAACAATGTCATGTATGTGATGCTCAGAATTAATCTGAAATTTTACGATCTATTATAATGCCAATTTTGGATAAAATCCATTTGTTAGTATAGAAGTTACTTGTAATTAAAAATTGAAACTATCAGAAAGCATAGAATCCATGTTCCCAGCACTGAGGTATATTAGTTACTCCAAATTAATCTGGAATGTCAGGTAATATACGCGCGCAAAGTTTAGAGCTGATGGCTTGCATACTTTCTGATATATTAATGTTAGGATTAAACAAATAGAGAGAGCATTTATTAACAGTAGGCAGCCCTGGTATCTCTTTAGAATACGCACAGTCATATCTATTGTAGTACACTTAGTATATACGAAATTTGGTTGAAATCCAATCGATAGTATTGAAGTTACATGCATTTACAAATTGGACTTATCGTCAGGCCTAGAATCATGTTGGCCACACTGGCATGTATGAACTTCTGAAAATTAATTTGGAATAGTATTATCTCTATGTGCGCCAATTTTGGAATAGTTGGAATGCATAACTTCTGAGATATCCAACATATGGCTCAAATTTCAATTGCGATTTTTCAGTAGTTGGTAGCACTGACGTCAATTTCAAATATGGCCGTGAGATATACAAGTATAGATGTTTACTCTTGCCAAATTTGGTTTTGATAGCTGCAGCTGTATAGGAGTTGATAAGGGGGGGGGGGGCGGACACAGACAGACAGACGGACAGACAGACACACATTTTCCCGGATCGATCTCATAAGTCTACTTTTTCCTTATCTTTGCAAAATGAGAAAAGTAAGCTAAAAATATGATTATGAAATCACCCTTTGTCCGTGTGTGTCTGTGTGTGTGTGTGCGTATGTGTGTGACCCCTATGAAATCTAAACGGTTGAGCGATTACAATGTAACTCAGTAAGGTCATCGTACTAATTTGTCCGACCCGACCATGCCCTTCATACTTTATTACGTCTCTCCAATCAAACATGGCGGCTGTGCGAAATATTTCGCAGGCATTCTATATCTCCGAAACTACTACTGATATCACCCTGAAATTGTGTACGCTGTTAAAGGGCACTACTAAACGTTCACCAATGTGACTTTCAAAAACCTGTTGATTACAAAACCAACATGGCGGCCAAGCGAAGTTGAAACATTTAAATAGACTATTCCCCGCGATTTAACCATCCGAGCACAGTGAAACATGGTAGAGCAAATGCTTATACACATTGTAATGCACTGCCGTTTAATATAATTTAATAATTGTTTACATAACCCCAAGATGGCGGCTGTGCCCAATTTTAAAATTAATTTTTTATATCTTGTGTCCTAATCAAGCGTTCGATGTTAACGTTTGCATAATGAAACTACGCATTAATTGTTATCTAATAATACAAATCTCTCTCTATATATAAATCCAACATTGTGGTCATCCGAAATATTTAGACGGTTCTCAATATCTACCAATTTATGACAGCAATCAAACTGATATTTTGTATGTTGATAGAGGCTACTAATATAAGTTCACGTATGAGGTTTTCAATAACCTGGTGGGCACAAATTCAACATGGCGGCGGCGCGAAATTTAAATATTTATATGGACCTTTCTCGTGATTTAACCATCCGAGCGAAGTGAAACTTGGTATGGTAAATGCTAATACAAATTTTAATCCATTGACTTCTAATTTATTACAAATGTTTTCATAACCTCAGGATGGCGGCTGCGTGAAATTATAAAATCTCGTTTTTGATTGTTCTTGTGTCCTAATCATGCGATTGAAGTTTGAAAAATAAACCTAAACAATAATCTTCATCTAATAGTACATAACTCTATGGTCTACATCCCTATTCCCTATATATATTATAATTGTGAAAGTCTGTGTGTGTGTGTGTTAGTTTGTTACCTCTTGACACTAAAACGGCTGGACGGATTTGGATGAAATTTGAAATGGAGACAGCTTATACCCTGGGATAACATATAGGCATCCTTTCATCCGGAAATAAATCATTGTTCCCGTGGAACAGGCAACATAACTGAAAAGTCACCAAAAATACTCAACCGGGACAAAATATCGAAGTTGTCGCAAAAAGACCGGTCAAAGCTCATTTTACGCCCCTCGCTGCAAGGAACAATACTCGGTAGGTCCCAACGGGACACCGAAAACCACATTTTAAGGCCCTAAAACCAACCGTTTCAAAGATATTCGCAGAAAACTATCTTTACTCTGATAAACTGATGAAATAATGGCAAGTCCGTTTCCATGGCAACTGAACCTCACGGTATGACATCCGATTTTATATACATACATATCCCTGTAGGAGGCAAAGCCAATCAATTTGTTATCTTTTTCAAGATATATATGAACACAATAAGAACAGGGTAACGCGCCTGCCTCTCATCCGGAGGCCCCGGGTTCGATTCTTGGCTCCATCAGAGATTTTAGACACTGACGTGAGGACTGCAACGGAGTGCACTCAGCTTCGTGAGGACAATTGAGTAGCTGTCTGATAGCGAGGCAGCGCCCTGGTCACGAAGAACAAGACTAACGGCCGAGGGGACACGGTACACTGACCACGCGTCACCACAATATCTGCAGGCCAAATGGCTGGGAAGCGGTCGCATGATAGGCCTAGGCCCTTCATGGTCTGTAGTGCCAGGGGTAAAAAAAATAGGGAAATCGCCTTCTAATACCACCTTTAATTTGTAAACACTACAGTAGCGGCTTCTAGGGAAGCGTGATGGCGCAGTGGCTTAGCTTCTCGCCTTTCACCAGGACGGCCGGGGTTCGAATCCCGGTGACAGCGGGGTGGAATTTTCACCTGGAAAATCACGTGGCGTCAGGAAGAGCATCCGGCCTTAAATCCCCGGCCAAAACCGAAATGAGCCTGGCTGGCTACGGCGACCCCAATTAATTGGGAATAGCTGAAGAAAGTTTTACAGTAGCAGCTACTAAATAAAGGTAGCGATATAGCTACGTTCAATTTCATAAACACTGGGCTCACAAATCCCGTATAGTTAAGTAAAAATAACAGTCTGGTCGTTATTTCAGTAGCAACGAAGCTCTGTGGTGGCTATTGCCGTGTCCGTAACACTTAAGGCATCCCGCCGTCACATACCTCAATGTGCACTTACAAAATTGTGAACCAGTCTATTTTACTGAAAAGAATTTCTACGAGCGAGTATCCACTCCGGCAAAAACCACACTCACTACCTTTTCCAAAATTTACACAAGACATGATTTTTAAAGCACTCTTCTGTGTGTTGAGGTACAGAGATATACCACATGGAAAGATACAATAAAATGTTGGCAAATCTGAGTTCAAGGAACTGCTGTTCAGAATAGGCTTTCGGTGCAGGTTATGCGGCCCATGTTCGTAACATGGAATGTTTTCTTTTGACAATGCATCTACACCATGTGCGAGGGCAACGCGTTTCAAAGATCTCTAAAAACAAAATAAACAGGTAGTTGGAGAAAAATTTTAAGTGGGAGCGAAGATTCAAAGAGAAATAATTTCATCTTAGAGATTTGCTGATGAGATCGTCATCTTGACCGATACGCCAGAGGAATTGAATGAGTTTTTGAATGGTATGGACTCCGTCTTGAGGAAATAATTCATGATGGAAATCAATAAATGTAAAGCAAAATTATTGGAATGCAGCCAAAATAAATCAGAAACCTCTATGCACATCAAATTGGCAGGTGAAACGCTACGGGAAGTAGGAGACTTCTGTTACTTAGGAAGAAAAATAGCCAGTGATGGACGAAGCAAAGGGGTTGGCTCAGGCAAGGACATCATTTCTACAGAAAAGGAATCTGTTGACATCGAATATACATTTAGATATTAGGAAGTAATTTTTGAAAGCTTTTGTCTGGAGCGTGACACTATAAGGAAGTGAAACTTGGTCTAATGGTGCAGCAGAAAAGAGGAGAATTGAAGCGTTTGTAATGTGGTGTTACAGGAGAATGATGATGATCAGATGGGTAGATGGGGTAACAAATAAAGAGCTATTAAGACGAGTGGGAGTGGAGAGATGTTTCTGGCGACTGCTATTGAAGAGAAGATATAGGTTGGTACGACACATATTAAGACACCCAGAAATAGCAAGCTCAGTTATGGATGGGAGGGTTAAGGACAAGAACTGTAGGGTAGACCAGGGTAAAACAGATTGCCTCGGATGTAGGGTGTGGTAGCGATATAGAGATGAAACGATTAGCTCAGGAGAGGGAGTCATGGAGGGCTGCATCAGTCCAGTCAAGAAACTGAAGACTCAAACAACAACAGTTGGGAATTTTAATTACTTAGAGAGGCATGTGAGGCAAAAGGGTTGTTGGAGAATTTCAATCCCTGGGATGTAACACTGGAAGAGAGTGCATAATGTACATCAACGGCCAAGGTCAGAGATATTTTACTATAGGTAAGGAAAAATACTTTTGATTCCCCATATTCCGATAGATTTGCCATTCCAGTGTGCAAGAGTGCAGTTCCCTCTTCAAACAATATTCGCAATTTCTATTAACAAAGCGCAATCGCACACACTTAACAGCAGGTGTACAATTGCATCGTTCCCATTGACTTGATCGCGAGCGAAGCCGCGGGTACCTGCTAGTAATATATAAAAGTCCAACATGGCGACCATCGAAATTATTTAGACGGTTATAAGGTACACTTATATTTGAACGAATATAAATATGACCATGACATCGGCGCGTGATCAAATCGTTCGAATGACCTATCCTTAGTCTACACAAAATTATGGACTCCCTCCGAGACCGTAAAGAGCTCCGACACACACGAGTAGTCCCCTTTATCGCTCTCAGTTTACTGGGCAGTGGGTCAGCTTGCCATTACCTCCCAGAAAGTCAGTACTTGTCGGCGTAACTGAGCGAATATCTCTAACGGGTACCTCCTTGCTCGAGATGGAAGTCATAGAATAACTTCGTGACAAGAAAGAAACACTTAAGGTGAATATTTGAACAAAACACTCCAATTTTTTAATATGCCCATACCACCCAAAAATATGAATCAATGATATAAAAGTTTTTCAACATAGGCTATTAAGAAAATCTCCCGATACTGATCCTTCACTGTTACCAACATTACAATTTAATTAATTTTTAAAAACAAAATATTAAGCAAAAGATACATTTATGACTTAAGTATTAAAGTTGAAGATTTGAAACTAAATAAACTTAAAGAAGATTTCATGGATGCAATCAAACCTAGAATCATGGTAGGCCTACTAGTTCTTTAAGTGTATTATTTGAAAAAAATTCTCTGATAAGTTTAAAAAAATATATTTTTTTAGCAAAGCAATTTATCTGAAGTTACATAATTACTGGAGTTGTTATTGTAGGTCAGATTAATGTAAACACAGCCTCCGTGGCTTAGGGGGCAGCACGCCGGCCTCTCACCACTGGGTCCGTGCAAGGCCGCACTAGATATACAGGCCATAAGGCTCCCCCTCCACTTTGGTCGCTACGTCACACATGTGGCCGGACACTTCACTTCTCGCCAGCTAGTTGTAGGCTGAGCTGGGCTGAGCTGAACCTCGCAGCAATGACGCATTTAATGGTATTTAATGATTAAAACGTGTGTGAACATAGTGAATTATGCCCACGCCGTGTTGTGTACCTGGTTGTAGAAGCAACTACAGTTCAAACCAACCTAATATTTCAGTGTTTACATTCCCTACTGACTTGGTTCGTAAACAAAAGTGGATCTTAGCCATCCATCAATCCGAATTTGTCCCTTCGGCAAGCTCTGTTGTGTGCATAAAACACTTCGACGAACATAATTATATAGGATTCTGTTAAAAGACCCGATGGGTCCATTTTAAACTCTCAAACGATGCTATTCCTACTAAGTTTAAACATGTACCAGCCTATCTATCAAAAAATCTTCCAACACCGAGGAAAACTGCTATTCAAAGACAAAAAGAAATTGAAAAACGGGAAGAAGAAAGAAATAAAGCGGAGGAAGATGATAGGATCAAGGACTTCGACGACGTTAAGGGTAATTTCAGTATTAAATGCAAATTAGATTTTGACAAAGCTTTTTTCAATTTTGACAGCCAAAGACTCTGTATTTTCAAAATTTATTTGACTGAGGAAAATGTTCCAATAATTGGTACTTCCTTAACATTAAACGAGACTTAATTTTAAAGCCGTAAATCGTGATATTTTGATAAAGGGTAACCCTATAAGGGTATTAGGTGACAGAGGCAAGATGTTAAAATGGTCGAATTTGAGAAGTATCTGTAACTTCCTGTTTTGTCCTGCTTGTGACTCTAAAATGACTGTCCACGACAAAATAGAAACTGTGAACAAAATAATCGACGAAATTAAAAGTGAAGTTGATGACTGTGCAATTACTGATCAAATAGAATTTTGCAAGGAACAGTTAAACTTAGCCTTTGCAAAGAAAGTGTCTTACTCCTGTATTTATAACATGGTTCGCTTCAATATTTTTCGCAATTCCCTGGGGCATATAAGAAGATAAGACAGGCTACAACTATACAAACTTTTACGTTGCCATCCATTCGTAAAAAAAATAAAGACGTTGTTGGTTTGTTTCCGTGTAAGAACCTAACTTTTTAACCTGGTTAATTAGGTGGGATAATCTGCCTGTTCAAGGGGAAATCAGGTTTTGTACCCAACGTCTTTAGAGCGACAAAATGTAAACCTTTGTTCTAAACTGTTCGACGAGAAAAATGTCGCCGCTTTAAAACACTTCGACAAAATAACGAAATGCAAATTTAGGATAATAATGGTGTTAACAGGAAAATGTTTTGAAAGCTATGCAAAGACAATTACAAACCACTTTTCAAAACCCATTTGACGAAATGCAAAAGAGTTTTGTAATGTTTCATTCTGTTCATTTATTTAAAAGCTTAAGAAATAACTGGCTTAACCAAGCTGATAACTTACAAACTTTTGTGTTCCCTGACTTTGACAACCCTGAGTCAAACAAAAAATATTTCGCTAGTGTTGGTCACCTTAAACAGCTGCATAGAGGAGAAGAGAATAATGTAGTTAAGCTTGTTCCTGCACTGAACCAAAAGGTTTTGTACCCAACGTTTTTAGAGCGACAAAATGTAAACTTTTGTTCTAAACTGTTCGACGAGAAAAATGTCGCCGCTTTAAAACACTTCGACAAAATAACGAAATACAAATGATTTTAAAAGCACAGCTGTATTTTTAGAAATAATTCTTCAGTGATGGAAGATTGTTAATGTTAAGCTTGCTTTCAAAGGCGATAGATTTTACGACCCTCATTGTAACGCAATATTTTCAGTTCATGACGACAATGTTACATTTCTGCGCAATTTTTTAACCTGGTTAATTAGGTGGGATAATCTGCCTGTTCAAGAGGAAATCAGACCAAAAAATAAAGAGACCCGTCATGGAAAACTTACTAATGAAACTCTAACAGCTTTAGTTCACACTGTAAAAACTATTTTGGCGTTAGTAAATTTCTTGAAAACAAGTTTAGGATTCAAGTATGTATTGTTAGGAAACTTTCAGACTGATGAATTAGAAGCAAGATTTGGGCAGTACAGGCAAATGAGTGATACCTGCTACCATATTTCAGTGAAGCAAATCCTTGAGTCAGAACGAAAATTAAAAGCCCTAAGGGTAATAAATGCATACTCTACTAAACACGCAGATATCCCTATTAGTGATATTTCATTAAGTAAGTATGTGGATTCTAAGAGTTCAGATTGTAAAAGCTCAAAACTACAGAAATTTCACATTTTGAAAATGTGGAGGTTGAGTTTAATTGTTATTGTATCTGAGAATATTATGTTAGGTCTAGTTTATTTTTGTAAAATAATTATGAAAAACTGTACATGTAGAAGTTGTCAAGATGTTTTATTGTTAAATAATGATAATGGAACGTCAGATGTGTTAAAGCCAGAAGAAAATTATTATTTCAATGTAATCGACAGGGGAACTTTGAAGTATCCATCAGAGTAGGGGGGTAGTAGGGGTTCTGCCCCCCCCCACCACTACTCCCAATGCGAGCCGATAATTCCCGAACCCGTGGTCGGAGATTCACGAATAAAGTGTCGTTGGACTCGGGCTGACGGGGGCTTTGCTATGGACCACTCATTTCAACCCCTAAATAAAACCTACCCCTACTAGGGGTGAAATTGTAATTTTTAGTGAAAGTCTCTTTTCAAATACGACACGTATAAGGTGCGCTGCTAAAATGAACTTAAATGTTGTTGCTCATATCACGCATACGTTTTTCTGGCTGCCGCTATGGATGAACATTTTTGTTTTTGTTTTTTACGCATGCGCACTGGGGATTTTTGTAAGAGGGCGAGCTCTTTGAAAAAAAATGATTGATAAGAAGAGGTTTTGATGGTGAGGAGAGAGCCAGATAGTCGCCTACTTTCCTACGAAGTTTGCCGATATGTCTCAAACGCAAGGTCGGATTTGGACGTGTGACGTGTCAAATCGCTTGTCTCGAAGCCCTATACATGTTATTAATAGGTTAAAGTTTTGAGAATGAGGGAAACAGGCTTTTTTTTGGGGTAAAACCATGATTTTAGACTTTTTCCGATATCTCACGAATGCATGGTCGGATTTGGTCCTATGACGTGTCAAATGGCTTGTCTCGAAACCCTGTGTATTTTGGTAATAGGTTAAAGTTTTTGAGAATGAGGGAAACAGAATTTTTTGTTGTAAAACCGTGATTTTAGACTTTTTGCTATATCTCGCGAACCAATCATGCTAGAGGCATGTACGACGGGTCCAAGGACTCGGGGTGATGTCCTCTTTGCTATAGACCACTCGTTATAATTTTTAATAAAATTGGAAACTCGATTTTGGGGTAAACACGTGTTTTTGTGATTTTGCCGATATCTCGCGAACCAATCATGCTAGAGGCATGAACGAGGGGTCCAAGGACTCGGGCTGACGTTCTCTTTGCTATGGACCACTCATTGTAATTTTAAAAAATTTGGGAAACGCGATTTTGGGGTAAACACGTGTTTTTTGTGATTTTGCCAATATCTCACGAAGCAATAACGCTAGAGGCGTGTACGAGGTGTCCTAGGACTCGGGCTAACGCCCCCCCTTTCAAATGTGGTAGATATTTTTTTCCAAAAAATAATTCACAAAGGGCCTAACGCCGTACATGTTGAAAAAACGTTTTCTTTTTCTTTACTTGTTTATAATGTTCATGAAGCGTGGTGGTTGAGAGAGACGATACGGCTGAGTGTGTGTGTTTGACCAAACCTGTCGCTTAGCACAAGGACCATGCTTAATAGAACAATCGCTATTTCGGCTGGTCGGTGTATGACAGAACGAGCGTGCGTTTTTCTGATATTTTACCTTTGACGTGTAAACGGTGATGAGAACTTGGTTCTATGTTGGTCGAAGCGAGTACAGAAAACAAACTTACAGGAGGTGAAGGTCATTTGAGCTTATTGGAAGGCATTGATCTGACTTGACAACAGGTGACGCTTGAAGGTGAAATAATCTGACCATCGTGGTGGCAGGGGAGTGTGAAAGGCATGCACACACATTTGTGAAACCACATGTAGGCTAAACCAGTGACATCCTGTCTTGCTTCGTACGTGACAAAATGCAAGTTCAGGTGACATTTGATCTACCTCAGGTGTTCACCTGGGACGTTATCTGTCCACGTGCGCGATAACTGTTAACAAGTCACATCCTGTTTTGCTTTGTACATGACAAAATGCAAGTTGACGTGAAATTTGATCCGGCACAGGTGTTCGCCTGGGACGTTAGCTGTCCACGTGTCTGATAACAGAATGGTCAAAGCGTGGGTAAAAAAAAGATTATACATGCAACGTAACATATATAAAGACATGTCGTTATCATTTCCACACTCACTTAGGTGACTACCTTTGAACACACTGCGTTGCAAGAAACCCCTGGTCTAGTTTATCAGTTTTGGTGTTGGTGGAAAATACTTAACCTTGTTGTGGGGTAGGTATATATTTATTTATTTATATATTTATTGATTTTTATATAAATACATGCAATTATTTATTGATTAGGTAATTAATGATTTTTATTTATTTATTTGTTTGCAGATAACGTGTATAGCCGATCTGTCGTGTGTCTGTGGGAAATATATATTAAAGAAAGAGAAAGACAGACCGATAGAAAAGAAAACCATTTCCACACTAGCCCACGAGACGGGAATATAGAAAAGCATTACACGTCAAGGTGAGATTTGTTTTTTTATATAATATAACCTGTTTGATTTTGTTTTGTTTATGAAATGCATAAACTATATGGAATGGATATACTTATGGTGGTTTATTTTATTTCTTTTTAGAGTGTTGGAAAACGCTTGACCTTTGTTAATAACCAGGAACGTGTGTGTTTGGGACCATTGTCAAGCAGTCTACAGGTGAAAACTCAGGTGAGAGTGTTCTTTCAAAATAATGTCTTTTACTGCTGAGAATACGTTAACTTGGGAGCCCCTTGAGTCTTGTTTCAAATCACGTGTATGCTCTGGCCGCGTGGTCAATGTTAGAAAAAGTTTGATTCCCAAAGAATTTTTAGAATCTTGTTTTGAAATTTTTAAAATTGAAATTTGTACAGCGCAAAGGTTGCATACGGCTTTAAAGGTGAATACAGAACTGGTGTGCGATTTCGTATATAAAAAGAAGGACGTAGAGCATAAAGATACATTTTATATTTGCAGTAAAATGCAAGAGCTATTCATAGCCCATAATTTGGAACATTGGTATGAAACCCACGTGGTGAATGCCTTGCTATCAAAATTTGATAAACTGCAACAAGGACCGAGTGGTCTAGCCTTAGACAAAATTCATCATTTGCAAATCAACATTTGTCAATTCAACCCGTTGAATGCTGGGTCTAGCTATATTAAAACACCACCAGCAATAGCTTCGAAAAAGGCTGTGGTGAATATTGAAAATTTTGATGATGAATGTTTTCTGTGGGCTGTGGCTGCGTATTTGCAGCCAGCTCAAGATCGTCATGTTAACAGACCAGCAAAGTACAAGGCCAAGTTTGATGAATTGAAACAAACGTTAAATTTAACAAGAGTGTCGTTCCCTATGGACTTAACCGAGATCCATAGGTTTGAACAAGATAACCAGGACTTTTCGTTCATGGTGTATGGCCTTGATGGTGATGAGATTGTGGGTCCTCTTTATGCTACAAAAGAACCGAAACGACATCACATTCATCTTTTATATCAGTCTTACGGAGAGGTGAATCACTATTGCCTAATTAAAAGCCTGAGTAGATTGCTAAGCAGTCAAATGTCTAAATATAAATGTAAAAAGCATATTTGTGATCGTTGCTTGCAATATTTTACAACCCCCATGCTCTTAGAACGTCATAGGGTAGATTGTGTTTCTCAGGAAGCAGTGAGATTGATATTGCCACAAGGGGACAAGGCTGTGTTAAAGTTTAAGGACATTCACAAGCGTGACACTGTCCCCTATTTGGTATATGCAGATTTCGAAGCTCTCACCACACCCATGGCGGGATGTGAACCAGATCCCACCATCAGCTCAACCACACCCATTCAAAAACATGAACCTTTTGCCATTGGATTTAATGTGGTGTGTGCCCATGACCCCACGCAATCCGTTTACAAATACCGTGAGGGGCCAGATTGTGCCAAATGGTTCTTGGATGAACTTGTGAAGTTGGCTCATGATGTACAGGAATTACTGGACCACCCAGTACCCATGAGCCTATCTCCAGAACAACAGCAGCAGTATGAGCATGCCATGACATGCCATATTTGCGAAAAGCCACTGATCAATGCTGAAGACACCGTTCGTGATCACTCGCACTTTACGGGGGAGTTTCGTGGAGCTGCGCATAGTAAATGTAACTTGAACTTTCCAGCTCCTCGTTTCATCAGTGTCTTTTTCCACAATCTGGCGAATTATGACATTCAGTTTTTGATTCGTGAATTGGGTCATGTCAACAAGGGCTCGTTTACCATTATTCCCCAAAACCATGAGCGTTTTACAGCCCTGACATGGAGGTTGGGCGACTTAAGCATTCGATTTTTGGATTCCTTTAAGTTTATGGCATCCTCGCTAGACAGCCTTGTGAATGGCTTGAATGAGGAGGAATTAAAAAATACTAGAATGCATTTTAATGAACCTGAGCAATTTCAATTGTGCATTCGGAAAGGTATATTCCCATATGATTTCTGCAATAGCTGGGACGTGTTAAAGCAAAGAAAACTCCCACCACAAGAGAAATTTTACTCGAAACTAACACGCAGTACCGTTTCCGATGAAGACTATGCACATGCATGTCAAGTTTGGCGAGTGTTTGGCATGAACACGCTAAGTGAATATGCTTTGCATTACCTAAAACTGGATGTATTGCTGCTCACTGATGTGTTTGAAAAATTCCGTGAGTTGTGTCAACACATTTACGGTCTTGACCCGGCTCACTATTATACGAGTCCTGGACTCTCGTTTGATGCCGCTTTGAAATACACTCAAGTGGAATTGGATTTACTCACTGACGTAGACATGGTTCTATTTTTTGAAAAGGGCATTCGTGGCGGCTTTGTGTCACTTAACCAACGCCATGCCGAAGCGAACAATGTCTACATGCCTGATTATTCACTAGACAAACCAGAATCGTACTTAATGTACTATGACGTGAATAATTTGTATGGTTACGCCATGGGTCAGCCTTTGCCCTATGGGAAGTTTGCTTGGCTGACAGAGAAACAAGTGTCAGAATTTGATGTAATGAAGGCTAGCCAAGAAACAGGCTGTGGATATGTGCTAGAAGTGGATATTGAATATCCCTCATCCTTGTATGATGAACATGCCGATTTCCCATTCTGCCTTGAGCAAATGGTTCCCCCTGACAGTAAAGTGAAAATTGAAAAACTCATGGGCACACTTTACAACAAAAATCGGTATGTACTACATATCCAAATGTTGGTGCAATGCCTCGCCCAAGGCTTGGTGTTGAAGAAAGTCCACAGGGGTATTTCTTTTGCTCAAAAAGCATGGCTTGAGCCATACATGCGACTCAACACGGAGCACCGACAAATGGCAACACAGCAGTTTGAAATTAACTTTTTTAAATTAATGAACAACTGCATCTATGGCAAGTCTATGGAGAATGTCCGCAAATACCGTGACATTAAATTGGTGAATGTCTGGGAGGGGCGGTGGGGTGCCCGGCGGTACATTGCCAAGCCAAATTTCAAATCGATCAAAATTATCGATGAGGATTTGGCTACTATTGAAATGAGTAAGACCAGCGTGACCATGGATAAGCCCATTTACTTGGGTCAAGTCATTTTAGACTTTTCTAAATCGGTCATGTATCGATTCCACTATGAGTTTGCGAAACGCCATTTTGAGGACGTCTCCCTTTTGTATATGGACACGGACTCATTCATTTACCACATTCGCCACTGCAACCCCTATGACGTCATGAGGCAACATAGTGACTGGTTCGACACCTCTTGCTATAGCGCTGACAACGTGTTTCAGCTGCCCATAAAGAACAAAAAGGAAATGGGCGTTTTAAAAGATGAATGCGGTGATTCCATTATGACGGAATTCGTAGGTTTGGCTTCAAAAATGTATGCTTATCGCACACTCGACTGTAAGGAAGCCAAAAGAGCAAAAGGTGTAGGTAGGGCAGTGGTAAAATCGCTACGTGTTAATGACTATCTAGCGGTTTTACGCACGGGCAAAGCTATGTCTCATACACAGTGCAGGATACAATCCAGCAACCATCATCTGTATCTTGTGGAACAGAGAAAACGCACCCTCGCCTCCATGGATAACAAACGTGTGTGGGCTGATGACCTGCTCACCAGCCTGCCCTGGGGTTATGATCGCAAGGAGGAGGAGGTGTGATTTCACTGTATAATCGTTTATGGGACATAGCTTTATGTAACTTGTAGATTTAGTATTTTGTAAATATTGGTTTCTGTCATTGTAAATAGTAGATTTTGTAAATAGTGACAACCCACTTGGACCTTTTGCTCTTTAAAAAGTTCTATGCAACCTTATTTAAAAAAAATTTTTTTTTTGATTGGTTAATAGTGTGATTATTTTAACGCTGTACAAAGTTGAGTTTTTTTGTAAATATGAAATAAGTAAGATTTTTAGTAACTTTAATAACTAGTATTTAATTATTTTTCGTAATGTAAATGATAAACTAAAAAGTTCTTTTGGGATGAGTGAGCATGTAGAGAATGTGCTTTTGGGAATAAATAAAGTGGTTGTGTTTGTTTCCAAAGACAGGTGTGAATGTATGAATGGAGAGAGAAAACTGGTGTGTATGATTGACCAGAGCAAACACGATGAGGTAGAGTGGGTGGGTGGGGAGGAGGTAAATGGTCACTTATATACTCATTTTGTTTTAAATAGTTTCGTTTTTCATTGAAATGAGGCAGACAATAGACATTATTTTTGCAAAAACAGTCTTACCTGCAAAAGTCGTAGACCTCGACGTTTCTCCAAACACGCATCAGCACATTGCAGTATTATCAAGGTCAAGCACTCGCATCAACATCATTGTCAAATCTCAACTTTCGACATACACCAAATGGAAAAATGTGAAAACAGCAAAATGGAAAATCCATGTTTCCATATCACCAAAAACGCAAAACTTAAAACGGACATTTTTAAAAACTGGAAATGGCCATTTGTGAAATATGAAAATTCAAAAAACTTTAAACGGACATTGTTTAAAATGTGTCATCAACAAACTGGAAAAATCCATATCATTAAAAACGCAAAACTTGAAACGAACATTTTTAAAATCTGTAAATTGCAAAATGACAAATGGCAGTGTGTGAATTCATTATGTATGAAATGTGTAAAATGAAAAAAATCAGCCATCAACATCACGATTTCTTAAAATTAAAAATAACATAACATCGTGCTCTGGTAAACCTTTGTTTTTATTTCATAACCATAAGGGAATTGACAAAAGAAAAATAGAATACAAACACATCCCAATTCCTCACTCCTCAATGTTTATGTCCATGCATCATCAACTTTCCTTTCATAGCACTCATGACAATTAGGGCTGCCATCCTTTCACCTACTGAGGCATCACTGGATGTGAAACGTTGTTTAGCTTTCTTCAATAACAATTTATCTGCCACATGTCTTGAACCAGGATGACTGTGGCGATAAGAAAGGTCATGTTCCTTGCATGCTTGATCCAAAAGATTAATGGGTACATCACCACGTTGTAAACGTTTTTCGAGACGAGTTCCAGGGCCGCAAAAACGATAACCTGGAAGATGGATTTCGAAAGGTAAGTATTGAATCACTTTGTCAATGACGCCATTGCCAGTACAGGTCTGGCATATCCTTTTCCATCGATGGTAAAAAGGTTTGGTCTTCCTCCTCCTCTGTGGACGATGTTTGTGTTTGTTGTTGTTGTTGTTGTTGCTTTTTCTCGCCATGACACCCGTGGAATGATTCAACAAAGTCTTTACATGGACTTTTATGACCGTGATACAGTTTCACTAGCTGGCAAGTCGCACACTGACGCATAGACGGTATTTTTGCCATGGCCACTTGCTTATGGTGATCGTAATCCGTACAGGGTTGCAATTCACTCAACACAGGATCTTGAGTCCATGATTTTGGTACATGTTGCCAGATTTCTTTGACCGCGTTGGCGGCCACATAATAAATGAACGACTTGGGCAGCGCCAAGAGTTCCTCTTTGGTAAAACTGTCTAGTTTCTTTTTGCACACAAAGAACTTGCCGATGGCTTTGTCCGTAGCATTGCCTTTCTCCATGGTAACACGTGCTGTAGATGTTTACACGTCGCTTGTAGAAATCTCACTGACGTCATTCACAGGTAAATCATGAGTTATAATTTTGTTCAACAACTCCCAGCAGGCATGGGTGGTTAACCAATGAAAGAGATGCCACGCATGTGATAGGGCTGTATGGGTAATGTTGCCACAGGAACAAGTATCCATGAGCGTTTGCAGGGAGGGGCAGCCCAACTCCATGAGGTCGATACATTGGCAGTAAGACGCCAAAAATGGTTGCAACCATTGACGTTTTTCATTACCTTTCACAAATACCACATTGGCCGAGGACAAGTGTGCTTTCATGACCACGTCCAAATATTTATAGGAAATGGTTCCCTGATTCCAGTCTAGTTGCCTATGATTTTCAATCCACTGGGTTTGTTTACGGTCTTTTTCACACAACAAATCAAAAGCATGGGGTGGTTTAAATAGCAAATGCGTAGCTTGTGATATCCAAAACGTGGTACAATCGATCACGGCCACTTGTTTAAATATAAATTTGTTGTCACCAATTTTAAACCCTTGGCAATCCACAATGAGTGTGCGCAACATGTTGACGCTTGTCTGGACCAAGTTCAACTGACGACTGACTGACGATCAAGTGTGATCATGGCATGGACTTACCTGCCATGCTAGTTTCAAAAAAGAAGGTTAGGGTAGGACAGAGGGACATGCAAAAATAAGAATTTAAGAATTACATCATTTTATTATCATAACACGTCTTACAGGCTTTTCTCATTTTGGGATAAGGACGATAGCAACTGATACAACAATATAGTCTCTTGTGTTTGTAACGTCCATAACACCGATGATGTCCCAATGTCTCTAAACTAGACGTTTTTGATGGTGAGCTGCTCACCGAAGCACCATGGATACCATACGGCCCACATGTATCATAACTTGTATTTTTTTCATCACCCAGAGACACAAGTGAGGGATAGCTTGAATGACAGGGTATATTTCCCACTTTCATTCTGCACAGGTAGGGGCAGGTGGGTGACCAGCGCTGATGTTCCTGCATGGGTTCATCACCCTCCTGCCATTGGTCTATGATGATGGGACAAAAGGCACATTTCACTTCATCTCTTGTTTTTAAATAGTAGAATCCAGCGGCCGCCAAGTCTTGAGGGTTTATGAAAGGCACTGGCCATGTGGCAAAAGTCTTGAAACGTTGTTCCTCAGAGTTTAAATTCATGGATGTAACGTCTCTTGAGGCTTTAAAGCAAGACATGACTGAGCGGCTTGACGTGGGATGACCTGTTATTTATACACTCGTCACTTGGTTGGACAGTGGATAATAGTTGACTTGTTTGTGGTGAATAATCAAACAGTAGGCCGTCGTATTGGCTGGTACATTGTCATGCGTTTCAAAATCTAGTCGAATGTCGATATTGGATGGCTTGACAGACTCTTCCAGGTATGAACAGTCAAAAACAATCAGTGGTGCTCTTGCCTTAAACGCTTGGGGTAGTAGCATGGGGCCGTTCTCTTTTTGATAATACGACCATCGAAATTTAGAAAACAAGTCGTACAGGGGGCCAAACTTATTTTTTGAAAAATCCAAATCCAGTCCTTCATAGGGAAACACAGCTCCGTTGAGGAAAAGACGTGCATTTCTCAATTGCAAGTGATCAAATTGCGTGGCATCTTTGGTTTGTTGATACTTGCGATTCGTTTGAAAACCCACAATCAGGTAGAGAGGTCTCTCTGTATAGCGAGCTGTTTTTACAGACCAACTGTGTGTGTTGGTGGTGGGCAATAGCGGATACTCATGGAGTGCCCAGCTTCTAAATTCCATGGGTAGAGGCATATCTCTCTTTACCATTTTGAGTATGTCCAGTTTTTTGCTATCTTCGAGGGTCACATGGGGGACTTTCCATAGCAAGCGTTGTAGTTGAATTTTTGAATCGATGGGGGCATTGTCGGCTCCCTTGAGTGCATTATTATCACTCCTGTCTCTCACTAGGTAAAGCACTTGCCTTGCGTTAACCACAATGCGTTGGTGATCTTCGGCAAAGCCTAGAACCAGTTTAAGAGGTAAATATCCAGTAAAGGTCCCATCGGTGTGTACCATCCAGTCATTGGTCGAGTCAGGACACCAACCTGCCATGCAAAGTGTTTTACCTTCTTCCTCACTATAAGAGGGGTATAGTTTCATGACACTGGAAATGCCCACATTTCGAGTGCTATCCACCACGATATCGTTAATGACATACCGCACTTCAGAAAACAGAAAGGCCAAACCATGGTTGGCCAACTTGGATGTAGTGGGTGTAGAGCCATCGGCTTTGGTGAGCCGACCTTCAATCTGAATAACACTTTCATGCGGTAGGGTGTAAATATCTTGGTTGTTGATAACAAATTGAATTTCATCATTGTTATTGAGTCCAGGTGTTTGAGCTTGATAGGAATGGAGATCAATTCTTACCACTCCTGGTTGCTCCTCGATGTGGTTTGCTATCTCTAGGATAGAATTCATTATGAGGGTTGACGTGGTAACCCAAATGCTGTAAAATCTGCTTGCCTTGAGATGTTAACGTGTATTCACGTGGCAAACAACTAACACTATTCCTAGACGGTGTTGTTGCTTTATACACAAATTTCATAGTGGCTTTAGCACCAACTTGTAAGTCACTGGTGTGGTGGAATCTAGATCAATGAGTTGTTGATCTCTATTGATCAGTCTTAATGTTATATTACTAATACTATCAACAGCCACAGCATGAAAAAGCACCACTGGAGGGTTTTCACGAATAATATACCCATTGGGCGATGTCACAATAAAGTCATAAAGCGAATGCGATGGTTCTTGATTGGTGTACACTTGGCTAATAATATTACACGTCACCGACACATGATGGTCCTCAATGAATTTCACTTCATGGTCCGATTCATGTTTTTTGTTGGGCTCCAACACACGTGGTTTAAATCCGAGTAATGGGCCAATGGAATCGGGGTGTGTTTTAAAGTCAATGTTGAAGGTAGAGAAAATACTGCAGCGATGAGTGTTAGTATTGCCTACAAGTTCAAACTTGTGCGTTCCGTCGAGAAATGACTTTAAACCATAATGATTGATCAACACCACATAAATGTGTTCATAAATATCATCGATCGTGTATCCACCAGAGTTCAGGGTGAGCACAGAATCATCATAGTAAAACTTGTTGTTCACATTTTCACGTATGTTGTATATTCGATTGTACGTTTCAAGAGAAACAAGTCCTAAACCATAGGGTTTTTCACTCAATTCGATAGGCGGGTAAAAGTCTAGGCTGACTTCAGGTCCACGTCCATGCACTGTAAACGTTTTACTTTCTGCCGACATACTGGTGGCGTTTTTGCTTATGCTGCGTCTTATATAAAAAAATTAAACACAAACGTCCACACTGTTGGCTGTTAAACGTTTGCTCACGTTTCACATTATAATATATCTTGATCCTGTTTCCAAAATAGGTCACTAGTTCCATGGGCGGGGGCAAATTCCCAAAACTGTCAAAGTACCATACCGTGGATCCCTCTTTGACATAAGCTACATAATGCGTTCCTGGTCCTCGGTGATCATCCAAATTGACAACAGCACATTCCTGTTTCCAAGGTCGTGGGGGTAATTGGTTTCGCATAAACACACCTCGAAAATGAGAAAGCTTTAGTTGTTTAGCATAGCTTTCCACTTGTTGATGCGTCAGGGCATGTCTCGCTATGGCTGAGGTTAAAAAATTTTTTTTTTTATATTTCGAAATGGTGAAATCCCAAATCCTTGTTGATAAAAGGCTGGCTTTAAATTGGCATTTCTAGCCCCCATGGCAATCGCTTCCATCGTTTCATTGTGTCGCTGACTTTCTTTGAGTTGTTGCTTGCCCTGCTGCGCGGCTTTAATGGTTTTCGCCACTGCACTGGCACCGCCCAAAAGTGAGCCCAGAGCAGCCAAACCAGCAAATAATGCAGGTAAAAATCCCGCTCGTTTGGGAACGGGAATCACTCGCCCTTGGTTTGAAACCTGTCGCCGACGTTTTGGAATAACCTGTCTCTGTGCTGCTCGAAGGGCTTTCCTTATGGTCAATACATTATTTTTTCTTTTTTTCTTTCGCAAGGGCTTGTCCTCGAATGTTGTAAGCCCTGGCTTTGCCAAGGACAAACTCCTTTTTTTAGTCTTTCTCACTGCATACCTTTGTTTCACCATGATGATAATGACCAACAACCTTTCACACGAAAGTTTAAATCACAACTAACGTCAGATGGTTATTTCATGGCTGTATATTCCAATTCCACATAAAGTGGGAAGTCGTTTATGGTTTTTCCCGCTTGCTTTTCATCCCATGTCAACATGAGATAAAAGGATAATTCGTCACCTGCATTGACCATTTCATGGTCATGGACCAACATCCTATGACCATTTATCTTTATTTGTAAATGGTTCTCATCAGGTATGGCATATTTGATGTGAATGGTTCCATCATAGTGTAATCGATAGTGGCTTAAACCCGAAGCAAGCACATAGGTCAAGTGCTGATCATGGACTAGCGGTAAATGGTTTCTGTCATTCACAGGTTTTTCATTTGTCAGATACACTAAAAACACAGATGGGATAAATTTATAAAGCCTTTTCATTTCATGGGTCACGTAACGCTTGGTACAAACATCGTCTTCGTCTTGTGGGTCTTCCACGTGAATAATCCGATGGTGATTAGCGCTATAGCCATTCACCATAAGCTGGGGCACTTTGTCATAAAACTCATACACTTTGTTATCCACATACTTTTTCGTAGTAACGTCTGTAGACACTTGAGGATGTTTTACATGGGTTAACCGCTTTCCCTTAAAGTCATAATCTCCCTGTTTTGTGCGTGGCACTACTGACCTATCCACATAGTGTTTATTAGCAGGATCTGTTTCCTGTTTAGGATCATGTATGAGGACAGGCCTAGCTTTGGCCATCAACGCACGTCCAAAGACATCCATCGTCAACCTGTAGTACCAGTCTACTGTTTCTATGACAAGGTTCGGTGTCCTGTATATAGACAGCCGGCTAGCCTGTCTAAGCCTTAGTTGAAATGAAGATTATTAAGCAGCAAGAGTCATTCCCCGTGGGGGACATGGTTTCCCATCTCTGTCCCACATCACGTGAACAACGCCATGGTTCACTGTTTCCATCTTCCATTCGCTGCATCATTGTGGGGCCTTCCGGCTGTGGAAAGACTAATCTTTTGCTAACGCTCATTACAGCGCCCAATGGTCTGCGTTTTCAAAATATTTATATTTTTGCAAAATCTCTCTACCAACCCCTCTACGTGTTTCTGGATCAAGTCATGTCTGGATTACAAAAAGAGAATATGGGTTATTTTACATTTTCCATGCAAGAAAATGTGATTTCACCGGATGAGGTAAAGCCTGATTCACTCATGATTTTCGATGATGTATCCACTGAACGTCAAGGCATCATTCAAAGCTATTTCAGCATGGGTCGACACAAACATATCGATTGCTTCTATCTTGGGCAAACGTATTCAAAAATGTCCAAACAGTTGATTCGTGACAATGCCAATGTCATTGTTTTATTTCGTCAGGACGAGAGGAACAGTCGTCACATTTATAATGAACATGTGAATCCGGATATGACCTTTCAAATGTTTACAGAATTGTGTGCCAAGTGCTGGAACACTCAACGTCATGCCTGTTTAGTGATTGATAAACAACGTGAACTCAACCAAGGACGCTATCGCTTAGGGTTTGATCATTTTATTGCTATTTAAAGCCCTGTCTCATTCCCCATCAAGTCATTTGTCAAGACACCATGGCGTTAGCAGAGAGTCAATTGAAAAAGCATATTATTAGAGCAAAAAATACTATTCGCCAAAAGTTTCGTCAATTGAAACAATCACGTGCAAATCATGCTTTGTTTATTCAGCAACATTTAGCACCTCCACTAAAAGCCATGTTGAAACCCTCTTTCAAGCCATCTGAAACGCTACCCACCGTTTCACAAGCCACGCAGACGCTGCACGAGGACCCTGAGGAAGAGGAAGAGGAACAGGAAGATTTGACTAGTGTTAGTGAAGTTGAGGATGAGGAGGAACAAGTGTTTACGCCTCAAAAAAAAGCCGCACCCCTTGCAGAGTTTTTGAGAAAAAAGAAATCCTTGGCCATGGTCGAAACACCTTGCCCTTCCAGAGCGTCTCCGTTTTCACAACTCTTGGCCACCCCTCAACATAAAGCTCAACTGAAAACCATTTTAATAAAATATTATGGATCAACATTGGAACCCTATTTCACCGATCTATTTATTGGAAACACAGATACCACGTATGGTGTTCGCTATGAGAATGATAGTTTTAAAATTGGCGATTCATCCATTAAATTTGCTCGTACTAAAGCTGTCATTAAAAACATCAACTATAAATTAACGCCAGGACTGTTAAAGCTGCTCTTTTCTCGGACCCCCTCTTCCCATGATTATACGTCAGAGGATCTTGACAAATATAAATCCATTTTATTGGATACCCATGCCCACAAAAGACAGTATGATCCCACGCAACAAGTGAATGCCAATATATCTCAAAAATATAAAACCATCATTGCAAAAATGTTTCCCACCAGTCAAAGTACTCGTCGTAAAGCATCCGCTTCGGGAGTGACATTTAAACCATTAAAACCCCTTGTGGATGTTACCTACTGGCATAATCCCAATAAGCTCGTCCAGCGGCTACAGTTGTTGCATGCCTCACGTCAAGCTGGCCATACCGGTCACGATTGGGAAATTCAAGAAATTGAACAAGAACTTCGAAATGCCAAAATTATTGTTTAAGCCCTCACCCATTAAAATGGGTATTGCTCACGAGTTGCATCGCCCAGCTAGGCGTCACTATCCGCGACTCAAGGTGATTTCACGAGGTGTGGATGAACTTTGGCAGGCTGACTTGGTTGAAATGATACCCTATGCTGGCGTTAACGATGGTGTACGCTATATGTTGACCGTCATTGATGTCTATTCCAAAATGGCCTTTGTTGAACCTGTGCGTCGCAAGTCTGGTCTACTAGTTACCAAGGCCTTTCAACATATTATTCAACACTCCCAACGTCAACCTCAGTTGCTACAAACTGACCAGGGGAAAGAATTTTTCAACAAGGATTTCTCCAGTTTTCTCAAATCTAAGGATATTCACCATTACACCACGTACAGCAATCTCAAAGCCAGTGTGGTCGAGCGGTTCAACCGAACATTGAAAACCCATATGTGGAAAGCGTTTACCGCTCAGGGCAGTTATCGCTGGTTGGACATGTTACCTGAGCTAGTGTCACGTTACAATGACACCAACCATAGAACGATTGGGACCAAGCCACGTCTCGTAACTAAAAATATTCAGCGATTGGATAAACTGTTTAACCCCATAAAAACAGCCGATCCTAAACGTCACCGACTGAACATTGGGGATTTTGTTCGTGTGAGCAAATTTAAGTCTGCCTTCAATAAGGGCTACACGCCTCAGTGGGGGACTGAACTATTTCGAATTCGTCGAGTCTACTTGGACAGTCCAGTCACCTATTTACTCGAGGACCTCAACCATCAACCCATAAAAGGTAGATTTTATCTCCATGAACTTCAGAAAACAGCATTTCCTCAGCATTATCTTGTGGAAAAAGTGTTGAAACAAAAAGGAAATAAACTCTACGTCAAATGGTTAGGGTTTAACTCTACGTTTAATTCTTGGATCAATAAATTACATGTTGTGTGAACCTGTGTACTTTTTATTTATTCACCCATGTTGTACACTACCTATAGCTCTATGTGTACAGCGCTCCGCGCTTCATGCATGTTCATACATGTTTGTCTTCCCCTTTCCTCCTGTGTTCTCTCATACATTACCCCTCCCCTCTCCCTCCCTTCACCTCCCACCACTACTGTTTGCAGCTCATGCCTCTCTATTGGTTGTGACATCATTCCGACAAGTTGCATTATACTTTTTACTGATTCAGCGATTCCCACGCTTTGAACATTCTCTTATCGTGCACGTGGACAGATAACACCCAAGCGAACACCTGTGCCGGATCAAATTTCACATGAACTTGCATTTTGTCACGTACGAAGCAAGACAGGCTGTAACTTGTTAACAGTTATCGCGCACGTGGACAGATAACACCCAAGCGAACACTTGTGAAAGATCAAATTTCACATGAACTTGCATTTTGTCACGTACGAAGCAAGACAGGATGTCACTGGTTTAGCGTGCCTGTGGTTTCACACATGTGTGCACGCCTTTCACACTCCCCTGCCACCACGATGGTCAGATTATTTCACCTTCAAGCGTCACCTGTTGTCAAGTCAGATCAATGCCTTCCAATAAGCTCAAATGACCTTCACCTCCTGTAAGTTTGTTTTCTGTACTCGCTTCGACCAACATAGAACCAAGTTCTCATCACCGTTTACACGTCAAAGGTAAAATATCAGAAAAACGCACGCTCGTTCTGTCATACACCGACCAGCCGAAATAGCGATTGTTCTATTAAGCATGGTCCTTGTGCTAAGCGACAGGTTTGGTCAAACACACACACTCAGCCGTATCGTCTCTCTCAACCACCACGCTTCATGAACATTATAAACAAGTAAAGAAAAAGAAAACGTTTTTTCAACATGTACGGCGTTAGGCCCTTTGTGAATTATTTTTTGGAAAAAAATATCTACCACATTTGAAAGGGGGGGCGTTAGCCCGAGTCCTAGGACACCTCGTACACGTCTCTAGCGTTATTGGTTCGTGAGATATCTGCAAAAATCACAAAAAACACGTGTTTACCCCAAAATCGCGTTTCCCAATTTTTTTAAAATTACAATGAGTGGTCCATAGCAAAGAGAACGTCAGCCCGAGTCCTTGGACCCCTCGTTCATGCCTCTAGCATGATTGGTTCGCGAGATATCGGCAAAATCACAAAAACACGTGTTTACCCCAAAATCGAGTTTCCAATTTTATTAAAAATTATAACGAGTGGTCTATAGCAAAGAGGACATCACCCCGAGTCCTTGGACCCGTCGTACATGCCTCTAGCATGATTGGTTCGCGAGATATAGCAAAAAGTCTAAAATCACGGTTTTACAACAAAAAATTCTGTTTCCCTCATTCTCAAAAACTTTAACCTATTACCAAAATACACAGGGTTTCGAGACAAGCCATTTGACACGTCATAGGACCAAATCCGACCATGCATTCGTGAGATATCGGAAAAAGTCTAAAATCATGGTTTTACCCCAAAAAAAAGCCTGTTTCCCTCATTCTCAAAACTTTAACCTATTAATAACATGTATAGGGCTTCGAGACAAGCGATTTGACACGTCACACGTCCAAATCCGACCTTGCGTTTGAGACATATCGGCAAACTTCGTAGGAAAGTAGGCGACTATCTGGCTCTCTCCTCACCATCAAAACCTCTTCTTATCAATCATTTTTTTTCAAAGAGCTCGCCCTCTTACAAAAATCCCCAGTGCGCATGCGTAAAAAACAAAAACAAAAATGTTCATCCATAGCGGCAGCCAGAAAAACGTATGCGTGATATGAGCAACAACATTTAAGTTCATTTTAGCAGCGCACCTTATACGTGTCGTATTTGAAAAGAGACTTTCACTAAAAATTACAATTTCACCCCTAGTAGGGGTAGGTTTTATTTAGGGGTTGAAATGAGTGGTCCATAGCAAAGCCCCCGTCAGCCCGAGTCCAACGACACTTTATTCGTGAATCTCCGACCACGGGTTCGGGAATTATCGGCTCGCATTGGGAGTAGTGGTGGGGGGGGGCAGAACCCCTACTACCCCCCTACTCATCAGATTTTATTGTTAACATTTTGATCACACAATTTAAATTATTTAATATACGTATAAGTGATAAGTATGAATCGATGTTTTTACAATGCGACTCTCAAAGAAACATTCTTATTTTGCTTGTCAACAATGTTCTGGAGAATGAGAACGTGGAGTTTGAAACAGGCAAGGATTGTGGAAGTAATTTTAAAACCTTTGTTGACAAATGTATAGGCATCTTTTGTAATATATTAATGAATAACTACGGTATAGAAAAGATATCGAGGACAAACTCATGGCTAAGAAGAAGAATTCTTCAAGTAAGGACACCCATAAATCGCCAAAGAAAATAAGAATTTATAAATTGAAACCTTAAGAATTGTTAGATAACTTATAAGAAGAAGCCTAATTTTTAAGAAAGGTCCCAGCCTATTATTGTGAATTACTATCATGTACTTGCCTAGAAACATTAAAACTATTTTTATAGGTATTATGGGTTTTAATATTTTACATGAAACTGTGTTCCGTTACAAATGACAGTTGTCAGCTTAAATTTACGTAAGGAAATGTCAATTGAGGTAATATTGGTACATAAACAGCCCTGCCACTCTTCCCCCCGCATAAAACTCGTGTAGTACACAAGCCTAAATACAACTGCAATTGAAGGCCTGTTCAAATACATCGATAAGGTTCAATAAATGAACGATACCATGGTGACAGTGAGAGCGGGCCGTATACTGCCTTGCCGAATGTGGGCCACTTTTGTGACGTCACGGCCGGAACCTTGTGGCCTGTCTATCTAGTGCGGCCTTAGTCCGTGATGCACATCCCGGTGAGATTTGTGCTGGACCAAGCGGAGGCAGACAGGTTTTTCTCCGGGTATTCCGGTTTTCCCTGCCTCAAAATGCATTCCAGCAACACTCTCCACTATCATTTCATTTCATCTGTCATTCATTTAATCATTGCCCCAGGGAAGTGCGACAGGCTTCAGCTGCCGGCACAGTTCATATCCTCGCCGCTAGATGGGGGCTTCATTCATTCCATACCCTGACCCGGTCGGGTCGACTGGAAGCAGGTTGTGTAGTTTCATTTTCATTAATGTACACATGCACATAAAAATTATATGAATCTTTCAAGATGATCAGTGCAGTACTCTCTGAGATAATGTACATTATTTCGATGAAAATGAAAGCAGTGGAAAATGCCTGAGAAAGAAATGCTTGCAAAAGTAATTGGCAAATGTTTGCCAAAATTCACAAATTTTAAAAGCCCATATCTCGGAAATACATTAATATTTTTTTGTTCCATAGGAAAATTTTAGTGATAATCTGATATGTTGAGAACCCAAAATATCTCCACAACTTAAGTTCGCCCCACCTTAATGCTTTCAATTTTCAACCTACTAGTAATGTTTGCCAAAATTATTAAAAAATATAGGTTAGTTGAGGCAAGAGCATTTTTGGGGCAAGTGCATCCCGGTCCAAAATATATTTTTTCCGTTTGAAACTCGTTCTGTCATCTCTTGGGGAGTTAGGGGAAGTTGTCTTGCGTTCATTTAACACTAGATGTCGCGGGTGAAGTCGATTAACAAGCAGATGTATCGGCCAGTTCCGGAAGTAATGCTGTATACTAATCATCAGAGTTCAGCGTGATTTCCGAATCCATGTTGTATCTGGACCATATTCATTGTAATAACTGCATTTATGGTAAGCTAAAAGTACAGTATACTCTTTTCAATAACATATTTAATCGTAGAAACACCACGTAACTAATTACGAAAACATGAGGGGTTGCTTTTGCCCCGTCAGAACAAGTATGCGGGATAAGTTCGTTCGTTATTGATAGATTAATAAATTTCTCTGAAACCTAAGCAACTTACCTACTAATAAATATAAGTAAACGCCAGTTTTTGTCTTTAATTTTCATATTCTTGTGTATTTTTTTCCATTGGCTGTAATTTTGCGTATTACACACCCCAACATACTAAGTTGAAGAATTTAACAGAAAACATAACTTTATAAATTTTGAAATGTGCATGTAATAGCTTAATAAGTAGAGAAAACGAGCTTACCCCACGATTATGTGTTATACATTCAATGGAAGAATATAGGCTAGAAATGCACTTGCCCCATATCACGGGGCAAGTACGCACCCTGGACATTATAGTGATATTTAATTTCCTAATGGAATATTCATTCCCGAAGCACACATTCAAGATGCAGTAGTCACACATAATTAATCAGTCAATATGCAGACGAGCTCTTGTTTTGGTATTGCAATTAGTTTAGATGCATTTAAAATTCAAAGTTGCACTTCCATTTTTAGGGTATGCACTTTCCCCAATTCACAAAAATGCTTGACATTGTCCCTTTTAAAAGGACTAGGGAATAATTAAGATCCCACAAATTTGTTTCAATTTGAATATACCTTATCCGGAATTCGATACCAGACGTCGTACTTTTCTGGAACTCTCGTTGTCTGGTCTGAGCTATGTCGGTAAGCCCTATTAATTTTGGAGTCTGCAGAGAACTGACATCACAGTGTTGAATTATTGTAACATAATATACTGTGAGTTAAATCTCAAATGAAGCGAATACTCTACTTTCTCCTTGTTTGTGGTACTTGCCTATGGCCATAAGAGAGCACCTTGCAAGTTCTGGTGTGTGGTAACGATTATGGAATCACACTTTGGGTATGTAACTACCTAGTCTTAGAAAGTGAGTTTACTACGTCCCGGAAGTACGTAGTTGTGGAGTTCCTCTACTTCCTGTACAGCCAAAGCACAACCACAATTGTGTTACCCGCAAGGTATCTCTAAACCACGAGGGTATTTAAGTTCTTTAAATATACGCTCTTTGACAGCTAAACCACAACCCACTACTGAGTGGTCGAGGAGAATCGGTATAATGTTTCCTTTCTATCCTGAGCATCACGACCTCACGTGACTGGGAAAACACGAAGGGGAAAAAGAGGAATACATACTCGAGAAAAAATGTTACACCCTAATGGAAGAAGAACAAGACTAAGGAGGCTGTTCGTGTAGTAACCAGTGCGTTAGTAAGCTTGGCTGAAGAGTGAATGAAGTTTCTTCTCTGAGTTAGATCAATTTTTACATTTCTGTTACTGTTTCAATATGTGAATATATATTTACTTTCCGACCTGATAATCTTCAAAGCAACGGAAACCCTTTCCTCGAACCAGGCTCCAAGTCAAGAATAAGAAAGGCACCGTAATAAACAAGAAGTACCGTGACGAACTAAAGAGCCTACTTTTCTTAAAATTTAATATTCATGCCAATGGTTAATCTATATGGATCTATCTAGAATAATGACGGAATTAAGTTGGTAATATAGAAATTTCAAAATAGTTCGAAATACTGTATACCTGGAATAATGTAGGCTAATGTAGCCTAATAGAGCACTACAGTTGGCAGCCCTGGTGACTGAATATATTCTCAGTTCCATCTCTTAAGGTACAGAATACAAAATTTGGTTTGAAGTCCAATGGATAGCATGGACGTTACATGCAGCTAAACATTGGATCTAACAGTGCGCGTAAAATCATGTTGGCAACAATGTCATGCATGTAGTGGTCAGCAATAATCTGAAATAATATGATCTATTGTTGGGCCAATTTTGAATGAAATCCATTAGTTAGTATTGAAGTTACGTGCATTTTTAAATTGGACCTACCAGCAGGCTTAGAATCATGTTGGCAGCACTGACGTATATTAGTTACTCCAAAGGCACCGTAATAAACAAGAAGTATCGTGAAGAACTAAAGAGCCTACTTTTCTTAAAATTTAAGATTCATGCCAATGATTAATCTATATGGATCTATCTAGAATAATGACGGAATTAAGTTGGTAATATAGAAATTTCAAAATAGTTCAATATTCACATATTGAAACAGTAACAGAAATGTAAAAATTGATCTTTGGTGTAAGGGGTAGGCTTTCTACTCAAATGTTAACCTCACCTGCACGTGGTGCACCCTGCTTTAGACTAACGAGGCTCTGATGACCGAGTGACTCCCGGGATAAGGAGTCCCCCACTATCATGCCACCGGCTCCCCAGGGAGGCGAATGAGCTGGTAATGGTTAGGGCACTCTCTTGCCCTTGGGACAGGAAACTTTCCCTAAAGGCGGATGAACCACCTGTGGTCAACGGCATAGAAAGTCCTCAACGGCGGACCAGGCATAAGGGCAATGAGTCCCTCCTTGGCTGGAATGGTGGATGAAGGCTGCAGTGACTAGGATTTATGCAATCGTCTTGCATTTGCTTGCCATTGAACATCTTTCCTAAGTCATCAAGGAATGTGCGTTTGTTGATGTGCAGCAACATTCTCACGTTAAAAGATTTCACGCACAGCAGTCTTCCAACAACATTTGACTTTCTTCTAAGTCCTGCGGCGATCAAGAAGTTGCGACGGGGGCAGGATTGTGATGTCTGGGAGCCTCTAGTGATAACTTGGCACGTAGGCGGTAGATGTGTGATCGGTCGTCTTGCTTAGGGTTGTGGCTGTAGAGCAATTCGGCCGCTGCAACTACGACTGAGCAGTCCTATTTAGGGTCCACTCTGCTCACCCCACATGGGGAAGGGGCTAGAAAAGGTGCCCTAAACATAGTCAGCCACTTATACTACCGATTGGATAGCCGCGTCCAAAGGTGTCACCTCCATGCGGTCGAAAATATATAAGTAACAAATTTTAATTTGCAACCTGGAATGTAAGAACACTCACTGATGACCCCGTAAATGAGAGACCTGAAAGGAGAACAGCTATTGTGGGTAGAGAGCTACGGAGATATGACATTGACATAGCAGCACTTCAGAAGACCCGTCTTGCTGAGGAAGGTCAGTTGAATGAGCAAGGTGCAGGGTACAGCTTCTTTTGGAAGGGTAAGCGTGATGACGAACACAGAATACATGGAGTTGGCTTTGCCATTAAGAGCAAGCTTCTCAAGGATCTGTCAGAGCTTCCAACTGGGTATAATGAACGCCTCATGACACTAAGAGATAGTCTGATAGTTCCCATATTTAAGAAAGGTGATCGTGCAGACTGCATCAACTATCGTGGTATATCTTTGTTATCATGCCTTGGAAAGCTTATTGCTCGTATTTTGTCGAATCGTATTCTATCCCTGGTGGAGAAAATACTCCCAGAGAGCCAATGTGGTTTCAGGCCTTCTAGAGGAACTGCAGATATGATATTCACTGTTCGTCAGCTTCAGGAGAAATGTAGAGAGCAAAATAGACCTCTTTATATTGCCTTTATAGACCTCAGTAAGGCATTTGACTCGGTAAATCGTGAAGCCTTGTGGAAGATTTTAGCATTGTATGGTTTTCCACTGAAATTTATTACCATCTTAAGACTACTCCACACTGATATGAAGGCAAATGTCATTGGTAACGACTCTATTGGAGAACCATTTCATATAAATACCGGCGTTAAACAAGGCTGTGTGATTGCCCCTACATTGTTTTCTCTGTACGTTGCCACTGTCATGCAGTTAGTCAAAGATGATCTTCCTACAGGCATACAGATAACTTACAGGATGGATGGGAAGATCTTTAATTTGAGCCGTCTAAAGGCAAGGACTCGAACATCTCCTGCTGCATTGGTTGAGTTACAGTACGCTGATGATAATGCAGTAGTAGCTCAATCAGAGGACGAACTTAGGAAAATCCTGAATGCTTTTTCTTCAGCATACAAAAAGATTGGGCTGAAACTTAACACCAGTAAAACCCAAGTCCTCCACCAACCAGCCCCTGGACAAGGACAAAGAAACATCAATGTCACCATCGACGGAGCGAAGCTTCAAGAAGTTAACACCTTTTCTTATCTTGGCAGCACACTGTCATCAAGTGCAAATATAGATTCCGAAATCCAACACAGGATTAACCGTGCTGGGGCATCCTTTGCAAGATTGAGGTCTAGTTTTTGACAACCATGATATCAATGCTGCAACGAAGATCCTTGTGTACAACTCGGTTGTAGTTCCCACCTTACTTTACGGATCTGAATCCTGGACATGCTACAGACGTCATTTTAAAAAGCTGGAGCAATATCACCAGCGTTGTTTGAGGAGAATTATTCGTGTGACATGGCAAGACAAACGCACAAACACCATCATTCTCGAAGAAGCACAGACTACCAATGTTGAAGCCATGCTTTTAAAACGTCAGCTGCGAAGGACAGGACACGTAATCCGCATGCCCAATAATCGCATTCCCAAGCAAGTGGTTTGCTCTGAACTAACTGAGGGCAAGCGCTGTGTGGGAGGTCCGAGGAAGCGATTCAAAGACGTACTAAAGGCTAATATGCAAATGTGCCATATTGATATCAACAACTGGAAGACCTTAGCTCTTGATCGCTCATCCTGGAGATCAATTGTTCATCGTGGTGCGATACTTTTTGAAGAAAACCGCCGACGTATGATAGAAGATCGGAGGCAGCGCAGAAAGAACAGAGTGTTCATTAGAAGACAAGGAATGAATGCGGATGTCTCACCTGGACCTGATACTACCTGTCATCACTGCGGGAAACTGTGTCTCTCCCGCATTGGGCTTTTTAGTCACCTCCGGACTCATCGATGAAGAGTCATTCAGCATTGGAAGGCCAACCTACTCGAGACGAGTGTTTGCTATCATCACTCCAAATTAATCTAGAATGCCAGGTACTATACGTGTGCAAAGTTTAGAGCTATTGGCTTGCATACTTTCTGATATCTTCTTCTTCTTCTTCTTCGTGAATGGGTCGCTTAGCACCACGCGAAATCAACACTTTCTAGCATTCCAGTTGGCCCAGTATTCCTTCATTCGCAACGAGTGGGTCTGTTTCCGCTGCTCTGACCATCGATGTTGTGTAGTCTTCTTCTCTTCTTCCTCGAAACCCCGCGTCTGAGTGATTTTCTTGATTTCCTTCCGGTCATGTAAGTTTGGTGATCCTAATTCCTTTAAGTCTCTCTCTGTAAATTTATACCAATTCGGTCTAGTAGCCTTGTTCTTTAAGAAAGTATGTATTCTGTGTGTCAGTCTGTTCGGGTCCATTCTTTCTATGTGTCCCATAAATTGGATTATTCGCATTTGCATTGTGTCTGTCATTTTGGAAACTTTTTTGAATATTTCTGTATTAGGCTTTGGATGATGTACACCATCCTTTGTTCTCGGTCCAAGGATTTTTCTAATTATTTTACGTTCTTTCACTTCTATTTCTGATATATTAATATTAGGATAAACAAAAATAGAGACAGCATTTATTAACAGTTGGAAGCCCTGGTTGCTCTTAAGAATACGCATAGTCATGTCTGTTATGGTACACAAAGCACATACGAAATTTGGTTGAAATCCAAATGATAGTATAGAAGTTACATGTATTTAAAGTTGGACCCTTCAGCAGGCTTAGAATCATGTTGGTAGCACTGGCGTATACAAGTTACTCCAAATTAATATAGAATGTCAGGTACTATACGTGTGCATAGTTTAAAGCTGTCGGCTTGCATACTTTCTGATGTATTGGTATTTGGATGAAAGAAATTGAGAGCATTTATTAACAGTTGGCAGCCCTGGTGGATCTTAAGAATACACTCAGTCATATCTGTTTATGTACACATAGCATATACATAATTTGGTTGAATTCCAATTGATAGTGTAGATGATATATGCATTTAAAAATTGGACCTATCAGCAGGCTTATCATCATTTTGGCAACACTGCCATGTATGGCCTCCTGGAAATTAAACTGAAATATTGGTATCTATACGTGTGCCAATTTTGAAATATCTTCCATGCATACCTTCCAGGATATCCTACATGGAGCTATAATTTCAATGCGATTTTTCAGCAGTTGGTAGCACTGACATCATTTCCAAATACGGCATTGAGATATTCAGGTATAGATCTTTACTCGTACCAAATTTGGTTTCGATTGCTTCAGCCGTTTAGGAGTTGATAGGGGGGGGGGGGACGACGACACACACAGCCAGCCAGCCAGACAGACAGACAGACAGACAGAAGGACAGACTGACTGAAGGACAGACAGACACACATTTGATCGATCTCATAAGTCTACTCTTTCCCCATATTTGCAAAATGTGAAAAGTAGGCTAAAAATCTACTGCAGAAACATGAAACTGTCGTTTTCTATTAGTTAGAGCGAGCATGACTCGTTCAGTTTCTAAACTCGCTTTCGCCCCGAGATCCGCACCAACGTGATCGATATTAACTTTCTCACCTATTAACAAGTAATCTGGTAATAGTGGAGGCAATCTTCACTAATATGGCAACAAGCAAGAACTAGATATTTCTTATTTTTAGATTTACTTTCTACAATATTCTTCTGTAGTATCAGTTAAAATCTATTTCAGTGGTCGGCAAGCATGGCGCTTGCGAGCAGTAGTATATTACTGCTATATTATAGCAACGCATAAATGACACTACTGACCTAGTATACATAGGCGAATAAACAATACGTAACTGCTTGTGTTCTTACAGTAATGTTGGTGACGCTACTGACCTAGTAGGCTTTACATATATGAATAAACAATACGTAATTAAGAGCTTGCGTTTTTAAGGCATACTATACATGACGCTATTGACCTAGTAAACATAGATGAACAAACAACACTTAACTACGAGCTTGTGTTCTTATAGCAACGTATAGGTGACGCTACTGACCTTGGTTGGTTCCTTAGTTTAGGGGCTGCGACAACGTGGTCATGTAGCCCCGTGTACTTTGTATGTGTGTGTAGAATCTGTCTGGTAACCTGTGTTAATTGTGATGGTTGTATTAGTGTGTGTTATCTGTGTTTAATTCAAGTAGGGCCTGCATACATTGGATTTTCAAGTAGTTCCAACCTTTGCTACCAAACGCCACCGTCAACGACTAACTAGTTCTGCTCTTTGTTACTAGATGGCACCGCAGTCGGCTCCTGGCGACGAACGTTGGAACCTAAGAGCGTTACTCAAAGATAACCTATAATTTAGCTTCACACAGGTGTAATTACTGGAAGGTACTTTATCGTGCCATAAATCTATGACTTGGGACCGCCGCACCGGCTTTACTTGCCCTCCGAAGGAAGGCATACTGAGGGATTCTTAACGCTCTTAAAAATCCGATGACTTCGGCCGGGTTTGAACCCGAAACCTTGGGCATAGAAGCTCAGCATGCTACAACTACGCCATCGAAGCCGCTGCTACTGACCTTGTATACATTGATTACGACACTGGTTGCCATGGTTACTATGGTGGCCGGACAATGGTGACGCTAATTCCACAGCCGAAATATACATGGATCGGCTTTGATGGCGCAGTTGGTAGCATACTGAGATTCTAGGCCCAAGATCGCGGGTTCAAGCCTGACCGAAGTCGTCGGATTTTTTAAGAGCGTTAAAATCCCTCAGTATGCCATCCTTCAGAGGGGAAGTAAAGCCGGTGGGCCCATTCCATAGATTTATGTCATGTAAAAGAACCTTTCACTAACTACAATATTGTGTGAAGCTAAATTTGTAGGTTATATTTGATTAACGCTCTATTAAGTCCAACGTTTCCCGCCAGGTGCCGGTTGCAGTGGCATCTAGTATCCAAGTTCACAGCTAGGTGTCGTTGACGGTAGCATTTTTTAGCAAAAGTAGGAGCTACTTGAAATTGATCGTCTGCAGTCCTTACCTGAATTACCGATAACACGCACTAATACAGTCATCACAATTAACACTGGTTATCAGACAGATTCTACAGACACCCGAAGTACACGTTGCTACATAACCGCGTTGTCGCAGCCCCTAAACTGGGAAACCAACCAACCGAAATGTACATGTTACATCCATGTTAATTCAACACACACTCAAGTACACGGAGCTGGTGACTAAGATGTCGCATGTTCCTAAAACGAATTAATACAACGCCTTCCGTTTGTATTCCATATAAAATTAATTTGTCTGATTTGTCTGATTTGGATTACACTTGAAGACATCATTTTCCTCCGAGTCATTGTCCTTAATGGACATCCGTACATGGCCTTCTAGATTGACGTCATGGCCCACTGTATTTCGCCCATAACTCACATGCCAAATATTATTATATCAACTCATTTCAAGGCCACCTGTGAACACAAATACATGGGTGATAATAAAGGAAGGCCAACATAATTGGATATTTTCTTTCTTAATTACATCGTCAAGGTTTTTCTCACACTTTCAAATGTTAGAGGCAGTCCCTCCCTCAGTAACTGAAGCAGAACGCAACCTGTTCTGTTATGTGAGAAGAATGAACAAACTTCGCTACTGTATAATTATTACAGGCGTACTCCTTTGAGGGTGTTGTTGAACCTTACTTCTTATACAGGTCTCAAGAGTAATGGCTTCGCTTCTTTGGTGGGTCAATGCTATCATGATCGCAAGATCGCGGGTTCAATTCTCGACCGAATGAGTTATTTTTTGAATGGTGTCAAAAATCTACGGTAGTTCTAGAGTTATTTTTAGGCTTTTTTTACCCTCCAGGTTGGTGATTGTCACGGACTCAGCGAGGGAACTCACCACTACCGCCTTTCCAGGCAGTGTCCTACAGCTAGGAACACTTGGTCGGGGTGGATACAACTGGGGAGGTGATATCAGCACTTCACCCAGGCGGCCCCACATGGGCCTCATGAGGGATTGGAAGGGAAGGGGAGATGCGGATGGATAGGCAAGGAAGAGGGAAGGAGGCGGCCGTGGCCATACAGTAGGGACCAACCCGGCATATGCCCGAAACGAAGTGGGAAACCACGGAAAACTCCTTCGAGGATGGTTGAGGTGGGAATCAAACCTCCTCTACTCATTTGGACCACCCGAGGCTGAGTAGACCCCGTTCCAGTCCTCATACCACTTTTCAAATTTCGTGACAGAGCCGGGAATCGAACCCAGGACCCCGGGGCGGAAGCTAACCATGCTGACCGCTACGCTAAGGAGGCCACTTCGAGAGTTGTTTAACTACATGGAATAGAGTCCCGGTTTTCACAGATCGTCAAATTAGAGAGTCGATCGCCGCAATGGCTGTACGTCAAAAGATCTACGCTATAGTAGCTGATGCCGTATTATAATGCTATCATGTACAGACTATTTCAGCCGGTAATAGGCGATGTTAATCGAATAATAATAAAACGATTATTCGATTAATCGACTGACCTTTCAATCAATTAATCGACTTAGCGATTGATATATTAATCGGCTAACCGAAGAATCGATTAATTGATTAGTAGACAAGAAATAAGAAAATGAGAGGTCATCGCTTAAGTTGAGTTACGCTTATTTTCGGAATGATGATTAGAAATCTATAAAAGTTACCTTTTGCTTAAAATATACCGATATACAAAGTGTCCTTCTTTGTTTATGTTAACAATAATCAAATAAGAGTCAGTGACAGTGGAAGGATCTATGCCCAAGATAGCGGGTTCAAATCCGGCCAAAGCCGTCGGATTTTTTAAGAGCGTTAAAATCCCTCAGGATGCCTTTCTTCGTAAAGCTGGCGGTCCCATGTCATAGATTTATGGCATTTTGAAAGAACTTTCCACTAATTACACCTGTGTGAAACTAAATTTGTATAGGTTAAGAATGTAAACAACGCTCTTAGGTTGCTACGATCGTTGCCAAGAGCCGACTGCGGTGGCGTCTAGTAGCTAAGTTCTGAACTAGGCCTAGTAGTCGTTGACGGTGCCGTTTGGCGGCAAAAGTAGGGACTATTTCAAAAATTCAAAGTTGCAGTGCTTACTTGAATTAAAAACAGATAACACACACTAATACATTCATCACAATTAACACCGGTTAACAGACAGATTCAACACACACCCAAAGTACACGGGGCTACATGACCGCGTTGTCGCAGCCCCTAAACTAAGGAACCATCCAACCAACTGTGGAAGGACAAACCTATATCAAATTGGGAAGGGTTTCGAAAAAAAGGAAACGAGGAGTTTTCGGTAAAGAGTTTGATTTGTTGTTCAATGTTTACAATTTAGGACAGGAATATTTTTATCCTACTTTTCTCATTTTGCAAAAATGAAGAAAAGTAGACTTATGAAATCGATCCGGGAAAATGTGTGTCTGTCTGTCTGTGTCGTCGTCCCCCACCCCACTATCAACTCCTAAACGACTGCAGCTATCGAAACCAAATTTAATAAGAGTAAAGATCTATAACTGAATATCTCATGACCATATTTGAAATTGACGTCAGTGCTACCAACAGCTAAAAAATCGCAATTGAAATTATATCTGTATGGCGGATATCTCAGAAGTTATGCTTGCGAAATATTCCAAAACTGGCACACATATAGATAATAACATTCCAGATAAATTTTCAGAAGTCCATACATGCCTGTGTTGCCAACATAATCCTAAGCCTGCCGATAGGTACAATTTCTAAATGCATGTAACTTCTATGATACCAATTGGATTTCTACCAAATTTCGTATGTACTATGTGTACTATAACATATATGACTGTGCGTATTCTAAAGAGCCACCAGGGCTGCCAACTGTTAATAAATGCTCCCTCTATGTCTTAACCCCAATATCAATATATCAGAAAGTATTCAATCAAACAGCTCTAAACTTTACACACGTATAGTACGTGATATTCTACCTTAGTTTGGTGTAACTTATATACATCAGTTCTGCCAACACGATACTAAGCCACCTCATAAGTCCAGTTTTCAAATGCATATAACATCTATACTAACAAATGGATGTCTTTCAAATTTCGTATGTGTACCATAACAGTTATGACTATGCGTATTCATAAGAGCCAGCAGGGCTGCCAACTGTTAATACATGCTTTCTCTATTTGTTTAATCCTAGTATTAATATATCGAAAATTATTCAAGCCATCAGCTCTAAACTTTACACACGTATAGTACCTGATATTCTAGATAAATTTGGAGTAACTAATATAACTCAGTGCTGCCAACATGATTCTATGCTTTCTGATAGTTTCAATTTTTAATAACATGTAACTTCTATGCTAACAAATGGATTTTATCCAAAATCGTAATATTTCATATTAATTCTGAGCATCTCATAGGCCTACATGACATTGTTCCCAACATGATTTTACGCGCACTGATAAATCTAATATCAAACAGCATGTAACGTCCATACTATCCATTAGACTTAACCAAATTTTGCGTGTGCATTCTATACTGTAAGAGATGGAACTAAGAATATATTCAGAGTCACCAGGGCTGTCTACTGTAGTAAGTTACTTTATTAGGCTACACTATTTCAGGTGTATGGTATTTCAATCTGCAGTACTTAGAAATGTTAGTATTACCAACCTGATTTCGTCATTATTCTAGATAGTTCTACATAGATTGGCATGGATCTTAAATTTTAAGAAAAGTAGGCTCTTTAGTTCGTCACGGAACTACTTGTTATTAGACTTTGATTTAGCCTAGTTTTCACAAAGAAGGTACATTATTTAAAAATATATGCTACAATATTGTATTTTAATTAATTAAACGTCTATTTTTCTTCTGTGAGAGCGTAGAGAAAGGAGCGAATAACATAGATTAATCGACAAAACAATTAATCAATTATTCGATCAATCGATTATACAAGTAATCGATTAAACACTCAATAGATTAATCGTTATTTGTAGCAATTAATCAATTTTTCTGCTTCAAATAATCGATTATTCGATAACTGAAATTAATCGATTTAATGTGCAGCTCTAAAATATATAAAATAATATAGAACTAATAACAACAGCAATCAAAAAGAGAAGACTTATATTCTATGGGCACATATTCCGTATGGAGAATGAGGACCGGCTCACAAAGAAAATCTGGAATTTTCTAAAATCCAAGACATCTAGAATAAAGTTGTTCGAAGAGTGTGGGGAAGATCTGAGGGAGATAGGCAGTCAAAATGATAAAATAAATGACAGGGAAAGTTTCAGAAGGACTGTGAAAAAACATTAGGGTTTTATAGTGGATTTAGAACTCAGGAAAGAGAGAGTTTTTTTTATACGAAGGGAGAAAGAAAGCGCTGAATGGGCTCAAGAGATACTGGCAAGATGTCAAAGCTTGTAAACGAACAAGATCTACTCGTTACTAAAATGAAATTGGTTGTTAACAACTAGTCCATAGAGGCTCAATTTGGATGTTTAAAAAAAGGCAAGATTTTCCACATTCCCTCGTTATTAATCGACATTGCTAACAACGCCAAGACGCTGGAATCTCCCTCAGTGGACTTGACTTTGAATGTCCTTGGTGGGAGACGGTGCTGGCCATATGGAAGCTAGTGCTACCGAGTGGAACTAGAGCTAATATTCCCTAGTAGAATAACACAGACGTAACATTACGGTACTGATGATTACATGTTCATAATAGCCATCTAAACGGGACAATTACAATCCATACTTGAAAGTAAGTTATGAAGGCCAGTGACACAGGCTGTATAAATGCCTTCATTACGATGGGAACTTCTGTCTTATCATGCAATGGCATTGGGGACAAGGCTGAGTGTAGGAGAGTTTCCTGACTTCTATGTTACATAGCGTAGAGCCGTGCAGACTGACATTCATCGGTGCCATTCTAATCAATCTTTTGATAATTTCGTGAGTGAGATATTTTCAGATTACCAATAATCTCTCTATATATAATACGCTAAGGTACATGTTTCACAAAAATCAAGCTCCTAAACCAGAGGGACTTAGAAGGTGTGGTATGTAGACTACCAAAATCTTCCCAATCGTGTCAATAGATCAGGTAAAAACTTGAATTTCTTGAAAAATCAACGGAAATATATTTATTTGTTTGTTGTTGTTGTTGTTTGAGTCTTCAATCTTTTGACTGTTTTGATGCAGCCATCCATGCCTCCCTGTCCTGAGCTAATCGTTTCATCTCTACATATCTACCACACCCTACATCCGAGGCAATCTGTTTAACATATTCTAACCTTGTGAATATCTATGACTTTAGTCATTTTTTCAAGTTTTTCCGTATTGATTTTGATAAGTTATGTACTTGTCCACTATACAATACAAAATATCTAAATAAACAACGTTCGATTCCTATTTCTACTTTCCTTTTTAAAGATGCTTGTACAATGGGGTAAGTTTTCTACATAACTAAAGTCAACATTTCTTCATGTTTCCAAGTAAGAACCATAGATTGTTAGGTAATTTTATTGTTCCAGGTCCCTTGTTTTGGAAATAGATTAACAAGAATGGAGCCCACGTTTCAAAATTTCGTGCATTTTTAAATCTTTTAATGTCTTTAAGCATTTTATATTCATGTATTTTAAGCATCCTGACGATGTAAAATTTGATTTACAATTTTTTTTTATGAGAGACCAACCTTTAGAATGATCTAGGAGAATTTTTTGATTTTGACTGAAGAAGGCTCACAGGGCCGAAACATGTATCAAAATGTATAAATAAAAAGATATTTTGTATTGTATAGTGGACAAGTACAGAACTTATATTCTAACCTTGGCCTACCCCTACAGTTCTTGTCCTCAACCCTTCCTTCCATAACTAAGCTTGCTATTCTTGGGTGTCTTAGTATGTGTCCTACCAACCTATCTCTTCTCTTCAATAGTAGTCGCCAGAAACCTCTCTCCTCTCCCACTCGTCTTAATACCTCCTCGTTTGTCACCCTATCTACCCATCTGATCTCCATCATTCTCCTGTAACACCACATTTCAAATGTTTCAATTCTCCTTTTTTCTGCTGCACCAATAGTCCCAAGTTTCACTTCCATAGAGCGCCACGCTCCAGATAAAGGCTTTCAAAAATGACTTCCTAATACCAAAATCTATATTCGATGTCAACAAATTCCTTTTTATTTGTTTATTTGTTTATTTGTTTATAAAGTGCTTTTAAACAAATAAACAAGACAATAACCCCTGGCAGAACTATTTCGCGTAAAGCCCGCATGGAACTAAAGCCGGGCGGGTAGTCTGTACACATGGGGCACACACAACCCATTATTCGAGAGTTCTCGCACGGGTCCGCTCACTCTCAAAATGGCGGAATAGTTGCAACGTGAGTTAGCCACTCCAGTGTTACCTTGACTGTGTAGGTGTTCAAAGAAGGTGAAGAGTGAAGAATTTGTGCTGATCCATCTTGTATAACAACAGTTAACGTGAGTTACCTTCGATATACGTAGATAGTTTGTGCACCTTTAAGTTTTTAGGTCGTAAAAATACAAAGCATTCTACAAGATCATGGGTAGGAAACAGAAACAAATGAAGGCCGCCAAGCGAAATGCATACTCTGTGCGCAGTGCTACCAACAAAGACAATGGTTCAGATGGTGAGCAGGAGCGCAGCCCAGGCGAAAAAGCAGGAACTACCCCGACTGCTCGTAGTACAAGGTCGGCCGTCGCGAAGAGCTCAAGGCCCGAGTGTGATGAAATGCGATGCTCCCCGGTAGATAGCCCCACTGCACCCTTCAGAAAGGAAATTGTCCAACCTAGTCATGCTACAGACGTTGACCCCAGTGGAAGCTCATCAAGCGCTAGTGTTGCAGGACAGACTGACCCGCAACGTGATCTATTAGAGTGTACGACAACTACCCCGAGCACTCAACTTGGTGCATATAATCTGGACTCCACAGTGTCGCGATCACTAGTCAATATGTTAAGTAACAACGATCTCCTAAACGACCTTGTAGAACGTGTAGCAACCAAGGTCATTGAAAAGCTGAAGGAGAGCATTGACTTTAATACGGACATCATAAGGGAACTAAAAACCGAACTCGCACAACGGGATGAGGCAATAGCTGACCTCGAGCAGCAATTACACGGAAAAACGGATAGTATTGAAATGTACCAAAGACGGAACAGCTTGAGGATTTTCGGGATACCAGAAATTCCCGGCGAGGATACAGATCAATGTGTTCTAGATGTCGCCAGGAAAATTAACGTCCCACTCGAGCTATCCAAGATTGATAGGTCCCATCGCGTAGGCTTCCGAGGAAGTAATAAAAGGAGACCTATTATTGTAAAATTCGTGTCCTATGCTGATCGTAATGCTTTCTTCAAATCGAAGAAATTTCTGAAGAACACCGGCATAACGGTGCGGGAAGATTTAACGAAGACCCGCACTGACCTACTTAAACAGACTGTCGGTCATTTTGGCCTAAATTACACGTGGAGCATTGATGGTGTTATCATGGTACGTGTGGGTGATACAAAACACAGACTGACAACAGCTCGAGACCTAGAGGCGTTGAAGAAGCGGTACCCAACACCCTTGAAGTAAGGGCCCCTTGGAGAACCGTGCAGCTGATGGTAACTCAACTCTTCAACTCTTCAGCATAAATATGGAACCTGGAGAGGCTATTTGGAAATAAGGAAGATCAAAATACTTTTCTTTCTTCCTTACTGAAATTTATGTTATTAATTAATTAATTAGAATTAGATTCATTGCTCTAGCATAGAATTAATTATTTTCTTTCTCTTTTCTCTTTGTCTAGCATTGTAGGTATTAATATCAACTTCAAAATTAATCTAGTACTGTATACTCGATATCTCACTAGACTTTCTTTTATTTTTAGCGTATATTAGGCTATTCATTGTTTTTGATAGGTCATTTTATCGTTTGTTTTATTATTTTTACAATAGTGATCTCAGGTTTGCAAAACAGTTTATAGTATATATTGTATCTATATGTTCTTAATTCTGTAATTAAGAGTGTATTCGTTGCTTTTATGTTTCATGATGAACATGTATTGGCTGAACTACTATCAAACATTAGCTTGAGAAACTCAAACAGGCTTAAAGTGGCACACATCAACGCACAATCTCTAGTTGACTCCTCCCACATTTCTGAATTCCGTCATACTTTTGGTAACAGTTCCTTTGACATAATAGCAGTCAGTGAAACATTTCTTAAGCCCTCAATAGGGGATGCTTCAATTTATCTCAGTGGATACAACGTCTTTCGTAATGATAGACTTGGCAAAGGTTCAGGTGGCGTTGCCGTTTATGTCAAGGACACTATAAAATGCAACATCCTTAGCAAATCTCCGGGTGAATACAGTAAGAAACCGGAATATTTGATACTTGAAATGATCCTGCCAGACTTAAAGATACTCTTTTCTTGTGTATACCGTCCACCAAAAGCTGGCTATTTAGACTCATTCTTGAACGATGTGTACACGCATTTACTGAATTACAAATATATTTTCGTTGTTGGAGACATAAATGCTAGATTTGGCAGTGGTACGTTTGAAACAGAAAGTATTCGTGAGATGTTGAACGCCTGCAACCTTGAATGTTTGCCATTCACTGAAACCTTCCACACTGCTACCTGCGATAGCATTCTCGATATAATATCTTCCAACTGCAATGATCTTGTTATAGAATATGGACAGGAGCCTGCTCCTGGATTCTCAGCTCATGACCTCTTGTACGCTGTATTTTCCTTATCTGCTCCTAAAGCAAAACCCAAGACATACCTAGTGCGTGACTTTAGTAAATTTAATTCAAGTGATTTTAGTGCGGATGCAGAATTACTCCCTTGGGAGCAGTTTTATAAAACAAACAACGTAGACGAAAAGCTCAGTCTCTTTAACCAAAACATCTACTTTCTGTATGACAAACATGCCCCTCAAAAGATAGTAAACGTTAAACACCATTCAACTCCATGGTTTAACAGAACAATTAAAGACTTGATAAAGATTCGCGACAGAGCCCGCAAGGAATTTTTAAAGACAAAACTTCCGGATGACTATGAAAAATTCAGAATTCTACGGAATAACACAAAACAAGCGATTAGAAATGCTAAAGTTAAGTACACATATAACCTCTTCAGACACTGTGAGAATTCTGCAGCATCCTGGAGAGCTGCAAAATCCCTTGGAATAGGTGCCAGCCCCCCACCTGATATCCAAATGCCAGTTTCCCCCTCCGAGCTGAGCGATCATTACTTAAACGTAGTTCCCAACAGTAACACAACAAGAATATCCCAGACCGCAGAGCATTATAGACTTCTTCCGCCGCCAAACCATGAAAAATTCTACTTCAAATACGTATACCCAGAACAAATAGTGAAAGCGATTAGGTCTATTCGTACTAAAGCTAAAGGTCCGGATAACATTCCAATCTCCCTTCTCTCAAATTGTCTCGATATATTCCTGCCGGCCATTTTACACTTGTTCAATTTCTGTTTACAAAACGGAGTATACCCGATGCTCTGGAAGTGTGCGAATATACGCCCAGTGCCTAAGAAGAGAATACCTGCGTCTTGCAGTGATTTCAGGCCCATCAGCATACTTTGTGCTCTAAGCAAAGTTCTAGAAAGAATAGTTCATGAACAAATGTGTGAATATTTGACCGAGTTCCACATCCTAAATCCTCATCAATCCGGATTTAAGAAAGGTCATAGCACAACTACCACGCTCTTAAAAATAACGGACGACATACGCTCAGCAATTGACCAAAGACAGCTTACAATTCTATGCCTCTTTGATCTCAGTAAGGCCTTCGATTGCGTAAGCCATGAGTTGCTCCTTGCGAAGCTACACTCCATTGGCTTATCGCGGAATGCATTGTCTTGGTTTGAATCGTATCTAGCAGGTCGGCAACAGAGAGTGGTCTTCTTTGATGGCTCCTCATCGAATTGGCAATCAGTAAAAAGTGGTGTACCCCAAGGGTCAGTTCTTGGGCCACTGTGCTTCTCGCTTTATATAAATGATATGTCCAGTGTATTCAAAAACAGTCTCTGTCATATGTACGCTGATGACGTACAGGCCTACTTCCATTTCAGTCCCTCTGATGCGCCTCACAATATAGAACTTTTCAACGAAGATATCGCTCACCTCCATCAGTGGACCCTAAACCATAACCTCCAGTTAAACATTTCTAAGACTCAACTTATATGCATTGGCTATACTAAACTTCTTAACTCTGTTGATCTTAACTCACTACCACCAATAAAATTACTAGACAATGATATCCCCTACAGCAACTCGGTGAACAACCTAGGAGTAATTTTTGATAGAACCTTATCTTGGGGAGAGCATACCGCTGCTGTAATAAAGAAAGCTATATCATCAATGCATATCTTGAAGCAGAATATCCCTTACACGCCGTCAAAAATGCGCAAGCTTCTAATCCAAACTTTGATACTTCCTATCATCGAATATGGATCAGTAGTGTATAACGACTTATCAGAAACACTTAACATAAAATTACAGAGAGTTCAAAATGCATGCGTTCGTTACATTTTAGACGTCAGGCGTGATGTACACATTACACCTTATTATGTGCAAATGCAGTGGTTGAAACTTCGTGAACGTAGGCAGCTGTCAATTGCGATCCTAACCCAGAAAATATTGTGTGCAAAAACTCCTGGTTATCTCTATAATGTGTTTAAACCAATGAACTCCGTCCACCACAGAGAAAATAGATTTACTGATTCCACTCTACAGATTCCTGTCCACCGTACAACTAAATACAATAAATCATTCCTTTGCACAGCTTCACGGCTCTTTAATACATTCCACCTTCACTCATTTACAAACTCTGTTAACACTATACAACTCAAGAAATACCTAATATCAAGATTCCTGAAGGAATACGAATCAAAAATATAAATATTCCATACAAAATTTTTGAAATATATCCGTGCCATACAGCTTTCTATAATATTTTTAGTATCCAAGATACAACTTCCGTGGAATTGATAGTAGTTCTAGTAATCATGTCACTCATGTAATTGTCTTAATAATAGATCATATTATACTTACATAAAAATTGTACCCTATGTTATCGTACTATAATTTGTTTTCTTTTAATAGATATATTACATTATTAGGTAGGTTCTTTATTTAATTATTCTATATTCTAATTTGTATAATTCATTTTGTATGAAGTGTTTAGTTTAGTTAGTTTGTGTTTAGTTATAAGTATATTTTATATTTAGTTTTTCTTAGTTGTAAAGCTAGGTTTATTTTGTATTATTTTTATTTTTATTACATAACTTCAAGCCAGAACATTGTATACGCTACATAAAGGGGCTCTTTAGCCTCAGTGGCAGTTATTTATGAATAAATTCAAATTCAAATTCAAATAATGATAATACTAATAATAATAATAAGAGGAGATTACAGTTCTGTGGACACTTCCTGAGAATGGATGGCAACAGACTGACAAAAATGAATTTTCGAATTTCTCAGAAAGAGAAAGACAAAGCTCAAATGGTTTCGATAAGTGAGAACAGACCTAGCCATGATAGGGGTACAAGAAGACGACATAGCAGATAGGGAGAAATTTACTCTACTAATTAAGGAGTACAGAGGTTTCCAGGAGACGGGGGAGGAGCCACTGACAAAGAAAAGAACTAACACAGAAGAACAGAAGAGGGAAGTAGGAGAAAGGATGAGAAGATACTGGCAGAGAGTCAAGGCAGAGAAGGCGAAGCATAATGTAAAGCGTGGTCCATAGAAGGCTAAGACGAAAATAAATTAATGAATCAATGAATGAATTAAGAAATAAAAAGTGACAGTCAGTATGAAAGACTAGACTTAGTATCATTTTAAATGCTACAAATGCTGAAAAATGCTAGAAAGGCTGGATGCTTCTCGCGTCGCTCGAAGCCAAAGACTCTTGATATGTTAGAAAATTATCTGCATAATACTTATCTTGCTTATCTTGGTTCAAATTACTCACGAACGGCAAGTGTAAACCAAGGGCAACGCAAGGTCAAGCGCGCGGAATGCCGCCATGCTCACCAGAGCGCGCGGGGACGTGCCCCTTCCATCCAGTCTAAAAACACTTATAGTGGGCGATGTATAGAAGATAGAGATATGCTCTCGCGGACTTTTTTGTAGAACTTTTAATGCTGACCAATTCTTACGATCATAGTATATTGATATTTTTAACGGTTTGCCCAGCGTAAGCTTAAGAAGCGCACGGACGCCAAGTTTATTTTCGACTTTTTCACTGAAATCGTTACTGCTTGGCTTCCTTTGATCATATATAAATTATTTTCTACAGAATCTTTCCTCGAGATATCCTTTATAGAATGGTGAAAACCGCATCAAAATCCATCCAGTGGTTCTCGAGATTACCCGTGACATCCAAGAATCGGGGATTGTTGTCTTATTCTAACGAAGAAGAGATTGTCGGAGAACACATGCAACAAGCAGTACTATGACGTCACACACCTCAGTGCATCTCGGTACATTTCGTCCCGTCACCGTAACGTAACGCCAGACCCCAGCGTAACGACGAAGTCGACAAGATCATTTAAAATGATAATAAATAAACAAACAAATAAACAAGCACATAAATAAACAATTAAATTATTATTTTTACGACACTACAATACAGTTGTTTTTCTGGAAGCCTTATACGCCTCAGAAACCATCTCCCTTGGTAGTTACTCTATAACTACCTAGGTATAGAAATTGAAAAGCAGGAACGGAAAATTCTCCGGCTGGTCCCACGAGAGAAAATGGAATGTGAATTAAGAGGAAAACAGCGGACCTCTATTCCGTAACTGACAGGTTCACTGATGACGTATGAATGAGACGTCTGAAATTCTATGGCCATATCTATAGAATGGACAGCGACAGACTAACCAAAATATTATTTAAAGTAATTAAGTCAAAGAAGGTAAAATTAAACTGGCTGGAAGAAACTAAGGCGGACCTACAAGAAAGAAATATCACAGACGACATCCTAGAAAATCGTGGAGCCCTTAGTACTGCCCGCAACACCTCAGATGGGATGTTTGCTACCTCCCTCGTGATGCTCACCTTCAAACGTCAGCATGTGTCAGTGTCCCGTTGATACAATCTGTCCTTACGGTAACCCCACAGCCAGAAATCACACGGGTTCAAATCTGGGGATCTTGGTGGCCACTCAGTGTGGAACGATTTGTCGATGATTTGGTGATGTGGTTCCAGGCTATCGTGGATGCAGATGGTCGTCACATTGAGCATCGTTTGTAACCTGGACTGTCGACATGGCACACCATTAACATCCGTAACCCATTCATGTGGAAATAGAAAGACTGATAGTCAGTCTGAAAGACTAGACTTTATATAATTTTAAATGCTACAAATGCTGCGTGATCTCAAAGTCCCTTAGCAAGTACAAACCAAGGTCAAAGGAGGTAGCTGGCTGGATGACGTCACACTCACCGGAGCGCGCAGGGAAAGGAGAAAGCTCAAGCAGTACTATGACGTCACACACCTCAGTGCATTCTCGGTACATTTCGTCCCGTCACCGTAACGGAACGCCAGACCCCAGCGTAACGACGAAGTCGACAAGATCATTTAAAATGACAAAAAGTGTTCTTTTCAATGGCTATCGTGTCGGTCTACCAACCCCAAGCTTGCAGGTTCGCTCCTGGCCGTAGTAAGTGATTTTTGAAAGGCGACAAAAATCACGATAGGCATGTCATACGTTGTTGGCCAGTTAAAGAACCCATTTGAATTCAGTAGGCCGTGTTCATAATGGCAAAAATAATTTCGGGATTTACCGCCAACACAAAGTTCCTCATTTCTGTACTAGAAAGCGCTATAGTGTCAAGGAGCCTTGATACGAGGGCAGATCAAAAAATAAGTTGCACTTCCCAGTTATGGCCATTTATTACACCACCTATACAACAGCAACACGCCTATAACAACATACAATGTAACGTCACTTTTCCACATAGTTTCCAAGAGACTCCAAATATTTCTGCAAACGCACAACCAACTTGTCGATGCCGGATGCATAGAAAGTTCCTCCAGCGTTCTGCAACCACACGGAGACAGCGGCCTTCACCTCTTCATCGGTCAGGAAACGTCGACCACCGAGCTCCATTTTGAGCTTACCGAACAGATGAAAGTCACATGGTGCTAGACCTCCCACTTGAAACGCTGCAGCAGTTCGCTCGTTTGGCGGGCCTTGTGAGGTGATGCGTTATCGTGTAACAAAATCACACCGGCACTCAATTTCCCCCGGCGCTTCTCTTTAATCGTGCAATTCTTCCTTTAGGCCCATAGGAATCGGATTGTCGCACACACCTCATATTTGGAGCGAACGTCCAGTCGACGCGCCTTTGCATTTGGCCGCTATTCACACCATACAAGACGAGACACCACAGCGACCTGCCTAACAGATGTGTGGGCAGTGTCTGTCCCTTTCTCCGCTGTGCCCACGTTTGCGACACACAGCGCGCTGCTGCAGTGCGTTAGTGCAACTAACTTTTTTGATCCACCTTCGTATCTAACCTCCTTGACTTTCATAGCGTTTTAAGTAACGACAAAATTCGACATGCAAGTTGCCCTCTGGGCGTCTAATATCAAAGCTTGCATCCGGAATCCGAGGCCATACTATATTATTATTATTATTATTATTATTATTATTATTATTATTATTATTTCTTCATTCATTTCACCACATAAGTGGGACATATCAACATATCGTCGGCTTGTTTGCAAGACGGTATGGCTAATTCTCTTAAGGTGGCACATTGAGAAACGAGCGAACAATGGAACAGGTCTCCAAGATGACGGCCTTCTGCATTTTGATATGTAGACCAGGATGTATTCCCAATATTTGTATATTGCGAGCCAATAATTTGGGGATGATGCCGGTAGAAGAAATTACTATGGGCAGAACCACTACACTTTCCTGTCTCCACATTTGCCGTATTTCCTCAGCCAAAGGCAGATATTTGGTGATCTTATCACAGCAGGTTTGTTGCAGATTATGGGAATTGGGCACTGCAATATCAATTAGGAAGGTTCTCTTCCGCACCTTGTCCACAAGAACGATATCTGGCCGGTTTGCTGGTATGGTTTTATCAGTAATAACTGATCGGTCCCATAACAACTTGTGACTGGGATTTTCCAAAACGGCGTCAGGAACATACTGATAGTAAGGCAAAATATTATCAGATAATAAATGCTTTTGAGCAAGGTGTTGGTGCATTATTTTGGCCACTTGGTTGTGCCTTTTCATGTAATCAGTACAGTAGATTGCTTGGCAGCCTTCTGTGATATGTTGAATTGTTTCCGGTTCTAGTTGGCATCTTCTGCATTTATCATCCTGAATATTTGCCTTAACTATATATTTAAGGTAGTTTTTGGTAGCCACAACTTGATCCTGGATTGCAACCATGAATCCTTCAGTCTCAGTGAATAGGTCCGCATGGTCAACCAGCTGTTCGACGCATCAATGTCGACATGTTTCTGGTTGAGATCATACGGATGACGACCGTGCAGAGCTTTCTGCGTCCACTGCTGAAGCTTGATGGCTGAACATTCCTCATCAGTGGCTAACTGTATATATCCCTTACGTGAAGAAGATCCAGCGGTGTGCACTTGTCATCTGCCTTCACAGCGACTTGATGTATGGGAGAGTCATGTCTTCCCAGAAAATATCTCTGAAGGTTCCTCACTTGCCTTGCATGCAATTGGATAATGTCCGTGAGCCCTCGTCCACCTCTTTGACGCGGGATTGTCAATCGCTCAACAGCTGACTTAGGGTGGAGACATCTGTGTTTTGTTAAGATGGTACGTGTCCTAATTAGGATGTTCTCCAAGTCAGTCTGCGTCCATTTGATAATACCGAAAGTATATGCCAGAGCAGGAATAGCATAGGTATTAATAGCCTTAAAGGTGTTCTTTCCATTCAACTTTGATTTTAAAATCTTGTTAAGGCGTTGATTGTAGATAGCTACGGTTCTATCTTTAATACCTTTCTGATCAATTCGATTAGATTGCAGGAGACCAAGATATTTGTAGGTCTCATTAGCTTCCATAGGCTTTATGAAACAACCGTCATCAAGTTGAAATGCTCGGGCCTCTAATTTTCCACGCCGAATGGTGAGGGTGCGACACTTATCTAATCCGAAGGACATACCAATATCAGAAGAAAATGAAGCAGTAATTGCAATTATATTGTCGATGTGTTTCTCAGAGGATGCATATAGTTTAATGTCATCCATATACATCAAATGAGAAATTTTGTATTTGACTATACCATGGTGCTTAATTGGAAAACCACACTTTGCATTGTTCAGCAATGATGATAGTGGATTGAGCGCCAAACAGAACCATAGAGGCCTCAAGCTGTCACCCTGAAAGATACCTCTTTTGATTTGAATAAATCCCGATTCCATACATGTGTCTCCATTAGACATTAATAAATTGATCCCCCAATGGGACATCATATGTTGCAGACTTATAATGATGGCAGGATCAACTTTGTATATCTTCAGGGTTTGGATTAACCAGGAATGTGGCACTGAATCAAAAGCTTTCTTGTAATCAATAAAGGTCATGTAGAGGTTACGCATCATCTTTCCTGCTTGTTACATAGTAACTGCATCGATTACAAGTTGCTCTTTGCAACGTTGAGACTTATTCATGCACCCCTTCTGCTCTTCAGCCAGGATGTTATTAAGATGTATGTGTTCACAAATCTTACGTGCAATGCAAGATGTAAATATCTTATACAGGGTGCACAGACAGGAGATAGGTCGATATTTGGAAGGATCATTGGTTCTATCACCTTTCGGCAGAAGGTATGTTTTACCTCGCATCAAGTAAGAGGGGATAAGCTGTGGATTTTGGATGAAATCTGTGTAGCAGCGGGCAAGATGCTCATGAGTACAAGTGAAACGTTTGATCCAAAAGTTGTGGAAGTTGTCTGGTCCTACCGCTTTCCAATTTTGGGTCTCCTTAACCACACGGGTCACATCTTAAGTTGATACCGAAGTCACTCATCGTGTCAATTTCTGACATTCTCTCCTCCTCCTCCGTAATCCATTTAGCGCTGCTGTTATAATCTCCAGCATTCGATTATTATTTTTTTTATTATTATTAAGGTTCATTCGTTATGTCTCTTCCGCATGTCCTGCTAAAGGTTTCCACACAGTTTCATTGTCCTACGATCAGTTGTTCATCCCGGTGAACCCCGCAAGTAGAGCGAGTTTAATTATAACCACCATGTATGTCAATAGTTATAGTTCTTGCAGTTTCCTCGTTAACAAGCGGATCGCCTTTGAAATCTAGCTGAGTGGATATTTTAACATCCCATGGCTACCTGGAGCCAAGGCTTTCCCAGCGCCAGGAACAGCGTTGTCAACTCTCCACCGTAACCACCATTAGCCAGCAGCGAGACTGGACAGAACTACGTGCAGATGTGCAACACTGGAAATCTGATATCTGCGTGAGACACGAGCTAGCCGCCAGGGCGGGACTTTGGCGTCCGCGTGGAGTGATAGAGGAAGCATTCTATTGGTCAACAACCGTCAGCTATTGGTCAGTAGCTAACAATGGTTATTGTGGGTGCGTGCTACTGGCTTACGTTTCAGTCGCCGCTCGTTAACCAGGAAAGTGAGGGAACTATACCGCACTCCTGTGCAGGCGCGGATTCAAAGGGGGGGCTCACGGGGGTCATGACCCCCCCAAACGGAGACCAAATTTTTTTGCAAACTCAAAAAAACGAAAACACAATAACCAGACAAATAAAACTTAACGAATTTAACTGAAAAATAGTCTTTTTCATTTTATTCAATACTGAAAATATATTTATTGCAATTATTATGTTCTGTTACAAGTGTACATATTTACAACTTCATACCTGTTATATAAAAACGATTATTTATATAACAAAATCAACTCGTCTATTTTGTTTAGCAAACCTTGTGATTACCAAATCGATGTCTATAGTGATGTCACGATGAATATGCAGCAATGCACGGATAGGAATTTGGGGCTTTTCTCGCATCAAAAAATTTTGCCGACGTCCAAACTGCAAGCTTGGTTGGCAATTTAAGCTGTGACTTTCTCCCTTTGTAGGTACCAACTCGACTTGCCGAAACTGTAACGTTCCTTGATACTTTTCTCGAAGCTCGATGTAAAAGTCGCAAAACACGCCGTTGCAATTTGTAAGAATATTTTTGGTGCGCTAAACGCATCAAATTTCTATCCATGTAGCTTGCAAAAAAATTGGTCTGGTTTTGTACGATTGGTTATTTTGTGATTGCGTTGTTAGTGATACCATTTTTCTTAACAATTTCGATTCTGTGACCCCCCCCCCCCCCCCCCCCCAAAGCCAACCTCTAGATCCGCGCCTGCTCCTGTGATATGTAACAGTTACCTTCCTCTTGTTACAGACCATCGTCCTGATGTTCGCAGCGGTCGCGGTTCTTGCCATCGACCAGGGTCGTTACGGAGCGGGTGACGGCCACATCCATACACCTGAGGAGGACCAGAAGCCCGGAGTTCATGACCACGACACAGCCCACGCAGCCACATACGGCAAAGACCATCCTCACTAAAACTGCTCACCATCTTCAATCATTCCAACATCATGTACACATTCTCAACAATAAACACTTGTTCTAGCACTCTGCTACAATAACATCTTGCGTTTATATTGACCCTCCCAGGTACAGCCAAAATATGCATGAATTAACATGAGTTGTTGTTGCTGTTGATTTATTTAGGACTAGAAATACAATAGGAAAATCATTCCTTGGATGGCTGAGGTAGTAATGGAACCTATCTCTTCTTAGTGTTGTCTATCGTCCTCCAGTGGCCTTAAAACACGATACCCCCGCTGACTCCGGCATTGCTTCGAAGGAAGCACGTGGTGTAGTGGCTAGCATTCTTGACTGTCACCTCTGGGGTCCGGGTTCTATTTCCAACTCTGCCATAGGCGCCCGCAGGAGGGGCCGTGCGAACCCCACCCCCGGAATCCCGATAATATTTCGATTGCTCATTGTCACACCAGTTTATTTGGAAGTTACTGATAGTTAACTGATTTAGATGTAGGGATAACTCCACTGTTTTATTTAACGTAGTGCCTAATTTGGGATTATTTGAAAATATCTCCAGTTATTTAGAAAATCGGCGAACTGGATTAACATTACTATTTTATTGAACTTTTTTATTTTTATTTTTATCGATTCATGGTGATGGAACACCTTCACACTCCCAAGCTTATAATGATCCATCGACGATAATTTGGTGCTACGCTAGAGCTATCTAGCGGTCAAAAGTAAAATCACTCTAACAAGCCAATCACAGGCAGCCGTTAAAATCCATAATATGGATACAATATGGATAGATACATTATATCACGACAAACCGAGTTTCGTTCGCGATGTTACCTGCTAAAACACGACATCGCGAACGAAACTCGAAGCGGTCAGAAGTGAAGTCACTCTAACCAGCCAATCACAGGCAGTCATTAAAATCCATAAATCACGACAGAGTTTCGTTCGCGATGTTAACTGCTAAAACGCAACAATGTGAACGAAACTCGATTTGTCTTGATATATCCATTTGAATGGCAGCCTGTGATTGGCTGGTTAAACTGATTTCACTTCTGACCGCTAGATAGCTTTAGCGTAGCATTGATACGGCAAGTCGGAAGAAACGATGGCTCTAATATAGTCAGGTAAAACCGATTTTGTCGCAGCGCACTCCCTGCCGTAGTCAGACATTTTTCCATGCCGTCTTTCTTTCCTCCACACGCACCCTCAGTTTGTCTGTGAACTATGTTTGAATTTGAATTTATTATTTCTCTTATACAGACCACTGAGGCTACAAAGCCTCTTTGTGCAGCTCTCTTCATTCAGAGCGCGGTTGAATACAATAAAATAAATGAAGAAAGAAACAAGAAGTTCCGTGACGAACTATAGAGCCTACTTTTCGTAACATTTAAGATTCACGCCATTCTATATAGACTTATCTAATATATAAAAGTGAAAGTCTGTATGTATGTATGTATGTATATATGTTGGTTCCGTATACAAATCTATACCGTTCCACCAATCTCAACCATATTTTGCATACACATAGTTTAGGACCCAGAAGGAACCACTGGCTACATGCATTTTCGATAGTCTTTCTCATTCTTCTGATTTCGGCTCTTTTTCACTCAAAAACAGGCTAATCAAATCATAAAATATACTCATGAAGGAATGGCAAGGCAGAAAGTTTCCATGGCAACATAGCTCAAGTCGAGACACGGCCGACTTGATGCCAATTGCGCTCAGCACTACCGGTATAGAAAATGAGGATCTTTACTTGAAATCCCGTTAGTTACTCAACTGCTCACACAGCACTGTCAACCGAGTTTAGCATAACAAAGACTTGACACTATCTTCTTTCTACTATATATTTTTCAAATACCACTCACGCACTCACTCACTCATTCATTTATTCATTACGAAATCTCAGAAACCACCGAACGGATTGGAATGAAATCTGGTATGCAGCTTCCTCAAGGGCCGCAAATGCCCACTAAGAGAGAAATTTTGGCTATTCAGGTTCTAAAGGGGTGTTAAGGGGGTAGACCTGCATTTAATTGAATAGCAATATCTCCCGATTGGTTTCATGGGGGGATGTGATACTCGGCATATAAACTCATCATTAAAAATAAGAAGACATGTGTCTGAGAGTTTTTCGATGTGGTGTATATTATGAGGTGAAAGGGGTGAAAAGTGGGGATTAAAAGATTCTTAACGGAGCGTGTGTCTCTTAAACGACATAGGCAAGGAGTTTGAAATACAGCGAAAAAAAATCAACATAAAAAAGAAGTAAATATGTGTTTGACAGTTTTTTCATAAATCCAATTTAAGGGGCCCGTGGGGAGAGATGAAATTCTGGGGGGGGGGGGACAGGAAAGAAAGTGTCCTAACTGATTCACTGACTGGCTCACTCATCAAACTCAGGGGGAAAACACTGCTTTAAAGTAAGTAAATAGCTGTTCGACAGTTTTTTTTTCATAAATCAAATTTAAGGGGTCCATGGGGAGGGGTGAAATTCTGAAAAAAGATAATTGAAAGAAAATGTCCAGACTCACTCACTTACTCACTCACTCATCATCGCCTAGCCAAAATTATTGAAGTTAGAAACATGACAGTTTGGGGATATGTTCATTGTATGTCAAAACCGTCTACTAAGGGAGGATTTTCGGATATTCAGGTTCTAAAGGGGTCTTAAGGGGGTTAAACCTGCATTTCATTGAATAACAATATCTCCCGATTGGTTTCATTGGGGGATGTGATACACGGCATATAAACTTATCATTAAAAAGTAACAAGACACGTGTCTGAGGGTTTTCCGATGTGTTTATGAGGTTAAAGGGGTGAAAAGTGGGGATTGAAATATTCCTAACGGAGCGTGTATCTCTTAAACGACATAGGCGAGGAGTTTGAAACTCAGCGAGAAAAAAAGCAGCATAAAAATAAGTAAATATTTGTTTGACCGCTTTTCCAAAAATCCAATTTAAGGGGCCCATGGGGAGGGGTGAAATTCGGGGGGGGGGGGGACAGGAATGAAAGTGTCCTAACTGATTGACTGACTGACTCACTCATCAAACTCAGGGGGGAAAAACTGCTTTAAAGTAAGTAAATAGCTTTTCGACAGTTTGTTTTTCAATCAAATTGAAGGGGTTCATCGGGAGGGGTGAAATTCTGAAGAAAAAAAAATTGAAAGGAAATGTCCTGACTCATTCACTCACTCATCATTGCCCAGCCAAAAATATTGAAGTTGGAAACATGACATTTCGGGGATATGTTCGTTGTATGTCAAAACCGTACACTAAGGGAGGTTTTTTGGATATTCGGGTTCTAAACGGGTCTTAAGGGGGTTAAACCTGCATTTCATTGAATATCAATATCTCACGAGTGGTTTCATTTGTGGATGTGATACTCGGCATATAAACTAATCATTAAAAATACGCAGACATGTGTCTAAGCGTTTTTCGATGTGGTGTATTATTATGAGGTGAAAGGGCTGAAAAGTGGGGGTTGGAGGATTCCTAATGGAGCGTGTAGGCCTATCTCTTAAACGACATAGGCGAGAAATTTGAAACTCAGCGAAAAAAAATCAGCTTAAAAAGTAAGTAAATCGGTTTTCGACTGTTTTTTCATAAATTAATTTAAGGGGCCAATGGGGTGGGGTGAAATTCTGGGGAAAAAAGGAGAGAAAGTGTCCTAACCGACTGACTCAGGGGAAAATGACAGCTTAAGAAATAAGTTAAAAGGTGTTCAAGCGTTTTTTAATCAATCCAATTTAAGGGGCCCATGGGGAGGGGTGAAATTCTGGTAAAATAAATGAAAGAAAATGTCCTGTCTGACTCACTCACTCATCACGCCCAGCGAAAACTATTAAAGTTGGAAACATGAAATATTGGGAATATGTTCGCTGTATGTCGAAAACCTTAACTAAGGAATGATTTTTGTTTATTCGGGTTTTAGAGACGTGTCAATGGGGTATACGTGCATTTCATTGAATAACGATATCTCATGAGTTGTTTGTTTGGGGATGTGATATTCGGTATATAAACTAATCATTAAAAATAATCAGACATATGTCTAAGGGTTTATCGATGTGGTGTATATTATGAGGTGAAAGGGGTGAAAATTGGGGGTTGAGGGATTCTTGACGGAGCGTGTATCTCTGAAACGACATAGGCGTGAAGTTTGAAATTCGGTGGGAAAAAACAGCATAAAATACAAGTAAATAGGTGTTCGAACGTTTTTTCATAAATCCAATTTAAGGGGCCCTTGGAGAGGGGTGAAATTCAGGGGGGGGGGAGGAAAGAAAGTGTCCTAATTGATTGACTCACTTACTCACTCATCAAACTCAGGGGGAAAACAGCTTTAAATAAGTAAATAGGTGTTTGACCGTTTGTTTCAAAAATCGAATTTAAGGGGTTCATGGGGTGGGTGAAATTATCAAAAATAAATGAAAGAAAATGTCCTGACTGACTCACTCACTCATCATCGCCCAGCCAAAATTATTGAAGTTAGAAACATGAAATTTTGGGGATATATTCGTTGTATGTCGAAAACGTCCACTAAGGAAAGAGTTTTGAATATTCAGGTTCTAAAGAGGTGTTAAGGGGGTAAACGTGCTTTCCATTGAATAACAATATCTCACGAGTGGTTTCATTTGGGGATGTGATACTTGGCACATATACTAATCATTAAAAATAAGCTGACACATGTCTAATGGTTTGTCGATGTAGTGTATATTATGAGGTGAAAGGGATGAAAAGTGGGGGTTGAAAGATTCCTAACTGAGCGTGTATCTCTTAAACGACATAGGGAGGAGTCTGAAACTCGGAGGAAATCTATCAGCTTAAAATAAATAAATGAATAAATAAATAAAATAAATAGGTGTTCGACCATATTTTCATAAATGCAATTTAAGGGGCATATGGGGAGGGGTGAACTTCTGGAAGAAAAACGTCCACTAAGGAAGGATTTTTGGATGTTTGCTCTCATCGACAAACCAAAACTATTAAAGTTAGAAGAATGATATTTTGGGGATATGTTTGTTTGTTGTGTGTCGAAAACGTCTACTAAGCAGGGATTTTTGGGTATTCAGGTCCTAAAGGGGTGTTAACGGGGTTAAACCTGCATTTCATTGAAAAACAATATGATACGACTATGACGCGAGCGAAGCGAGGCTAAAATTGAGATGGTGTGTGTCTGTGTATTACTCAATCTCGCAAGTACCACTGGTCCGATTTACGTGAATTTTACATGGAAGTAGCTGATTTACCTGGTTAAAATATAGGTTACCTTTGATTTCAATACTTTGCACTATTTAAAATGGCGACCATTTTAGTGACGTCACTACACCCTTTGGTTTCAAACTTTCATATTTCCATTTCAAATAAAATGAGAACGCTAAGAAATAGCAAACTTTTGATGGCATATGCGAGGATTAAAATTACATTTTCTATCCGAAAGGTATCTGCAACTGTTAGCGAGTAAAACCTAAATTTGTGCTATAAAATACGGTCAACGCCGAGCGGTGTAGTTGGACAAAATGTTCCATCCTTAATCTCCCTCTGCGCAGCACCTCGCCTATCCCCTGTTTTAACTGTCACCTTCACATTTTAATTTATTTATGACGCGTAGCGAAGCACGGGTACTTCAGCTAGTCTTATATATAAAAGTGAAAGTCTGTATGTATGTGGGTGGGTGGGTGGGTGGGTTGGTTCCGTATACAAATCTACACCGTTTCACCAATCTCAACCAAATTTTGCATACACATAGTTTAGCACCCAGAAGGAACCGCTGGCTACATGAATTTTCGATAGTCATTCTCATTCTTCTGATTTCGGCCCTTTTGCACTCAAGCACAGGCTAATCAAATCATAAAATATACTCACGAAGGAATGGCAAGGCAGATAGTTTCCATGGCAACATAGCTCAAGTCGAGACACGGCCGAATGGATCCGAGTTGCGCTCTGCACTACCGGTATAGAAAATGAGGATCTTTACTTGAAATCCCGTTAGTTACTCAACTGCTCACACAGCACTGTCAACCGAGTATAGCATAACAAAGACTTGACACTATCTACTAGATATTTGTCAAATACCACTCACTCACTCACACATTCATCACGAAATCTCAGAAACCACCCAACGGATTGGAATGAAATTTGGTATGCAGCTTCCTCAAGAGCCGCAATCGCCCACTAAGAAAGGATTTTTGGATATCCAGGTTGTAAAGGGGTGTTAAGGGGGTAGACCTGCATTTCATTGAATAGCAATATCTCCCGATTGGTTTCATTGGGGGATGTGATACTCGGCATATAAACTCATCATTAAAAATAGGAAGACACATGTCTGAGGGTTTTTCGATGTGATGTATATTATGAGGTGAAAGGGGTGAAAAGTGGGGGTTGAAAGATCATAACGGAGCCTGTATCTCTTAAACGACATAGGCTAGGAGATAGAAACTTAGCGGAAGAAAATCAGCATAAGAAATAAGTAAATAGGCGTTTGACCGTTTTTTCATAAATCCAATTTAAGGGGCCCATGGGGTGGGGTGTAATTCTGGGGGGGGGGGGGGGAAACAGGAAAGAAAGTGTCCTAACCGATTGACTCACTCTCTCTTCAAACTCAGGGGGAAAAACTGCTTAAAAATAAGTAAATATGTGTTCGACAGTTTTTTTGATAAATCAAATTTAAGGGGTTCATCGGGAGGGGTGAAATTCTGAAGAAAAAAAATTGAAAGAAAATGTCCTGACTCACTCACTCACTCATCATCGTCCAGCCAAAAATATTGAAGTTGGAAACATGGCATTTTCGGGATATGTTCGTTGTATGTCAAAACCATACACTAAGGGTGGATTTTTGAATATTATGGTTCTAAAGGGGTCTTAAGGGGGTTAAACCTGCATTTCATTGAATAACGATATCTCACGAGTGGTTTCTCTTGTGGATGTGATACTCGGCATATAAAGCAATCATTGAAAACAAGCAGACATGTGTCTAAGGGTTTTTCGATGTGGTGTATTATTATGAGGTGAAAGGGGTGAAAATTGAGGGTTGAAGGTTTCTTAACGAAGCGTGTAGGCCTATCTCCTTTAGACATTGGCGAGAAATTCGAAACTCAGTGAAAAAAAATCAGCTTAAAAATAAGTAAATCGGTGTTCCACCGTTTTTTCATAAATTAATTTAAGGAGCCAATGGGGTGGGATGAAATTCTGGGGGGGGGGGAGGAGAGAAAGTGTCCTATCTGACTGACTAACTCACTCACTCATCAAACTCAAGGGAAAAAGACAGCTTAAGAAATAAGTTAATAGGTGTTCAAGCGTTTTTTCATCAATCCAATTTAAGGGGCTCATGGGGAGGGGTGAGATTTGGTAAAAATAATTGAAAGAAAATGTCCTGTCTGACTCACTCACTCATCACGCTTAGCGAAAACTATTTAAGTTAGAAACATGAAATTTTGGGAATATGTTCGCTGTATGTCGAAAACGTCAACTAATGAATGATTTTTGTTATTCGGGTTTTAAAGAGGTGTTAAGGTGGTAAACGTGCATTTCATTGAATAACGATATCTCATGAGTTGTTTCTTTGGGGATGTGATATTCGGTATATAAGCTAATCATTAAAATAATCAGACATATGTCTAAGGGTTTATCGATGTGGTGTATATTATGAGGTGAAAGGGGTGAAAATTGGGGGTTGAGGGATTCTTAACGGAGCGTGTATCTCATAAACGACATAGGCGAGGAGTTTGAAATTCGGCGGGAAAAACAGCTTAAAATATAAGTAAATAGGTGTTCAACCGTTTTATCATAAATCCAATTTACGGGGCCCTTGGAGAGGGGTGAAATTCTGGGGGGAAAAACAGGAAAGAAAGTGTCCTAACTCACTCACTCATCAAACTCAGGGGGGAAGAACAGCTCAAAAATAAGTAAATAGGTGTTCGACAGTTTTTTTTTCATAAATCCAATTTAAGGGGTTCATGAGAGGGGTGAAATTCTGAAAAATAATTGAAAGAAAATGTCCTGATTTACTCACTCATCATCCCCCAGCCAAAATTATTGAAGTTAGAAACATGCCATTAAGGGTCTATGTTCGTTGTATGTCTAAAACGTCCACTAGGGAAGGAATTTTGGATATTCAGGTTCTAAAGGGGTGTTAAGGGGGTAGACTTGCATTTCATTGAATAACAATATCTCCCGATTGGTTTACTTTTGGGATGGGATACTAGGCATATAAACTCATCATTAAGAATAAGAAGACACATGTCTGAGGGTTTTTCGATATTGTGTATATTATGAGGTGTCTGTGTGAAAAGTGAGTGTTGAAGGATTCTTAACGGAGCAAGTAAGTATCTCTTAAAAGACAGAGGCAAAAAGTAAGAATCTCAGGGAGAAAAATCAGATTAAAAAAGTAGTAAATTGGTGTTCGATCGTTTTTTCATAAATCCAATTTAAGGGGCTCATGGGGAGGGATGAAATTCTGTGGAAAGAAGTCCAGTAAGGAAGGATTTTTGGATATTCACTCATCATCTCCCAGCAAACCTATTGCAGTTAGAAACTTGAAATTTTGGGGATATGTTCGTTGTATGTCGAAGAAGTCCACTAAGGATGGATTTTTGGATATTCATGTTCTGAAGGGGTGTTAAGGGGGTTAAACTTGCATTTCATTGAATAACAATATCTCACGAGTTGTTTCATTTGGGGATGTGATATTCGGCATATAAACTAAGCATTCAAAATAAGCAGACATACGGTATGTCTAAGGGTTTATCGATATGGTGTATATTATAAGGTGAAAGGGGAGAAAATTGGGGGTTGAAGAATTCTTAACGGAGCGAGTACTGTATCTCTTATTCAATATAGGCGATAAGTTTGAAATTCAGCGGAAAAAGCAGCTTAAAGATAAGTAAATAGGTGTTCGACCATTTCTTCATACATCCAATTTAAGGGGCCCATGGGGAGGAGAGAAATTCTGGGGGGAAAACAGGAAAGAAAGTGTCCTAACTGATTGACTCACTTACTCACTCATCAAACTCAGGGGGAAAACAGCTTTAAATAAGTAAATAGGTGTTCGACCGTTTTTTTTTTCATAAATCCAATTTAAGGGGTTCATGGGGAGGGGTGAAATTCTCAAAAATAAATTAAAGAAAATGTCCTGACTGACTCACTCACTCATCATCGCCCAGCCAAAATTATTGAAGTTTGAAACATGAAATTTTGGGGATAAGTTCGTTGTATGTCGAATACGTCCGCTAAGGAAAGATATTCAGATTCTAAAGAGGTGTTAAGGGGGTAAACGTGCATTTCATTGAATAACAATATTTCATGAGTGGTTTCATTTGGGGATGTGATACTTGGCATATATACTAATCATTAAAAATAAGGTGACACATGTCTAATGGTTTTTCGATGTGGTGTATATTATGAGGTGAAATGGATGAAAAGTGGGGGTTGAAAGATTCCTAACGGAGCGTGTATCTCTTAAACGACATAGGCGAGGAGTTTGATTTTCTCCGAGTTTCAATCAGCTTAAAAATAAATAAATAAACAAATAAATAAATGAATGAATGAAAATGAAAATCCACAGCCTACTTCCAGTCTCCGACCGGGTCAGGAATGGAATGAATGAAGCCCCCATCTAGTGGCGAGGATATGAACTGTGCCGGCTGCCGAGGCCTGACGCACTCCTCCGGGGCAATGATTAAATGAATGACAGATGAAGTGAAATGATAGTGGAGAGTGTTGCTGGAATGAAATTTTGACAGGGAAAACCGGAGTACCCGGAGAAAAACCTGTCTGCCTCCGTTTAGTCCAGCACAGATCTCACAAGGAGTGACCAGGATTTGAACCACGGACCCAGCGGTGAGAGGCCGGCGTGCTGCCGCCTAAGCCACAGAGGCTTTTAAATAAATGAATAAATAATTAAAATAAGTAGGTGTTCGACCGAATTTTTCATAAATCCAATTTGAGGGGCCTATGGGGAGGGGTGAAATTCAGGAAGAAAAACGTCCACTAAGGAAGGATTTTTGGATGTTCACTCTAATCGACCAATCAAAACTATTAAAGTTAGAAGAAGGGGATATGTTTGTTGTGTGTCGAAAAAGTCTACTAAGGAGGGATTTTTGGATATTCATGTTCTAAAGGGGTGTTAACGGGGTTGAACCTGCATTTCACTGAATAACAATATGACACGACTATGACGAGAGTATTACTCAATCACGCAAGAACCACTGGTCCGACTTACATGAATTTTACATGGAAGTAGCTGATTTATCTGGTTAACATATAGGCTACTTTTGATTTCAATACTTAGCACTATTTAGGGATGGCGACCATTTTTGTGACGTCACTACACCCTTTGGTTTCAAACATTCATATTTCCAGTTCAAATAAAAAGTGAACGCTAAGAAATAGCAAACTTTTGATGGCATATGCGAGGTCTAAAATTACATTTTCTATCCGAAAGGTATCTCCAACGGTTAGTGAGTAAAACCTAAATTTGTGCTATAAAACACGGTCAACGCCGAACGGTGTAGTTGGACAAAATGTTCCATCCTTAATCTCCCTCTGCGCAGCACCTCGCCTATCCCCTGTTTTAACTGTCACTTTCACATTTTAATTTATTTATGACGCTTAGCGAAGCACGGGTACTTCAGCTAGTCTAGAATAATGACGAAATTAAGTTGGTGATATCGAAATTTCTAATTTGTTCGAAATATACCTGGTATAATGTAGCCTAATAGAGCACTACAGTTGGCAGCCCTGGTGACTGAATATATTGTTAGTTCATTCTCTTAAGATACAGAATACAACATTTGGTTGAAGTCCATAGATAGCATGGACGTTACATGCAGTTAGACATTGGATCAATCAGCGCGCGTAAAATTATGTTCGCAACAATGTTATGTATGTGTTGGTCAGAAATAATCTGAAATATTATGATGTATTGTTGTGCCAATTTTGGATGAAATCCATTTGTTAGTATAGAAGTTACATGTATTTTAAAATTGGACCTATCAGCAGGCTTAGAGTCATGTTGGCAGCCCTGACGTATATTAGTTTCTCCAAATTAATCTAGAATATTAGGTACTATACGTGTGCAAATTTTAAAGCTGTTGGCTTACATACTTTCTGATATATTAATATTAGGTAAAAAATAGAGACAGCATTTATTAACAGTTGGCAGCCCTGGTTGCTCTTAAGAATAAGCATAGTCATATCTGTTATGGTACACATAGCACATACGAAATTTGGTTGAAATCCAATTGGTATTATAGAAGGTACATGTATATAAAAATTGCTCCTATCAGCAGTCTTAGAATCATGTTGGTAGCACTGACGTATATTAGTTACTTCAAATTAATCTAGAATGTGCTATACGTGTGCATAGTTTAAAGCTGTCGGCTTGCATACTTTTTGATATATTGGTATTTGGATAAGTAAATAGAGAGAGAGAGCATTTATTAACAGTTGGCAGCCCTGGTGGCTTTCAAGAATACGCTCAGTCATATCTGTTTTTGAACACATAGTACATACGAAATTTGGTTGAAATCCAATTGATAGTGTAGAAGTTATATGCATTTAAATATTGGACCTATCAGCAGGCTTAGAAACATTTTGGCAACACTGCCATTCATGGCCTCCTGGAAATTAATCTGAAATATTATTATCTATACGTGTGCCAATTTTGGAATAGCTCCCATGCATACCTTCCAAGATAGCCAACATGGAGCTCAAATTTCAATTGTGGTTTTTCAGCAGTTGGTAGCACTGACATCATTTTCAAATATGGGCTTGAGATATTCAGGTATAAATCTTTGCTCCTACCAAATTTTGTTTCGATTGCTGCAGCCGTTTAGGAGTTGATAGGGGGGGGGGGGGGAACTCACACACACAGCCAGACAGACAGACAGACAGACAGACAGACATTTGCCCGGGTCGATCACGTAAGTCTACTTTTTCCTCATTTTTGCAAAATGTGAAAAGTAGGCTAAAAATACTTAACCTAAACATTCAGTTGACAATAGAAGTTCTTGTTATTACATCTGTTCATCTTGATCTTGATATTTGTATAGCTGATAGATTACCACGAAGGGAGTGTTTTATCGTTCTGATGGGAAGTCCTGAATACTGGTACAATTTATATTTATTCCAGAGAATACTAGCTGAAATACGGAATGAACCCTTGCATTTTTCGGTTCTATGATGAGGTATCTGGAGCATTTGTGCAGTGTGTCGATTCGCTCGGTTATACACTGACTGCACGGGAGTTAGTGCGCAGTAAATATAAGACGGAATTTTGAATTTTGGAATTTTTATCACAGTCAGAACCATGGCATACTGTCTTCGTTATTTTAATTTTAGCCATCCAATCTGGACGTAAAATGGAGTTATATGAGACTCTCTTGGTACATTCAGAACAAACCGCAAGAAGCATTTTGCATTCTTTGCAATTTTGTATTGAAGACCTCTCCTAGATCATGGTAAATAAGAGATCCATAGTCAAAATCAAACTCTGTATCAGTCTCTTCCGAACATTTTCCGGGAAATAGAAGCAAGTTCGCCTAATTTGATATAATGACGATGCAACCCTTTTCAGGATCATGTTGGTGTGATCCTGCCACGATAATCGAGAGTCAAAAATAGCTCCTAGATTTCTTACTGCTGACTGATACGGAACGGTTTGGGATGCAAGCTGTAAGCTGTCGGGCAGAGAACTGAGTAATTTGGTATAGCCAATGTTTATGGGCAATGGCTTTTCGAAGTTAAGTATTAGATTAAGGGAGAGTTGGTTGGTTGGTTCCTTAGTTTAGGAGCTGCAACAACGCGGTCATGTAGCCCCGTGTACTTTGGCTGTGTGTAGAACCTGTCTGATAACCGGTATTAATTGTGATGGCTGTATTAGTGTGAATTATCTGTTTTTTTAAATTCAAGTAAAGACTGCAGACATTCAATTTTCAAGTAGTTTCAAATGTTGCTACCAAACGCCACCGTCAACGACCAATTAGTTCTGAACTTGGTTATTAGATGCAACCGCAGTCGGCTCCTGGCGACGAACATTGGAACCTAAGAGCGTTAGTGCAATCTAACCTTACACGGGTGTAATTAGTGGAAGGTTCTTTATCATACCATAAATCTAAGACATGGGACCGCCGGCTTTACTTCCCCTCCGAAGGAAGGCATACTGAGGGTTTCTTAACGCTCTTATAACATCCGACGACTTTGGCCGGGTTTGAACCCGCGACCTTGTGCATAGAAGCTCAGCATGCTACTAACTACTCCACCGAAGGAAGCCGTCAGAGAGGGAGAGTCTCACAGCGTAAACAAACATACCTGTCCTATCCTAGGCAATCAATTGCCGAGTATAGCTGTCAAGTTGTGTGCACACGAGAGTGGATCAGACAAAGCAGATGACACGTTTCTTAGCCTGGACAATAAACAATGAGGGGATCTGACTGGAACACATAACATGACATCATCTTTGTATGAGTCAGCAAGTTAAGTCTCTTATGCAGTACATTTCCAAGAGCAACTATTCAAGTTCATGTCAACAAGTACCGGATACGTTCAACATTAGCTCGCGAATATACAGAGTGGTACTTCCTACAGAGGTACCTAAAGATGGAGGGAGGAGATAATGGTGAAGGAGTTCTCAGTTCACTACCCCAGAAGTGATCCGGGCTCGGTCTCCAAGAGCCGCTGATGAGTCTGACTTGGTGAAACTTGGCAAACCCCCGCAAAAGACACGGCAATGCCTTGAGGAATTGCTGGATTTTTAAAGTGAAAATGAAAATCCACAGCCTGCTTCCAGTCGACCGACCGGGTCAGGGAATGGAATGAATGAAGCCCCCATCTAGCGGCGAGGATATGAACTGTGCCGGCTGCCGAAGCCTGTCGCACTCCCCTGGGATAATGGTTAAATGAATGACCGATGAAATGAAAAGATAGTGGAGAGTGTAGCTGGAATGAAATTGTGACAGGGAAAACCGGAGTACCCGGAGAAAAACCTGTCTGCCTCCGCTTTGTCCAGCAAAAATCTCACATGGAGTGACTGGGATTTGAACCATGGACCCAGCAGTGAGAGGCCAGCGTGCTGCCGCCTAAGCCACGGAGGCTCTGGATTTTAAAGTAATTAACATATTTACATTTTTTCATTTTTTATATTATTTTACGCTTGTGCGGGGTGTGAGATTCTTACCCACTAAAACCCACATACCCTTCTCCCACGACGTGCATCTCCGCTCCGGAAACGCTCTCGCGTTACTTCAAGGCAGCGTCGTACGTGAAGCATCATCATCATCTTCATGTTCATCATCTTCATCATCTTCTTCGTGTTCGTCATCTTCATCTTCTTCGGGGTAAGTTGAATCAATCATTTCACTGTGTGTTGTTCTATCCTTAGTGCCCAGTATATCTTCATTCTAAGGGGTTGTGGTGGCGCAGCGGTCAAGCTGTTGGCCTCTCACCAAGGTGGACTAGTTCGATTCCCTGTGAATGCATGATTGTGAGATTTTCGAAGTTAAATGCCATGTCCTGTGGTTCAGATTCCACGCAAAAAGGAGGTCCCGAGGCTCATGATTGCATGATTAACGATGAAGTTGAAACAATTCTATTTTATAATATCTTGGTTAGGGGTCTACCAACATAAACATACCCCACCATTGGGCAATCAATGTAACTACATTTCCTTATTCAAATAATAATTTCCGGGGTCAAGATAGCGTTGGACACGCAAGGAAATTAAGAAAAATTACTTCTTTGTCTACATCGACAAACCAAATCACAACACCTGACACTCTTTTTTCATTATTCTTGTTACTTCAATAACCCTTTCATAATAAACCTTGCCATTCTTTCTTTTCATCCCTACAAGCAGACACAAAAAATACAACACATCCGTTACTCTTCCCAACAACCCTGCTCCTTTTTTCACAACATTCCAGCAAACCTAATTTCCAACATGCTCTGTGAGAGAGAGTTCGTAGTATTCCTAGGTGATTCTAAAAGTCGTAAAAGAAAATTAAATAACGGTTTGCCACAGGGATCAGTATTGGCCCCAGTTCTCTTCAACCTCTACATCCATGACTACCATCAACCTCAGCTACTAAGTTTATCTATGCAGATGACATTGCACTGGTAGCTCAAAGCAGAAATTTTGAGGATGGGGAAGGCATTCTTTTAGCAGACTTGGACAAAATGGCTACATTCTTCAAGTCTTGGCGATTGATCCCAAACGCTTCTAAGACTGAGGTTTCATGTTCACATCTTAGCAACCGACTCGCAAACTACGAGCCATCTTTTTTTATTCCTTGGTGATAAACTAAAGTACAACCCTTTCCCAAAATATCTAGGAGTCACCCTGGACAGAACTTTAAGCTACTAAGAACATCTCACCAAGCTCTCTCACAAAATCACTACAAGGAATAACATCCTACACAAGCTTTGTGGTAGTTCATGGGGAGCCTCGGCTGATTGCTTACGATTAACGGACATTAGTCATGTCTACTCTGCAGCGGAATACTGTGCCCCTTTATGGCTGGAAAGTGCACATGTGCATAAAGTAGATACTAAGAATGAAACCATGCGCTGCATAACTGGTACTGTCAAGTCTGCACCTCGCCACTGGTTACCCGTTCTTAGCCACATCCCACCACCCCACCTGAGGAGAAAGGAAGCTCTGCTGAGAGTAGTAAAGAAGATCCGGTCATCTCCCTCATTACCAGTTCACCAGGAATTGTGTCACCCATCGCCACAACGACTTCGATCTAGGAGACCAGCATGTGTATTGGCCGGCCGACTCTTGAGGGACAATTTTAACCTAAACCGGAGCTGGCAGGAAGAGTGATCAAATTCAACATCTGGTACTAATGCTCATGAGAAAAATCCAACTCGGAAAATGAATGGATTTGACCTCCCAAGAAAACTATGGTGTTGCCTCAACAGACTGAGAACTGGGCATGGGCGCTGTAATTTCTTGCGCCATAAGTGGGGTTGGATGGATTCTCCAATGTGTGAATGCAGTGAAGAGAAGCAGACCATGGACCATGTCATCCTGCGTTGCCCTCTTCATGCCTACTCCGAAAACCCCAGCGACCTGTTTCATCTATCAGAAAGTGCTGCTGTGTGGTTGAAGAACTTGGACCTGGACTTATGAATTCCTTGTTGTACTCACCATAACATCAAATAATAAATAAGCAACTTAGATAACCTGTATCATCTTCAAATCCAGATCCACCATTCCGCATGGCAATAGCTATCAATCAATATCATCCCCATGGAAACATAATCTAGTCCTAAACAAAACTTGCCATTAGCAAAGCCACCTGGTCCACCTACTGATAGATAACCACCAAAGAATATCTGGGCACAAGACACCAGACTCTCTGTGGTCCCACCAATAGGTGGCCATGACTGGCAACCAGAAAACAAAAATAATTACTACCAACCGCACAGGGCGAAAACCTAAGGGTGAGCCATTTTTCAGTTACAAAATAAAACTAAATGCTTCCTTCCTTTCTGTTCACTCTCTGATCTTCTTTTCCTCTCTTCTTCCGAGATGATGGGTTTGGATTTTAGTGTAAATTTGTCTTGGAACCTTATATTTTCGTCTTTAATAATTATTTTAACTTTTCGATTGAGTAGTGATTATTTTGTAAATTTTTAATTCTACTAGGTCTTTTTCAGTTTCTTTAAACCATGTGGGTTTTGTTTTCTTTATTATGTACCGGTACTTTATTATTTTTTCCAGCCACTTAGTGCAATCAATGTTGTAATCAAGACAATGAGGGAATCATTCTCTCTGTGGACATACCAATAAGTTTAAACTCGGTAATACTGCAATATAATAATTTATTTATTTACCTTATGGCTAGAGATACAGTAGGAATTTATATACGTATGTCCTAATTCTGGATATAGCCAATAGTCTCTGGAGTTACGAGAGCAAAATCACTAGCCCTGCCACTGTACTTTCTTTTGCTGCACTCGGTGATGATGTGCTGGATCGTCTGTTCTGCAGCACCACAGTCACACTCAGGCGTTGAAATTCTGTTCCACTCGTAGTGGAAGGCTGCACAGTTCCCATGGTTGGTTCTTATCCGGTTCAATGTGGACCAGAGTCTACGAGGGAGGTTGAAACCTGGTGGCGGCGTCTTCTTCACAGGAGGCATTGTTGGACAACATTTGTTGTTGAGTCTCTTCTGCCACTCAACGTAAGTTTGGTAGTTGCTGTTCCTCAAGTTCGTGGCATCTATTGTTGATGGTTTTCTGGAACGCAGGCGACCAATATTTGCATCGCTGATGTCATCATGTATCGGCAGTCCTGGATTGTTCATTATTTTATTGAATTCTCTTACGAGAACATCTTTACGTCTGAGATCTGGAGGGGGAATATGACTTAGCACTGGTAGCCAATATGTGGGAGTAGATTTGATTGTGCCAGTGATGAGATGTATTGTGCTGTTCAGTTGGGTATCTACAATATTTGTGTGAGCACTATTGAGCCTGACAGGAGCACAGTATTCGGCAGTCGAGTACACCAAACCTAGAGCTCAGCATCACAGAGTTACAGCTGAGGATCCCCAAGTTGTTCCACATAGCTTATGAATTATGTTGTTGCGGGTTCCTATTTTTGCAGCAACATTCTTGAGATGTTGTTTGTAAGACATCGTTCTATCCAATGTGACTCCCAGATATTTAGGGTATCTATTGTGTCTCAATTTCTGGTTGTCCATGTACACCTTTAGCTCCCTATTAGCTATTTTGTTGTTTAGATGAAAGCAACAAACTTCAGGTTTGCTGGTGTTTGGTTTGAGTACCCACATTTTAAAGTAGTGTGTCAGCTTCTTGAGGTCTTCTGTTAGGATCTCTTCCGTTTGTTCAACTGTTTGCTTTCTGCTAGCAATTGCCCAGTCATCTGCGTATCCAAATTTCCTTGAAAGTGTCTGTGGCATGTCTGCAATGTACAGACTAAACAACAAGGGAGCAAGAACCGGCCTTTGAGGCAGCCCATTGTTCAACGATCTTCGGCTGCTTACACCTTTCCCCTTGTACACACGGAATTGTCTTTGACTCAACACGGTGTTCAGAGAAGTCCTGCAGTTTTCGTACATGGGATAAATTTAAGGAACTTGTAGAGTGCTCCGTCTTTCCAGACTGTGTCATAGGCCGCTGTTAAGTCTATGAATGCCACTGAAGTCTTGAGTTTTCGTTGATAGCCTGCTTCTATGTAGGTCGTAAGATACATAACTTGATCTGTTGTATTTCTCTGCGGTCTAAAGCCTGCCTGTTCCACTGGAATTATCTTGAGTATATCAGAACCAATCTTGTTCAGCAGAAGTCTTTCTAGGAGCTTATAAGCAACGCTGAGCAAGGCAATAGGGCGGTAGCTGTCTGGTTTTTCACTTGGTTTGCCTTTCTTCAGTATGGCAGTAGTCTTTGTCTGCTTGAAGAGCTTTGGTATCTGGCCTCTTTCAAGGATATCAGTGTAGAATTTGGCTAGCCTGGCACGAGCCTGTTCTCCATAGTAAGCAAAGAACTCTGGGCGTAAACCGTCCTCACCAGGGGCTTTACCTAATTTAGTGTCACTGATGGCGGTGTTTATTTCTTTCACGCTGAATGGTTTGGGTTGTGCCATCGCGGAGCTACGTTTAAGGAGTTTCATTTCTTTCTTTATGTCCCTAGTAATAATTTTGCTCCTATTCCTTATGGAAGTCATGACTACCGGTATATGCAAGGCAATCTTGTTTGGATGGATTTATGACGTTGTCCGTGCAGTTGGTTTTCCGTCTCCAAGCTTCCTTAGAAGAAACCATGTTTATCGGCTTGATTTTGTGTAATCGTGTGAGCTAACTTTATCTTCCCATTTTTTCCTCCTGGCTGCATCTAGACTGTGTAAAAGCTGATCTGCAATGTTATGATCATTGCTCTCAATAAACTGTTGGTAAAGGGTTTCGTTTTCCTCACTCCACCCAGGAATATATTCTTTGCGATAGCCTCTAGAGATATGTTTCTTTGCTGCAGATATCATAGCTCCTACGAATCGTTCATAAGCGTCATGTGTAGTTGGTATCCGACGCACACAATTATCAAGTTCTTCTGTGAAGCCTGGCCAATCAGCCTTATTGAAATTCCAGCGTGATCGAGGGCTGGATGTGATCAGAGGGATTTGGATACCAATTTCGTATATCACAGGTGTGTGCTGGCTATGAGGGAAGTCATTAAGCACCTTTCGAGTAGTTAGTAGGGGGTTTGCTTCCTTCATCTCTAGACACAAAGCATAGATCAGGGAAATAACCTCTATTCCAGGCTGATGATTTGAACGTGCTTCGGTCTTTAGCGACAAAGACGTGGAAGAGGTTGTTTCTGTCTATCCACTCCACTACTGCTTCTCCATTCTCATCATTAGTTTTATATTTTCAATTCTGGTGGTGACTGTTGAAATCCCCAATGTAGTATGCTGGGTGTGGTCGTATGCCTACGACATGGTTGGGCCATTTGGAATTTGGAGGTTTGTAGATGTTTGAAACCTCAGTGTCACCTACTCTAATGACAACGGAGTGGATTTCCTCCTCAGTGCTGGTAGACAGAAGAAAAGCATTATCTATAGTATTTCGCACACATGGAGCATTACCATAGGCATGATGATAGGTTGCTCAGGCGCGGGTTCAAGGGGGGGGGGGGGGGTCACGTGGGTCATGAAACTCAAACTCAAAAAACGAAAACACAATAACCAGACAAATAAAACTTAACGAATTTTAACTGAAAAACAGTTTTTTTCATTTTATTCAATAATGAAATATCTTTATTGGAATTATTATGTTCTGTTACAACTGTACATATTTACAACTTCATACCTGTTATATAGAAACGATTATTTATATAACAAAATCAACTCGTCTATTTTGGTTAGCGAACCTTGTGATTACCGAATCGATGTTTATAGTGATGTCACGATGAATGTGCAGCAATGCACGGATATGATTTGGGGCTTTTTTTTTCGCACCAAAAATTTGGCCGACGTCCAAACTGCAAGCTTGGTTGGCAATTTAAGCTGTGACTTTCTCCCTTTGTCGGTACGAACTCGACTTGCCGAAACTGTAACGTAACTTGATACTGTTCTCGAAGCTCGATGTAAAAGTCGCAAACCACGCCGTTGCAACTTGTACGAATATTTTTGGTGCGCTAAACGCATCAAATTTCTATCCATGTAGCTTGCAAAAAAATTGGTCTGGTTTTTTATGTTTGGTTATTTTGTGATTGCGTTTTTGGTGATACCATTTTTAGCCTACTTTTCACATTTTTCAAAAATGAGGAAAAAGTAGTCTTATCAGATCGATCCGGGAAAATGTGTGTCTGTCTGTCTGTCTGGCTGGCTGGCTGGCTGGCTGTGTGTGTGCCCCTATCAACTCATAAACGGCTGCAGCAATCAAAACCAAATTTAGTATGAGTAAAGATGTGCACCGGAATAGCTCACGTCCATATTTGAAAATGATGTCAGTGCTACCAACTGCTGAAAAAACGCACTCGAAATTTGAGCTCCATGTTGGATATCTTGCAAGGTATGCATGGGAGCTATTCCAAAATTGGCACACGTGTAGATAATACTATTTCAGTTTAATTTCCAGGAGGCCAACCATGACAGTGTTGCCAAAATAATTTTAAGCCTTCTGATAGGTCCAATGGTTAAATGCATATAACTTCTACACCATCAACTGGATTTCAACCAAATTTTGTATGTGCAATGTGTACCATAACAGATATGACTATAAGTATTGTTAAGAGCAATCAGGGCTGCCAACTGTTAATAAATGCTGTCTATATTATTTTTACCCTAATATCAATATATCAGAAAGTATGCAAGCCAACAGCTCTATACTTTGCACACGTATAGCACCTGACATTCTAGATTAATTTGGAGTAATTAATACAAGGCGGTGCTGCCAACATGATTCTATGCCTGCTGATATGTCCAATTTTAAAATACATGTAACTTCTATACTAACAAATGGATTTCATCCAAAATTGGCACAACAAGATATCATAATAATTCAGATTATTTCTGACCAGCACACGCATGGTATTGTTGGCAACATGCTTTTACGTGTGCTGATAGATCCAGTGTCTAACTGCATGTAACGTCCATTGGACTTCAACCAAATTTTGTATTCTGTACCTTAAGAGGTGGAACTAAGAATATATTCAGTCATCAGGGCTGCCAACCGTAGTGCTCTATTAGGCTACATTATACCAGGTATATTTTGAACTAATTAGATATTTCGATATTACCAACTTAATTTCGTCATTATTCTTGATAGGTTCATATACTGTAGAATAATCATTGGCATGAAAAGTAGGCTGTATAGTTCTTCACGGAACTTCTTGTTCTTTACCATTTCGATTTTCTGACCCCCCCCCGCAAAGCCAAATTCTAGATCCGCGCCTGGGGTTGCTCCTAGAAGATCGTTTCCTCGAGCTCGCAGCTTCTGTTCGTCAGTGGTGTGTGTTTCTTGTATGACTGCCAGAATAACTTCATGAGAAAATAACAGTTTAGACAACGCGTCACTTTTAGCACGACTAATGTTTAGTTGACAGACACGTAGTACAGATCTCAAGTTCCTAGTGGCAGTTTGGCCCTTAGAAGGGCCCTTCGAAAAATCATTCGTAATCGTCTGATCGCCTATTCGTTGTTGCTCCCTTAGCACCACCCAGAGGTCACGTGTAGGGTACTTTTAGATTGAACCTACGGACGTGAGCAACGTGGACCTCCACGTAAAATATCGTATGGCCACAAGAGCCGGGTGAAAGCTTTTTTAATTGTCGCCCTGAGGGCAACTTGCTTGTGGAATTTTATCGGTCCTTGAAGCGCTATGCAAGTCAAAGAGGTTAGATATCTAAGCTCCTTGACTTGCATAGCGCTTTCAAGTAGAGAATTAAGGAACTTTGTATTGGCAGAAAATCCCGAGATTAATTTTGCCATTTTGAACACTGCCTACTGAATTCAAATGGGTTCTTTAACATGCCAACATCGTATGACATGTGTATCGTGATTGTAAACTCAGTGAATAACAGGATGTATAATACGATTTGAACCGGCAGCCAAGCGCGACCTCAGTGCCAAGACCACCTTAGTTTACGTCTGGTCCACGTCGGCCGGAAAGAGAGAAGAAACATAAAGGAGTTGATTGGAACATATTTACTCATACATCACAAATATGTCACCTTCATATTATGGTGTTTGAAGCCATTTTTCAGTGCTGCCATAGTAATCGAAATTTAATTATCTTCAGTTGGTAAACACGATTGTACCCAATTGTAATGGGAGGTTCCCTAACCCTGAAAAAGAAAATTACATGAGATTAATAAATACTCTTGGATGACCAGTTTCGATCGTCAAGTGAGCATCATCAGATGTATTACACTTAAGCTATTAAATCTGTGGCGAAACGACAACACTTCTCCACTGCAGGAATCCAGAGCGCAGCACCTCCTTTGTGACTGCCGATCTGGACTCAGGGAGGCAGGATCAAGGAGGCCATGCGAAGCAGTTATTATCTCTAGGGTAACCAGAGAGACAATAGAAACAATGTGCACTCGTTGTCTAATAAACCAAGCAAAACTCATGTCGTAATTTATTTCTACATTGCTTCGCATGGCCTCCTTGATCCTGCCTCCCAGAGTCCAGATCGGCAGTAACAAAGGAGGTGCTGCGCTCTGGATTCCTGCAGTGCAGAAGTGTTATGATTTCACCACAAATCTATGTCTACAAGACTACAAGAGTATGGGTGATGGTATTTACAATATGTATTTAGTTGCAATAGTAATTAAACTAGCGCAATTAGTAAATATGTGATATTGTGTTAGCGGGTTCGGTGGCGTCGTGGGTAGCATGCTGAACTGCTATGACCAAGATCGCGGGTTTAAACTCGGCCGAAGTCATCGGATTTTTAAGAGCGTTACAATCCTTCAGTATGCCATCCTTTGTAGGGAAAGTAAAGCCGGCGGGCCCATGTCATAGATTTATGGAATTAAAAAGAACCTTCCTCTCCAATACATTCATTCTTTTACTTGCAATTGGTGTGAGTCTCCCGGTGGCAAATTGGGTATACATAACAAATAAACAATTATACACAACAATTCAATAACAATTAAACTCTAGTATTTACACAAATCGTCAGTCTTTTCTTAAGCACACCTATATGTTTGGGAAAAGGCTCTAAGACTGCGGCAGGTAGAGAGTTCCAGCTATCAATGGCACGGTTAACGAAAGAATATTTACCAAAATTTGTTCGCTGTGGTCGGCCCTTAACTTTGAAAGGATGATCGCTCCTACCCATGTAATTGGGCTTTCCCATACGTTTGCTAAGCTCACCCCATGCTGGTTGATTTGTATACGTGTTGTACATAGCGCAGAGTCTAGATTTCATCCTCCTAGCCTCCAGTGATTCCCACCCATGTTTCTTTAACATACGGCTCACACTGCTCCTGGGATTAAAGTCACTGAGCACAAATCTAGCGGCCTTTCTTTGTACCATTTCCAACTCATTGATTAGCCCTACTTGATATGGATCCCAAACCGCCCAGGCGTGTTCCAGAATAGGTCTTACAAGTGACAAATATCCTAATTTTTTGCAGAGGTACTACTTCCTTTTAATATCCTTACACCGGGTGAGTTAGCCGTGGTCGTTACAGCTTGGCTGCTGGCAGTCTCTCACATCCGGGAGGCGAGGAGGTTCGAATCCCCCCGCCGGCAACCTTAAAGATGGTCTTCTGTGGTTTCCCATCTTCCTTCCAGGCAAATGCCGGGGTTGGTCCCTAACTTTAGGCCACAGCCGCTACCTTCCAACTCCTCGTCCTTACATTCAAACTTTCCACACGTGACGGTACTTGTAGCTCACCCTATGGGTGTCCGCATAGAAGCAGCTACAAACTGGTAAGCCGAACATGACCTCGGACACTCCCGGCACTAAAAGCCATACGCTAAATATATATATATATATATATATATATCCTCATCAGAAATTGCAGAGAATTGTAAGCTTTATAAACTACGCATCCTACATGACTACTCCATTTCATATCATCCCTTGCATGAACGTCCAAATATTTTCAAGAATCTTCTTGGTTGTGTGTAACTAAATTTGTAGGTTATTTGGTTTAGAAACGCTCTATCAAGTTCCAACGTTCGCCGCTGGACGTCTGGTAGCCAAAGTTGGAACTACGTGAAACTGAACTTTCATTCATCTTCATTCATTTCATCTCTCATTAACTCCTCTCGTGAGGTAGGTGTCAGGAAGGGCATCTGGTCGTAGAGACTATCAGCCGCGTGGAATTTCATCGCATCTCATCCCCGAGCCCGGGATTAATAAGGGGGTAGACATACTGCAGATAGATGTGTGATATTTTGTTAAGATACTGAAAGTGGTGATAGATCTTCAAATTTGCTGGGTTAGTGTGATTATGTGATTGTTGTTGAATTGTCAGGTTAGAGTGGATTGTATACTTAGCTGCTTGAGTGGTACGCGGTCCAGATGCGAGCAGTTGACCTCGTCATTGACTGCACTGAACTGTACAAATACTTTTTCAGGATTAGGGATCCACCCATTACAACTAGGTACAGTCGTGTGGACCGACTGAAAAACATTTAATTTCGATCACCTTCACATGACCGGGTGAGTTAGCCGTGGTCGTAACGGAATGACTGCTGGCAGTCGCTCACATCCGGGAGGCGAGGAGGTTCGAATCCCCCCGCCGGCAACCTTGAAGATGGTCTTCTGTGGTTTCCCATCTTCCTTCCAGGCAAATGCCGGGGTTGGTCCCTAACTATAGGCCACAGCCGCTACCTACCAACTCCTCGTCCTTACATTCACACTTTCCTCCCCAACGGTACTTGTAGCTTACCCATTGGGTGTCCGTCTCGAAGCAGCTACAAAACTGGCGAGCCGAACATGTCCTCGGACACTCCCGGCAATAAAAGCCATACGCTAAAAAAAAAAACTTCACATGTCATAATGTGCTGACGGACGTCCTCTAGTTATGAGTCCTTATCTTCTATGAGTTTGTCTGTGAGGAAAGGAAGTGACTGCTTATTTCCATGTATAGATTCCCGCATTTATCACAATGAGGGTTCATACCATCATTAAATAACAATTATGAACAGGGCTTGGATTTTGATGACCTAACCATGTTTAAACAAGTAGTTCCGAGAAGAACTATACAGCCTATTTTCATATATCCTACTCATGTTAATTGCCTCTATCAACATACAAAATTTCAGTTTGATTGTTGTGATAGATTCGTAGATATTGAGAACCGTCAAAATATTTCAGATGGTCGCCAGGTTGGATTTATATTCATGTACTATTACGTGAAGATTATTGTGTACGTGTGGTATTCAAACTTCGATCGCATGATTAGAACACACGAAGTAAAAAAGAGGTTTTAAAATTTCGCACAGATGCCATCTTGTGGTTATGAAAACAATTGAAATGAACTAGATGCCAGTGGATTAACATTTGTATAAGCATTTAACGTGCAAAGTTTCACTGCTCTCGGATGGTTGAATCGCGAGAAACGTCCATTTAATTTTTTATACTTCGCGTCGCTGCCATGTTGGATTTGTGCTTACCAGGTTACTGAAAGTCCTATAGGTGAACTTATGTTCATAGCCTCTGTGAACATTAAAAAATCAGTTTGATTGCTGTAAAAGATTCGTAGATATTGAGAACCGTCAAAATATTTCGAATGCTCGTCATTTTGGATTGTTATATGTATAGGCCAAAGAGTTATGTACTGTCCCCGTATATTCTAGAGGCGGTCTGTTGGATATCCGATGCAACAGCTGGATTCGTAGATCTTGACTGCTCCGGCGCAAAATACTAGTCAAGGATCTACGTCCAACTAGACCCTCGCGAATATACGTGGCGGAAATTACAATACAACTGTGAAGTACAAGAAAAATACACTTAGCTCGCAGTAAAACACCTACCTTATTCTCGGGGATCTCGTGGTCAGCCTCTCTGGACCTTAAATGGGTTTCACAGTTGCATCTCCTTATATCTAAAATAATTCACGACAACACGGCTTCTAATAAAACTAAACGATTTAATAACAAAAGTAAACTAAGGCTAAACATTCACACGACAAAATAAAATACACACTCCCATTCACTCATCTCTACACTCACGCCACTGGAAGAACTGCGTTCTATGAATATAATGACAAAATTTGGTGTAGCTTGTGTCCATACATCAAGCTGTACAACAATTACACACCTCTGTGTATTTACATTCTTCTGACACGCTCCCAAGCACATCTGTCCGCTCGACGCACGCGACCCTTGCCACGTGTCCGATGACATAACATTTACCGCTGCATTTCCAGTCTAGCTGGTTTAGAAAAAGAAAAAGCGCGAGCCATGCGGTACACAACATCTCTCCCCATTTGTGCGGCCTGGCCAAGCTATGGCCTTGGCTAGAAACGAGTTTTAAAGAAGAACTCGCTATTCCTGCTGGTCCACAAATGTGCTCTCCATAACAATAAAAACTGTGTTACAATGAAACAGATTCACGTCAGACAAAACCGTGAACTGTACTCAAATCCTACATGCTATTGGCATAAAACTTCTACACACACTCTCATTCATACTCTCGCATTGTGACGTCCCAATGGAGTTCATTTCATTCGCACTGAACAAGAAACAAACCACATACAGTCACATACTCATTCATACTCTAACCTCTACGTTAAACAAACTAAAAACTTCCTATTCCTAACGTGTTATACACTCGATTGACAAATAATAAAGATGAACACTAAATTAATTTATAATGACGCTTATAGCATCAGCTATAGTCCTTTCAAAGTAATAGCGTCTAAATACACTCGAGCCTGTGCTCTGATCTAGCAGTTATGTGAAATACAGAGAACTGTGATCCATAAAATCTTCTATATCACCAGAAATAACCACCACCAGTCTCTCCTCTCTGATCTGGTGTCAAAATAGTTTTAATACATTCGACCACTGAAGGTGAAACATATGCCGTTCCATAATTAGGTATAATAATCTCGATAAAAGTATAGCATCACAGCTGTCATCATCAATTTCCTGTTCCAATTTCAATCGTGACCCTTCCTGTCCTCTCTTAATCCCAGGTCGTGTATAACAAAATAAGGAGTACTCTCTACTCACACTTAAATGCCATGCCCATCCTAGTCATGCCCACGCAATGACTGTACTCTAAAATGCGGAACACACCTTCGCAATAACGTCGTATGCCAACTACACGCGGAAATACATAAAAAAACACTATCACAGGGTTATCAACTCCACTTCTTTCAACCTGGCATTCCTACAAAAGGGCATAATTTCTCAGCGTTGTCACCACAATCGCTGGTCTCATGAACAATAACAATAATTGTTAAATTATTAATTTATACATCTTAACGACCTCTGGAATTTACGATACTGACCTCCTCACTTAATACTCTTGAAACGATACTCTGATAAGTATAAACTGTTGTGCATACATTTAATAAAAATACTACATCTCATCTTCACACATCTGGTTCGACTTTAATCGAGGAAGGAATATTATGTCTACAACGTGACATGATATTACTCCTCGTCAATCTTTAATCACAACATCATATCTATGTGTTTGTGTCCAACAAGAATATATCACGACGAGGATATCAAAATATAACTACCCTAACGTCGGATGATAATTAATCTTCCAAGAAGATTCTAGCTTCCAATAAATTAAATGACTGAAAGTTCATAGCTTTCTTCAATAAAAACATACAGTTTCTCTTCATTCTCTTCATTCAGAACGAATGTCTATGAGTTCTGACGATAATAATCGTGTCCACGTTAAATGTTTCTTTTCCACAATGTGACATGATATTTCACAATATAGCATTACCAAGATCTTCTTTCTTGACGTTTCTTCTCGACGGATAAAATGCCCAAATTAAATTAATAAAAATTAATTTAATGGGTAACATAGACGAAAATGTCTATCACCTGCATTCAGAATGAATACACAAACGTCGAAAATAAATTTACTGTTCCTTAAAGGAAATGACAAAAGCTTGTTCCTCGAACAAGTAAATAATCTCAGTTCAGAAACTGGATTCCTAACAAACGAAGTTAATAGCGTCGCAAGACGATCACTATAATAATTTTCGAAGAATAAAAATGCTATACATGGAGTACATAACTACTGTATCGAAAAATGGATAAAGGATTTGCTCAGAAAATGTCACTACAAGCTCTAACTACAAGGTTAGTGAACACTGCTACCTGGTCTCGAAGTCTAGAAGATCAAGATAGAGAATAACAAAATACTCTGATGTTACATCTCCCAAAGATCTGGGCTGGATCCTAGCTCGTCTCCACGAACTCGTGACCTCAGGAAAGGAACGAATTCCCCCACTGGAAACAGCAAGCTCCGACCGGAATCGAATTGCGGGCCTCCAATCATCATCTTCATTATGACCGGGATAACCCTGGACCTCTTGATAATCTTGATGTTTCTTCTATCTCCGTCACAGCACAGTCTCGTCATAACAGTGAGTAGCGTCGAAAGTTCTGCTTTCTACTTCAAAAGGCATTTGAAGAGAAAGTCTTGGACGTCAATCGTATAACGAACATTCATGTAGATGGAATCTGAACATCGTTCTGTAGTCTCTGATGTTAATGTTGAGCTCATTTTTGACAAGAATGCACTAGAATAGAATTGTGCATCAAGTCTCATGATCGCTCAGTATGTAGACATTCACGAACAGTCTCCTCTAACGAAGCTCCATCGTTGACTATATTGCTTCTATCTGCTTATACTCCTGGCGCACATAATAATTTAGTCCATAATAATCTTCATAATACTAGACTGAATATTGTTCATCACTATGGAATACATCTCCTTCCTAAGTGTTGTAATACAGTTCCACACAAGCAATATTAATACACACTCGTACTTACGGGTGGCTGTTGCCTGAGCTGCAGTCGCTCGGACCAAGTGTCGTATTGCGCTGGAAAGAAACACTTTTCTCGCGCTCCACAAAACTGCTTATAATTGCTGAAATACTTCTCTCAAACTTCTGTAAGTTTGTAATATACAATATCTGCTAGTCAGCTACAATATGTAGTTGAAATAAATTCTCTGAAGCCGATCAGACCGAAGTGATTGCGGTATATGTGATCCTCGCAACTTCACCGAGATTCAAGGCGCGGTCGTCTCCTAATTCCGCCCTTGCTTAAGTCTTGTCTCCACGAGTCACCTTCTACTAGCTCGGTGAAACACTCGGAACTCCTTTCTCTTCCAATCGCACACGTCTGACCTCTTCGACGTTCAGATACACAAGAGCCCCGGTGCTTGGCGTCTCCCCTCCAAGTCTACCGATTCTAGCCGCCTTTTTGAGTTCCCTCTCGAATTCGCGCGGGCTCTAGCAAATCGCTTATTCCTCCCAATAGCGACCTGCTTTCACTTTCAAAGGGCTTAAATGAATTAAATATCCATAAACATTTAGTTGCGGGAACTCCCGTCTTCTCTAAAACTTCTTCCTATTGGCTGTAAGCTCATATCCAATGGGATAATTTATAAGAATATTTAAACAAATCCTTGGAATATTCGCTGTTGCTAGGTCGATTCCAAGCTTCTAGAAACTTCCATTGCGCAACAATCACGTGACGGAATTTCCCTCCTTGCTCGACGTCGCCTCACGACTGGTTTCTGCCAAGTTCCAGCTATCATATTCCTTGGTTAAATTTTATCATGGGCTTCGAAAAAAAATATGTATTATTCCCATCCCTTATAATTCATTTTACGGGGGCAGTACCATTACAGGAAAATTATTGCGTAGTTTCATTATTCAAACTTTCACTTCCATCGCATGGCTACGACACAAGAAATGAAAACTTAATTCTAAAATTTCGCACAGCCGCCATCTTGAGGTTATGTAAACAATTGAACTAAATTAGATGCCTGTCATTACAATATGTATAATCATTTACTATACCACATTTCACTGCGCACAGATGGTTAAATCACGACAAAAGTGTCTATTAAAATGTTTCAAATTCGCTTGGCCGCCATGTTCGTTTCGTACTTTACAGGTCTTTGAAAATTACATAGATAAACTTGTAGCAGTGCCCTTTATCACCGTACAAAATTTCATGGTGATATCTGTAATAGTTTAGGAGTTATAGAATGCCAGAGAAATATTTCGCACAGCCGCTATTTTTAGCCTATTTTCATTTATGAAAAAATAGGCTTATGAGATCACCTTTTGTCCGTGTGTCTATGTGTGTGCGTGTGTGTGTGATGGTGTGTGTCCCCCCCTAATAACGTCTAAACGGCTGGAGCGATTTCAATGAAACTCGGTAAGTTCATAGCACTATTCCGGGCAACCCTGACCATTCCCTTCAAATTTTGTTACCTATCACCAATCCAACATGGCGGCTGTGCGATAGATTTCACCAGCATTCAATATCTCCGAAACCATTACCGATATCACCCTGGAATTTTGTACGGTGATAAGAGGTACTACTAGAAATTCAGCTATGTGACTTTTGAAAATCTGGTAACTACAAAACCAACATGGCGGCAATGCGAATTTGCGACGTTTAAATAGACGTTTCTCGCGAGTTAACCAACCAATCGCAATGAAACTTGCTACAGTATATGTTTATACAAATTGTAATGCACCGACATCTAACTTCGTTCAATTGTTTACATTACCTCAAGATGGCGGCTGTGCGAAATATTTCACCGACGTTCTATATCTCTGAAACTATTACCGGTATCACCATGAAATTTTGTAGGGAGATAAAGGACACTACTGAAAGTTAATCCATGAGGCATTCAAAAAACGGTTAACTACAATACGAACATGGCAGCCAAGCGAATTTGAAAGTTTAAATAGACTTTTCTCGCGATTTAATGATTCAAACGCAATGAAACTTCGTACAGGAAATGTTTATACACATTGTAATGCACTGGTATCTAATTTAGTTCAATTGTTTACGTAACCTCAAGATGGCGGGTGTGCGAATTCCGAAAATTTCTTGTGTTCTAATCATGGGATCGAAATCAACATTTGCATGATGATCGTACACAATAATCGTCATCTAATAGTACATAACTCTCTGGCCTACATATATTAAAATCCAAAATGGTGACCATCCGAAATATTTAGACGGTTCTCAATATCTATTAATCTACTACAGCAATCAAACTGTTTTTTTGTAAGTGTATAGAGGCTATAAGCATAAGTTCACCTAAGGAACGTTCAATGACCTGGCGAGCACCAATCCAACATGGTGGCTACGCGAAATTTAAATATTCAAATGGACTTTTCTTGCGTTTTAACCATCCGAGCGCAGTGACACTTGATACGGTATATGCTTATACAAATATTAATCGACTGCCATCTAATTCATTTGAATTATTTTCATAACCACAAGATGGCGGCTGAGCGAAATTTTAAAATCCCGCGTTTAATTCTTGTGTCGTAATCATGCGATTGAAGGTTGAATAAAACCCCTACACAATAATCTCCATGTAATAGTACTAAAATCTAAGGCCTATAATATAAAATCCAACATGGTGACCATCCAAAATATTTAGACGGTTCTCAATATTTACGAATCTATTAAAGCAATCAAACTGACAATTTGTATGTTGATAGGGGCAATTAACATTAGTAGGATATGTAAAAATAGGCTGTATAGTTCTTCACGGAACTACTTGTTTGGTTATGTAAACAATTGACTAAATTAGACGCCAGTGCGTTACAATGTGTGCAAACATTTGCTGTACCATGTTTCATTGCGTTTGGATGGTAAAATCGCGAGAAAATTCTATTGAAAAGTCTCAATTTCGCTTGGCCGCCATGTTGGTTTTGTAGTTACCAGGTTTTTGAAAGTCTCATAGGTTAACTTCTAGTAGTGCCCTTTATCACCGTACAAAATTTCAGGGTGATGTCGGTAATAGTTCCGGAGATACTGAATGCTGGTGAAATATTTCGCACATCCTCCATGTTGGATCGGTGATACACAATAAAATTTGAAGGGCACGGTCTGGGTCGGCCAGAATGGTGCTATGATCTTAGCGAGTTTCATTGAAATCTTTCCAGCCGTTTAGACACACAGACACACTGACGAAAGGTGATCTCATAAGCTTTTTTTTTTTTTCATAAAATGAAAATAGGCAAAAAATGTCCTCTAAAATGACCTGAAGACTCTAAACAAAAAATACGAGCCTTACAGTAGTCGCATATGATGTGTAACATGCGACATTTTATCCCTTGTTAACAGTGAACTCTGTTGGTCATTGAAATTACTAGGCTACTTGTAAAACTTCAGTGCCAAATACTGACAGGTTTTCAGCAAATATGGTATAATGAATATTTTCTCACCGAACAACGACAACTTGAAGATGATTTATTGTAGGAATATTTTTAATGGGGCCTCCAAACCTTGAAGTAATTTTGTATGCGATGTAAATTCACATAGCTACATGGCCGACTGTGTGTCTGACGGGAGAACAGTGAACTCTGTTGGTCACTGAAATGACTACTTGCAAAACTGCAGTGCCAAATCTTAACCGGTTTGCACACCAAACAACGACAACTTGAAGATGATTTAATGTAGGAAGAATATCTTTAGTGGGGCCTCCAAACCTTGAAGCAGGACGAATAGAATAATATAGTGTTATCACTCATCGAGTTCATGCGCGCCCCGCTCTTGGCGAGCGCTAGCAGCGCAGACCCCCAACGCTACATAGCCAGCTGTTCAAAACTGGAATACCTCCCGGCCTAAAAAAAAATCTTTACGAAGGCCCTGGTTACGGTCATTACAGCACATTCCTTGTTTCGACTTATGAATATTACTTTCAAAGAGTTATTATTAATATTTTCAGTCCCCATGTAGAAATATCTTTTAAAACCCTCCGTTAGTCGCGAATGGGTCTGACAGCCTCATGTTTCGTTTCAGTTTTAATATCAAGCTAACAGTTCAAGTTATGATCATATTGTCAAGGGACATATTACACCATACCTTCGTAAGCATTTTTCTTTGAGTTGTGGAATGACGAGCCTAAAAATAACTCTACACGTGTAACTCTAGTCGTGTGGGATTGCCGATTGGTAACCCCAGGGCGCTCAATGATGTAATATGCTGTCAGTGAGTCATCAGTGATTTGCAGGTGTGCTGATATAGCGATTATACACACACACTATACACAAACATCCAAAGACAGTACATGGAATATATAACCACGATATCACAGCCCTAAAATAACAGGCAACAAAACAACTCAAATGAAGTAAATTACTCACCAAAACTAGCTTGAGGCCACTTTCGAAAGTTTACGAGTAGACTTAGCAGATTTCCGAGCTTGAAGATCTCTGCGGATTTAAATTACGATTTGCATTCTTTAGTCGCCTTTTGAGAGACAATATTGTCTTTTCGGCATCAGTAAGAGAACTAGGTTGGCCCTGAATCTGACTACAACTAGGTTGACTTTGAACTTCACCGCTTGCTGTTGGAATAATTGTTTCACTCACATTGCGATTCTTGTTTCTTGCCCTCTTGATGCTACCTTCATTCCGTTTCCTACTGGGCGCCTTTCGTGATTTTACCTCAGTGGATAGATATTTCGGTAAATTTGGAAAAATGTGAGGTACCGATCCTGGTTTTAATTTCCACTTGACACGACGAAGTTCCACTTTCTCACCATTCACTACGAAACAGTCCGCCTTTATAATTAAATCTTCCGAAAAATGCACGTCACAGATCCTACTTTTGGTCGACAATTGCTGATCTTTCCGCGGAATAACTCGCGCCCATTTCGCAAACAAATTGGTTTCTTTTGGCGGTGTGAAAAAATGTCTACCATCAGCTTTCCTTCCATAACCAGATTTACATCCAGGAACGAAGCAGTACAACATTTTCCCGAAACAGCAGAAAATTTAGTTGTTTCCACACTCACCAAGCACTACACAGACATTCTTAAACTATTATAAAGAAACAAATTAACTCGCATAGCATGACTTCTCGCGCACAGGATATTACAGTTGACTAACCGCGAAAATACTTGTCACACGTGCGTAAGGTTCGGCGCGACTTCCGCGCCACGCACTGGCTGGACCATGAACTACAATGCTTTAGGAGCGGAGTGATGACACTATTTGTTTCTATTCGTCCTGCTTGAAGTAAACCTTAGCCTATGCGATATACATTCCACATAGTCACATGGCCGACAGTACTTCGTGGTGTCAATCTGCGCCACCACGCGCGCTCATTGTTTCCGTCCCATCCATTTCCGTTTCATCCTTTTCTGTTTCATTTTTCAAAATCCCCCCCACAAAAAATACACAGATACCGAGTGGAAAGATGTAACACATCAAAAATGACCTATACATTTTAAGAAAAATTTACAAATAATGTACTCATCGAGTTAATAATAATAATATCGTATGGCCTCGGGTGTAAGCTTTGTAATTTGACACCCAGAGGGTAGCTTGCATGTTGAATTTAGTTGTTCCTTCAACCACTATGAAAGTTAAGTAGCCTAGGTTAGATATCCAAGCTCCTTGAACACTATAGCACTTTCTAGTAGAGAAATGAGGAACTTTGTGTTGGCGGAAACTCCCGAGATTAATTTTGCCATTATGAACACGGTTCTTTGACATGCCAACATTGTATGACATTCGTGTCGTATTTTTGCCGCCTTTTAAAAAAATATCACTTACCACGGCCAGGAGCGAATCTGCAATCTTGGGTTTGGTAGACCAACACGCTGTCCACTCACCCACCGTGGCAAGTTACTCATCGAGTTGATATACAGGATGTTTCTAAATTCCCTTTATAGAATTTGAGGGGTTGTAGTGGGGACCACGCCAGTTAAGTTTAGCACAGGAACTTGTATCCGGAAACGTACCGTCTTCCCGCTACTCGCAAAATGCCACCACAGGTCCCACATTTTCACAACTCCCACATTTTCGGCACCCTGTCCGACTCCTGCTGCTTGTCGTCTGGGTCCAATTACAGGTGAGGCTCGATGCGACGACCACCGACGTCAACACTGACACTACCATCTTCTGGTCCACACGATCACCAATCCCTGGTCCTCCAACATCCACCGCAGCCATAACCCGAGCAAGTAGGTCTTCCTCGGATTCCACAGCGGTCTCGTAAATCAAAGTTTTCATGTGACCCCACAGTGGTGTCAAGTCGGGTGAACGTGCAGGCCAAGCAATCGGGCCACCACGACCTATCTACTGTTGTCCAAATCTGTGGTGCAGATGATCTCGGACCGCAAGTGAAAAAAAAAAGATACAGTCAGTCTGAGAGACTAAACTTTATATAATTTCAAATGACGCATGCTACAAACGCTACACATGTTAGAAAGGCTCAGGAGGGCTCCAGAACTCTTTCAACAGACTCCATTACCCATTAACTTAGGCTTCCCACGCGGGGAACGAAGAGCGGGAGGTGCACTCTGCTGCATGAAGTCACTCACACGCCGTCTCCCTATCGCACAACGCCAGACCCCAGGAGTAAACTCAGACTCAACAGACTCCATTACCCTTTAACTTAGGCTTCCCGCGCGGAGGCTGCATGACGTCACGCACTCGCCGTCTCCGTATCATATAACGCCAGACACCAGGAGTAAACTCAGACTCGGTGCATATGCACTGAACAACATGATGACGTCATACACGCCGTAACCGTAACGCATAACGGTAGACCAAAGCATAACGATGAAGTCGACAAGATCATTTGAAATTATAAAACAAGATGTTCAGTAAAGAACATATAGCCTACTTTCTCCTAAATGCATGGGTATTGTTATAACTATTTGTCCTTTTCAAGGAGTATGATTGAATGTTGGTTGTAGTAGCTTGTTGAAATACAACGTGCTATAGGGATATTAAACATGAATATGAGGTGCCCTTTGCTAGTGCTACCTCTGTAAAAAAAATTCATTCAATTCGGTTTCACCGTGTTTGAATTGATATGGGGAATGGATTTGCACACATACATGGCCGCTATTTGCAAACTATTGGGCTGATGACCTTGTAGTTAGTCATAAGATGCATCCCACAAAAAGGCATGTTGTTGCAAAATCTGGTAGAGATCAAATTATTAGGATGGTCGTAATTTGATTTAAGCTTTTAACATTTGGGTGGCCGTCATTCCGTTTCCGTCAAGATGGCGGCGATATAACACATGACACTGAGGTGCCCTTTGCTAGTGCTACCTCTGTACCAAATTTCGTTCAATTTAGTTTCACCGTGTTCGAATTAATAGGGGAATTGATTTTCACACAAAGATGGCCGCCATCCGCAAAATATTGGGCTAATGACCTATTAGTTTCGTCAAAGAATGCTCCCTCCATAAAGGTATGTTGATGCAAAATTTGGTAGAGATAGGATGATTAGGTTAATCGTAATTTGATTTAAGCTTTGAACATTTGTGTGGCCGCCATTACGATTTCGTCTAGACGGCGGCGATATAAAACATGACAATGAGGTGCCCTTTGCAAGTGCTACCTCTGTACCAAATTTCGTTTCATTCGGTTTCACCGTGATCGAATTAATAGGGGGAATCGATTTTGACACAAAGATAGCCGCCATCCGCTAACTATTAGGCTAATGACCTATTAGATTGGACAAAGGATGCTTCCTCCTTAAAGGTATGATGTTGCAAAATTTGGTAGAGATTGGATGATTAGGTTAGTCGTAATTTGATTTAAGCTTTGAACATTTGTGTGGCCGCCATTACGTTTCCGAAAGGATGGCGGCGAAATAAAACATGATACTGAGGTGCCCATTGCTAGTGCTACCTCTGTACCAAATGTCGTTCCATTCGGATTCACCGTGATCGAATTAATAGGGGGAATAAATTTTGACACAAAGATGGCCGCCATCCGCAAACTATTAGGCTAATGACCTATTAATTTGGTCAAAGGATGCTTCCTCCGTAAGGGTATGTTGTTGCAAAATTTGGTAGAGATCGGATGATTAGGTTAGTGGTAATTTGATTTAAGCTTTGAGCATTTGTGTGGCCGCCATTACGTTTCCGACAAGATGGCGGCAATATAAAACATGACACTGAGGTGCCCATTGCTAGTACTACCTCTGTACCAAATTTCGTTCCATACGGTTTCTCCGTGATCGAATTAATAGGGGGAATCGATTTTGACACAAAGATGGCCACCATGCGCAAACTATTAGGCTAATGACCTATTAATTTGGTCAAAGGTTGTTTCCTCCGTAGGGGTATGTTGTTGCAAAATTTGGTAGAGATCGGATGATTAGGTTAGTCGTAATTTGATTTAAGCTTTGAACATTTGTGTGGCCGCCATTACGTTTCAGTCAAGATGGCGGCGATATAAAACATGACACTGAGATGCCCTTTGCTAGCACTACCTCTGTACCAAATATCGTTCCATTCGGCTTCACCGTGTTCGAATTAATAGGGGGAATCGATTTTCACACAAAGATGGCCACCATCCGCAAACTATTACGCTGATGACCTATTAGATTGGTCAAAGGATGCTCCCCCCATAAAGGTATGTTGTTGCAAAATTTGGTAGAGATCGGATGATTAGGTTAGACGTAACTTGATTTAAGCTTTGAACATTTGTGTGGCCGCCATTACGTTTCCGTCAAGATGGCGGCGATATAAAACATGACACTGAGGTGTCCTTTGCTAGTGCTACCTTTGTACCAAATTTCGTTCAATTCGCTCTAACCGTGTTCGAATTGATAGGGGGGGGACAGACATTCAGAGTACACCCACTCACACACACACACACACACACAGACTCACACACACACATACACACAGACAGACACACTTTTTCGCCCTGTGTTGATCTCATAAGTCTATTTTCATTTTTTGCAAAAATCGAAAGTAGGCTAATGAGGTGGTGCGCCATCTTGTTGAAACCATTTTAACGCACATGCAGTGGCACATCGTCTAAGAACTTATGCAGTACGTCTTCAAAGAATACCAAGTAAGCGGGATCCGTTAGATTTCGTGAAATAAGGTATGGGATACAACCTGTAGGGGGTATGGGACATGAGGTGATCGTTCAATGACGCTTATGAGATCACCTTTTGTCCGTGTGTCTGTGTGATTCATGTGTATGTCCCCCCTAATAACCTCTAAACGGCTGGAGCGATTTCAATGAATCTCGGTAAGATCATAGCACCATTCTGGCCGACCCCGACCGTGCCCTTCAAGTAGTGGTTACACTGTGTAACCACAGCCCCGGTAGGCAACTACGAGGGTTGTTTTTTAAGTAAGGGCCATTTTTTTTAAATTAACCGAACATTTTATTTTGAAACCACATTTATTTTTAGCCTATTTTCAATTTTGAAAAAAATAGGCTTATGAGATCACCTTTTCTCCGTGTGTGTGGGTGAGTGAGGTGTGTGTGTGTGTGTGTGTGTGTGTGTGTGTGTGTGTGCCCCTAATAACTTCTAAACGACTGGAGCGATTTCAATGAAACTCGGTAAGTTCATAGCACTATTCCGGACAACCCCGACCGTGCCCTTCAAATTTTGTTACGTCTCACTAATCCAACATGGCGGCTGTGCGAAGTATTTCACCAGCATTCAATATCTCCGAAACTATCACAGATATCACCCTGGAATTTTTTACGGTGATAAAGGGAACTACTAGAAGTTCACCTATGTACGTTTTGAAAAACTGGTAACTACAAAACCAACATGGCGGACACGTGAATTTGTGACTTTTAAATAGACGTTTCTCGCGAATTAACCAATCAAACGCAATAAAACTTGGTACAGTATATGTTTATACACATTCTAATGCACCGACATCTAACTCCGTTCAATTGTTTACATAACTACAAGATGGCGGATGTGCGAAATATTTCACCGGCATTCTATATCTCTGAAACTATCAGCGGTATCACCCTGAAATTTTTACGGAGATATAGGGCACTATTGGAAGTTCATGTATAAGACTTTCAAAAACCGGTTAACTACAAAACGAACATGGCGGCCAAGCGAATTTGAAAATTTTAGATAGACCTTTATCGCGATTTAATGTTCCAAACGCAATGAAATCTGGTACAGGAAATGTTTATACACATTGTAATGCACTGGTATCTAATTTAGTTCAATTGTTTACATAACCAAAAGATGGCGGCTGTGCGAATTTTAAAATTAAGTTTTTATTTCTAGTGTCGTAATCATGCGATCAAAGTGAAAATTTGAATAATGAACCTACGCAATAATTTTCCTTTAATGGTATATGACTCTACGGCCTATACATTTAACAATCCAAGATGGCGACCACCCGAAATATTTAGACGGCTCTGATTATCTACGAATCTTTTATACCAATCAAACTGATTTTTTTATGTTCATAGGGGCTATGAACTTAAGTTCACCTATAGGACTTTAAATAACCTGGTGATCACAAATCCAAGATGGCAGCGACGCGAATTATAAATATTCACATGGACGTTTCTCGCAATTTAACCATCCGAGTGCAGTGAAACTTGGTACAGTAAATCCTTATACGAATGTTAATCCACTGGCATCTAATTTATTTCAATTGTTTCCATAACCACAAGATGGCAGCTGTGTGAAATTTTGAAATCTCCTTGTTACTTCTTGTGTCCTAATCATGCGATTGAAGTTTGAATGCTACACGTACACAATAATCTTCATGTAACAGTACATAACTCTAGGACCTACATGTATAAAAGCCAACATGGCGACCATCCGAAATATTTAGTCGGTTCTCAATATATTCGAATATATTACAGCAATCAAACTGAAATTTTGTATGTTGATAGCGGCAATTAACATAAGTAGGATATATGAAAATAGGCTGTATAGTTCTTCACGGAACTACTTGTTAGGTTTTACATACCTTCCTCTATTTTTCTACATAGTTGCTTGTTTATTTAGGCACTTGTCGTACCTTAAAACTAAGTTCTGAAATCCCTGTGCATAAAAGTTTGCCGCCTGCTCTGACAACCTAGAATTCACGGATGTTTTCACTTCTTCGTCTTCGGCGAAGCGCTTCCCACCAAGATGACCAAGAGGTGGAAATTGCTCGGAGCAAGAAGCGGATGACATGTTGAGATGAAACATGGGTATCCCATTCCACCCCTGCAACCAAGCAACAGTCAATGGAATGGCGACACTCAACCTCTCCTGTGAAGGTCAAACCCAAGCAAACCCCGAAGATGTGAAAACAGCCGTGAATTCTTGGTTGTCAGAGCAGGCGGCACACTTTTTTTGCAGAGGGATTTCAGAACTTAGTTTTAAGGTATGACAAGTGCCTAAATAAACAAGGCAACTGTGTAGAAAAATAGAGGAAGGTATGTAACACCTAACAATAAATGTGGTTTCAAAATAAAATGTTCGTTTAATTAAAAAAAACGGCCCTTACTTTCAAAACAGCCCTCGTATGTATGATATGGAAATAGATTCACGAGTTCACTTTGAATTAGTGAATCCTTGATTTGCCTTTCATTCAAACCACGTATTGGCCTGGCCATTCTGCTTACTATGCGCACCGTTAGGGGCGGTAGTCACGTACTGTCATCACTAGGGCTAGGATTTTTACGTAAATAAATATTTTTTTATGTCAATACATTTTTTCTTCCGAATTTGACCGCCTGTGGACCGCATGGAACCTAAGGCTTTCTGGTTAATCTCCTCTTCTCTTCCCAAAACCTTCACTTCTGATCTTTCGCTCCTCCTCGGATATTACCAGTTTGGCTCTAATTTTAGGTGTTTTCTCCTAGGGCTAGGATTTTTACGTAAATAAATATTTTTTTATGTCAATACATTTTTTCTTCCGAATTTGACCGCCTGTGGACCGCATGGAACCTAAGGCTTTCTGGTTAATCTCCTCTTCTCTTCCCAAAACCTTCACTTCTGATCTTTCGCTCCTCCTCGGATATTACCAGTTTGGCTCTAATTTTAGGTGTTTTCTCCTCGAACATCTTGATGTTGTCAATTCGGTTTCTAAACACTTTTCTGTTGTGGATCACATCCACTGTGAGTCTACTTTCCTTGGCGTCTCTTTTAACCTCTCCTACCCACTTAGTTGTAGCCTTCAGCTCTGTAATATACTTGAATATCCTCTTAGTCGGTTCTCGTCCATTCTCACCAAATGTCCGTAGAATTTCAACCTTCGCTTCCGCATTGTGACAGTAATTTTTTCACTGTGTTTATAGAGGTCATCATTCTTTCTGTTCTTCCATGTCCGGTCAGCAGTTTTCTGTGGTCCTAAAATTTTCCGGAAAATTTTCCTCTCCTTCTTTTTTCCAGTTCCTGAAGATCCCCTCTTTTATTCAGTGTCAAGCACTCCGAGGCGTACAGACCCTCTGGCTTTGCTACTGTGCTATAGTGTCTGAGTTTTGCCTTGTAGGATATTGCTCGTTTGCTGTATCTGTTCTGGGTTAACCTATAAGCCAAATCCAATTTTCTAGCTCTTGCCCTATTTGCTTCTTTATCCAGCCCATTGGGTTCTATACATATTTTAAGCATTTTTTCTATAAATACATACATTCCTGCATTTAACTAATTAGCACATAAAAAGACATAATATTTACATATTTTAAAATCAGTATGCCTAGATCTATCAGTTTATTGCATTTTAGTTCTGTGTTACTTCAGCGGGGAAGAAACTGTGAGCTATCTAATCTTCATGCAGAGCGTATGTCAGTCTGCAACTGTGTTATTCTTAACTTGTCGCCCCGTGCCACTCACTGTGGAAGCCAGGGATTTCCTTGTCCATAGCCATATTGCACCACGTGCTAGACCTCCCCCTCCCCCAGCTACCTGGAACCAGTGTCACTCACATGCAGTTCATTTCTGACACTGTGAAGTGTAAGGTAGTTCTACGATGCCTAAAATAAAAACAACTGCAAGTTATCGTCTGTAGCAGAATTTAAAGATAATTTTACCTCTGACGGGGACGTTCTGTTCTGCCAACCATGTGGGAAAGCAATCTTGGCTGAACAGCGATCTCAAGCTACACAACACCTCAAGGGCAAGAAACATATTGCCGCAGTTTCGCGCCTTCAGAATAAGTGTGTCACGATAATCGTCGGTCATTTGTGCTGGACAACCCGAAGATGTATCTCGTGTATTGTAATGCTTCAGCAGTCAGTGAGACATAGCATAAATTGCATTATGTTAAAGTAACAACAAGTATTACACCCCAGCAAACAGTCGAAGCGCTTTGTTGATAACGTTTAGAAACACGTGTGAGCTCTTCAAATGCTGCTCCTGCCATCTACACGTGCTCTGGCTAAACCATCTAGGGCAGGGATCTTCAACCCGTGGCCCGCGGACCGCTTGCGGCCCACCTCGTATATTTCAGCGGCCCGAAAAACGATTTAGTTTCAATAATTCAAATTTGATGGTATTTCGATAGCCACAACAGTGTTATGTTGTTGTACCGATGATAAAAAGAACAAAGAGTTCAGAAGATTGCATCATTTTGTTGATTTTTAAATGTTATGTTATTCGTAGGCCGTAGTAGGGAATTTTGTAAGCGGCGAAGCAAGTGTGTCAACCCTGTGACTCAAGGTCAGTCAACTGGGACTGCTTTCCACGGTGCACTATTCAGTATCACCTGATCTCTCCTAGCGAGTGAACGCTTGTTTATGTTTTGTGAATAATGGCTATGAGTAGTGGCAAGCGAAAAATTGCTATTCTGTACTCCATTTGGTGTGAATGTGGAAGACTATCCCGGAAACATACAAATAGAACTTTCTGATTTTCAGTGTAATAGCGATTTACAGGAGAAATTTTACCTTTTGGACTTTTGGAGTTTTACTGATTGTTAGTTGAAAATTATCAATTTCCAGCAATCAGATCTCATGCTTTGTCGACAGCATCCCCTTTTGGCAGCACTTACATCAGTGAGCAGCTATTTTCCAAAATGAAGAATTTGTAGTCAAAATTGAGGAATCGTGTTTCTGACACTCATTTAGAGAACTCTCTTCATCCAACATAAAAGCCAATGTTGACAGATTAGTGAAAGATAAACAGTATCAGATTTCATTGAACTAAAAAAATACCATTTTTTTATTTTTTTTTATTTTGTAACATATTTTATTTAATATTGATTTCACTGTAATTTTAAAACAAAATAAATAATTATTTTAAGCAAGATGTTCAGTAAGGAACATATAGCCTACTTTGTTGAAATACAACGTGCTATACGGATATTAAACATGATTATGAGGTGCCCTTTGCTAGTGCTACCTCTGTAAAAAAAATCATTCAATTCGGTTTCACCGTGTTTGAATTGATAGGGGGAATCGATTTGCACACACACATGGCCGCCATATGCAAACTATTGGACTGATGACCTTGTAGCTTGGTCAAAGAATGCTTCTCACATAAAGGTATGTTGTTGGAAAATTTGGTAGTGATCAGATGGTTAGGTTGGTCGTAATTTGATTCAAACCTTTTACATTTGGGTGACCACCATTACGTTTCCGTCAAGATGGCGGCGATATACAACATGACAATGAAGTGTGCTTTGTTATTGCTACCTCTGTACCAAATTTCGTTCAATTCGGTTTCACCGTGGTTGAATTGATAAGGGGAATCGATTTGCACATACATGGCCACCATCTGCAAAGTATTGGGTATACTGTTACAAAATTTGGTAGAGATCAGATTATTAGGTTGATCGTACTTTGATTTTAGCTTTTACCATTTGGGTGGCCGCCATTACGTTTTCGTCAAGATGGCGGCGATATAAAACATGACACTGAGGTGTCCTTTGCTAGTGCTACCTTTGTACCAAATTTCGTTCAATTCGGTTTCACCGTGTTTGAATTGATAGGGGGAATCGATTTGCACACATACATGGCCGCCATCCGCAAAGTATTGGGCTGATGATCTTGTAGTTTGGTCAGAACATGCATCCCACTAAAAGGTATGTTGTTGAAAAATTTGGTAGAGACGGGTAATTAGATTAGTCGTAATTTGATTTAAGCTTCGAACATTTGGGTGGCCGCCATTTCGTATCCGTCAAGATGGCGGCGATATAAAACATGACACTGAGGTGCCCTTTGCTAGTTCTACCTCTGTACCAAATTTCGTTCAATTCGGTTTTACCGTGTTTGAATTGATAGGGGGAATCGATTCGCACACATACATGGCCGCCATCCGCAAAGTATTGGGCTGATGATCTTGTAGTTTGGTCAGAACATGCATCCCACTAAAAGGTATGTTTTGAAAAATTTGATTTAAGCTTCGAACATTTGGTTGGCCGCCATTACGTATCCGTCAAGATGGTGGCGATATAAAACATGGCACTGAGGTGCCCTTTGCTAGTTCTACCTCTGTACCAAATTTCGTTCAATTCGGTTTCACCTTGTTCAAATGGATAGGGGGGGACAGACATTCAGAGTACACACACTCACACACTCATACACTCACACACACACACACACACACAGACAGACAGACAGACAGACACACAATTTTTGGCCCTGTGTACTTTCATTTTTATTTTTATTTTTTTGCAAAAGGTAGGCAAAAAATTATGTTTTTCTTCCAAGTTGAAAGACAATATATATATATATATATATATATATATATATATATATAGAGAGAGACAGAGAGAGAGATATAATAAGATTAATTCGGCCCTCAAGGCATTTCATAACAAAAATTTGGCCCTTCATTAAAATAAGGTTGAAGACCACTGATCCAGGGGGTAGCTACAGGAATGAGGATATTATATAGGCTACAGTTAATAGTCGCTGCCCTTGAAGAGTGGAACATAAGTATTAGTAGGTAAGTTACGTTTGTGCAATGTACAATAGTAATACTTTCATATCGCACCGACAACGTGCAATCAGAGTATATTTCTTAATTAGTACTTTTATTTTTGGCGTTTTAACAGGTTATTAAGTGAAAATCCCATCGTGTATTGTAATCTCGGGCGTGAACAAATTCCCAAATAACTTTGGGGATTTGGGGAGAAGAAACTGGTGCCTTTATGCATTAGCTGGCTCCTTTCACTCTATTGCGAAGGTTTGATTTTTGTTTTGGAAAATATTGCTTTTGTAATAAATTTAATTTTGACATTGAGGCGTCGCAATAAATGTTTATTTTGATTGGAATTTGTTATGCTTAGGAGTTTATATTTTAGATTACTTGCATAGGGAGGGTCGAGATTACTACGAAATCAGTGGCGTAAGTTCGATGGGGAATGATTTGTGGTCACAGCTGTCGGCTGATGATTGTCATTACCCCGTCGATGCCTGAGATGTTATATTTTTGCTACGCATGCCATGGCCTTTGCATGTGTGATTTTTAGCCTACTTTCGATTTTTGCAAAAAATGAAAGTAGACTTATGAGATCAACACAGGGCGAAAAAAGTGTGTCTGTCTGTGTGTGTGTATGTGTGTGTGTGAGTCTGTGTGTGTGTATGTGTGTGTGTGAGTCTGTGTGTGTATGTGTGTCTGTGTGTGTGTGAGTGTGTGTATTCTGAATGTCTGTCCCCCCCTACTATCAATTCGAACACGGTGAATGCGAATTTAACGAAATTTGGTACAAAGGTAGCACTAGCAAAGGACACCTCAGTGTCATGTTTTATATCGCCGCCATCTTGACGGAAACGTAATGGCGGCCACACAAATGTTCAAAGCTTAAATCAAATTACGACTAACCTAATCATCCGATCTCTACAAAATTTTGCAAAAACATACCCTTATGGGGGGAGCATCCTTTGACGAAACCAATAGGTCATCAGCGTAATAGTTTGCGGATGGGGGCCATCTTTGTGTGAAAATAGATTCCCCCTATTAATTCGAACACGGTGCAACCGAATGGAACGAAATTTGGTACAGAGGTAGAACTAACAAAAGGCACCTCAGTGTCATGTGTTATATCGCCGCCATCTTGACGGAAACGTAATGGCGGCCACACAAATGTTCAAAGCTTAAATCAAATTACGACTAACCTAATCATCCGATCTCTACCAAATTTTGCAACAACATACCTTTATGTGGGGAGCATCCTTTGAACAAATTAATCGGTCATCAGCGTAATAGTTTGCGGATGGCGGCCATCTTTGTGTGAAAATGGATTCCCCCTATTAATTCGAACACGGTGCAACCGAATGGAACGAAATTTGGTACAGAGGTAGTACTAACAAAAGGCACCTCAGTGTCATGTTTTATATCGCCGCCATCTTGACGGAAACGTAATGGCGGCCACACAAATGTTCAAAGCTTAAATCAAATTACGATTAACCTAATCACCCGATCTCTACCAAATTTTGCAACAACATACCCTTATAGAGGAAGCATCCTTTACCAAATGAAAATGTCTTTAGCCTAATAGTTTGCGGATGGCGGCCATCTTTGTGTGAAAATCCATTCCCCCTATTAATTCAAACACGGTCGAACCGAATGGAACGAAATTTGGTACAGAGGTAGCACTAGCATAGTACACCTCGGTGTCATGTTTTATATCGCCGCCATCTTGACTGAAACGTAATGGCGGCCACACGAATGTGCAAAGCTTAAATCAAATTACGACGAACCTAATCATCCGATCTCTACAAAATTTTGCAAAAACATACCCTTATGGGGGGAGCATCCTTTGACGAAACCAATAGGTCATCAGCGTAATAGTTTGCGGATGGCGGCCATCTTTGTGTGAAAATAGATCCCCCCTATTAATTCGAACACGGTGCAACCGAATGGAACGAAATTTGGTACAGAGGTAGAACTAACAAAAGGCACCTCAGTGTCATGTGTTATATCGCCGCCATCTTGACGGAAACGTAATGGCGGCCACACAAATGTTCAAAGCTTAAATCAAATAACGACTAACCTAATCATCCGATCTCTACCAAATTTTGCAACAACATACCTTTATGGGGGGAGCATCCTTTGAACAAATTAATAGGTCATCAGCGTAATAGTTTGCGGATGGCGGCCATCTTTGTGTGAAAATGGATTCCCCCTATTAATTCGAACACGGTGCAACCGAATGGAACGAAATTTGGTACAGAGGTAGTACTAACAAAAGGCACCTCAGTGTCATGTTTTATATCGCCGCCATCTTGACGGAAACGTAATGGCGGCCACACAAATGTTCAAAGCTTAAATCAAATTACGATTAACCTAATCACCCGATCTCTACCAAATTTTGCAACAACATACCCTTATAGAGGAAGCATCCTTTACCAAATGAATATGTCATTAGCCTAATAGTATGCGGATGGCGGCCATCTTTGTGTGAAAATCCATTCCCCCTATTAATTCAAAAAAGGTCGAACCGAATGGAACGAAATTTGGTACAGAGGTAGCACTAGCATAGTACACCTCAGTGTCATGTTTTATATCGCCGCCATCTTGACTGAAACGTAATGGCGGCCACACGAATGTTCAAAGCTTAAATCAAATTACGATTAACCTAATCATCCGATCTCTACCAAATTTTGCAACTATATACCTTTATGGAGGGAGCATCCTTTGACCAATCTAATAGGTCATCAGCGTAATAGGTTGCGATTGGCGGCCATCTTTGTGTGAAAATCGATTTCCCCTATTAATTCGAACACGGTGCAACCGAATGGAACGAAATTTGGTACAGAGGTAGTACTAACAAAAGGCATCTCAGTGTCATGTTTTATATCGCCGCCACCTTGACGGAAACGTAATGGCGGCCACACAAATGTTCAAAGCTTAAATCAAATTACGATTAACCTAATCATCCGATCTCTACCAAATTTTGCAACAACATACCCTTATAGAGGAAGCATACTTTGACCAAATGAATAGGTCAGTAGCCTAATAGTTTGCGGATGGCGGCCATCTTTGTGTGAAAATCAATTCCCCCTATTAATTCAAACACGGTGAAACCGAATGGAACGAAATTTGGTAGAGAGGTAGCACTAGCAAAGGGCATCTCAGTTTCATGTTTTATATCGCCGCCATATTGACAGAAACGTAATGGCGGCCACACAAATGTTCAAAGCTTAAGTTAAATTACGACTAACATAACCATCCGATCTCTACCAAACTTTGCAACAACATACCTTTAAGGAGGGAGCATCCATTGACCAATCTAATAGGTTATTAGCCTAATAGTTTGCGGATGGCGGCCATCTTTATGTCAAAATTGATTCCCCCTATTAATTCGAACACGGTGGAACCGAATGGAACGAAATTTGGTACAGAGGTAGCACTAGCAAAGGGCACCTCAGTGTCATGTTTTATATCGCCGCCATCTTGACTGAAACGTAATGGCGGCCACACGATTGTTCAAAGCTTAAATCAAATTACGATTAACCTAATCATCCGATCTCTACCAAATTTTGCAACTACATACCTTTATGGAGGGAGCATCCTTTGACCAATCTAATAGGTCATTCTCCTAATAGTTTGCGGATGGCGGCCATCTTTGTGTCAGAATCGATTCCCCCTATTAATTCAAACACGGCGAAACCGAATGGAACGAAATTTGGTACAGAGATAGCACTAGCAAAGGGCATCTCAGTGTCATGATTAATATCGCTGCCATATTGACAGAAACGTAATGGCGGCCACACAAATGTTTAAAGCTTAAATCAAATTACGATTAACATAACCATCCGATCTCTACCAAACTTTGCAACAACATACCTTTATGGAGGGAGCATCCTTTGACCAATCTAATAGGTCATTAGCCTAATAGTTTGCGGATGGCGGCCATCTTTATGTCAAAATTGATTCCCCCTATTAATTCGAACACGGTGGAACCGAATGAACGAAATTTGGTACAGAGGTAGCACTAGCAAAGGGCACCTCAGTGTCATGTTTTATATTACCGCTATCTTGACGGAAACGTAATCGCGGCCACCCAAATGTTAAAAGCTAAAATGTAATTACGACCAACCTAATAATCTAGTCTCTACCAAATTTTGCAACACCATATCTTTATGTGGGAAACATATTCTGACCAAACTGCAAGAACATCAGCCCAATAGTTTGCAGATGGTGGCCAAGTATGTGTGCAAATCGATTCCCCCTATCAATTCAAACACGGTGAAACCGAATTGAACGAAATTTGGTACAGAGGTAGCACTAGCAAAGGGCACCTCATATTCATGTTTAATATCCCTATAGCACGTTGTATTTCAACAAGCTACTACAACCAACATTCAATCATACTCCTTGAAAAGGACAAAGAGTTATAACAATACCCATGCATTTAGGAGAAAGTAGGCTATATGTTCTTTACTGAACATCTTGTTGTTGAATGTGTTATGATTTTAAATTGTGCAGCAGCTTCATATTTTAGTGAAGAATATAGACCGCTAGTGGGATGATTTTTTGTAGTATGAAAAGGAAGAATAAGACCTATAGAAGGTTAATGGTTGATCGAAAAGCCTCAGCTTCCGTATTTTTTGATTTATGTTTGTTAGTTGTGTTTGTGAGTATTGATGTAAGTCCCTGGCCCACAGAATGCCATCCAGGATGGGTTTGCCTAGGCTAGCCCCCCGGCAGGCACTCTACGTATCCATGGGTCGTTGTATTGGGTGCTGATGACTGTTATTACTGTGTCGTGAGGGCTGCGATGTTCTGAATGAGCTGTAAGAGCTGTCTGATGGTATTATTGGAATTTGGCGGAGGGGTAAGTGGCAGGGGAGTAGTGCTGGTATGGTTTGTTGTTGTTGTGATCGCTGTAATTGCCGGTGTTGATGTTTGAGGGCGTCTTTGATGTATTTACATCCTGGGAATGACGCCGCGTGCTTGCCACCACAGTTTACACATGTGGGGGCGTCTCTAGGCACGGTGCATTCAGAATGTCGATGGGATCCACCGCATCTGTTGCATCTGGCGTCATATTTGCAACTATACGCTGCGTGACGTAAACGCTGGCAATTAAAGCATTGGGTAATTAGTGTGGAGTGTGGTTTCGGGGGTGGGCGTCGGGACGCCTGTTTCTCTGTAGGTGGGCTGGGCGAGGTCTGAGGTTGGGGCGCTGAGGGCGCCGCGGCGAGGGATATGTCTGCTGGTCGTCGCGACGCTTGTTCCTGGGGACTTGTGTTAGATGTGTTGCTTCGCTGCTCTTGTTTCCGTGTGGGCATGGTTCTGGGGACGTCTGTTGGTGCTGAAGTGTTAGTATATGGTTTAGATTTTGGTTTTGTTTTCAATACCTGTGTCCATCGTTCACAGGCATCCGGTGTTGTCTGTGAGGATTCGTGATGAATCTCATAAGGCTCTGTTTGTGTGTGCTGGGTTGGTGCTGCATCTGTCTCTGTTTGTTTAGTACTTTCCCCGATAGGATTTGGGTAAGGGACTAGAGTACTGTGAGGTGCGATGGCTGGGTGCCTGTTTAGTGCTTCCTGTAGTTGATGTAGGTATTGGTTGCGTGTGGGAGTAATGAGCACGAGGCAGTTGAGGGTTTCCTCAATACTGGCTACCTTGTGCTGTAGTGGTTGTCTATTTGTAACTGCATCTGTGTATCTGGGTGGGCGGATGATGATAACCGTGTTTCTGTAACTGTGTTGTGATTGTGTGACGTGATAGAGTTCTTCCTCAAAATTGAAGTCGGGGAAGCTGCGTTTGTGTTGAGTGTGAGTGCTGGAGTTGTCAGACCCAGTCGAGCCAGAAATACTCTGCATGAGCATGAGTGCTTCCTGAGCGTCGAAGGAGCCGTCTTCCCCCATCTGTGCTGTGTTATGTAGTGTGTAGTAATGGTCAAATGCGGTGTCAGACCGTGTAATAAGTGGCTTGGTCCTAGTTCGTTTCAGTCGCTCACGGTTCAAGTTTTACCGGTTGGTGCCAGGACAGTGAGCGACTTTAAACTAGCTTGCGTTGATTTGAAGAGTTCGTGGAAGGCTGCGGGGTTGAGTAGTTGGTGGGAGACTTGCTGTGGGTAGGAATAGGTATTAAGGGTGAGAGGTACCCGGTGAGAGGGAGTCGCTTGGCTGGGAATTGGTTAGGGCATCGATAAAGGCTTCTTTGGCGTCGATTGGCGTCGATGGGCGTCTAGGCCCATTATGTGACCTGGCTGCTGTCGCTTAGTTCGACTGGTGGTTGCTGGTATGCTTGGTACTTGGTACCAGGTACTTGGATGGCTCTTGGCGGTTGCTTGGCTGGAGCACAGTGGACAAGCTACCGTCTTGCTAGGCTGCTAGCTGACATGTGTGTGAAACCTGTGACCCATCAAGGAATAATGGCATCACATAAGCGTTGCGTGCGGACCGATATTGAAATGCGGGCTTGCGGGCCATGCAGGAACGATGTGCACGCAACCCCCTAAATGCTCGTGGGTCAGTCCCTATTGGTTGTACAAAAACAATAGATACACCAATGGAAAGATAAATGCATTCCCTAAGAGGTTTATTTAAATCATTTTTGTGATATCTGCCACATTAAACCGCCCACCACAATTGTAACATAAACATAGAGACGGAGATGCAAACTTTTTTTTTAACATTTCCCAGAGTTTGGCGCATCCAGCGGAGCCAGATGTTATAGGAGTAGCCTAGAATCGAACCGCACTTTCTCCAAAAAATGATTATTCAGTACAGCCCAAAAACTGATTCCAGCTGAACTCAAAGTTAATTAGTGAAACTGATGAGTGTATAATAAAGATTTGATTTACGGAACACATTTTCAATACATAAAACCCGATTTTATTGACCTACCTGAATATTTAAGGAGATTTAATGTTGGAGAAAGTGCACTTTGTCTCTAGGTCATGGATAAAGTGCACTCAGGTGTCAATATAAAATGTAATTTAAGAATATATCACATTTACAAGATGAAATAAGGCATTTTAGACGTAATGCATATCTAATTTACAGAAAAATGCAGACTATTACAAAAATTAAGGTGAATAAGTGGATTTTCAAACCATTGTAATTAAGATGTACATATTTTTACAACACCTTTCATGGACTCCTCAACGTCATAAATTTTGGTGTCCGAACAAACCATCTTGACAGATGAGTACCTTGATACCAAATCTATGGCGACAAATGGGAGGCTGCCATTGGTTGGCGCTAACTTGGAGTCATTCTGTACTTTCTCCGCAGGATAAAATGCTCTTCGTCTCCATTTTCTTGCCTATTTTAACATGGATATAGTGCAGTTTGACACCAACCGACCAGATTATTATATTCTTCAGACAATTCCGCATTGAATCATACAATAATCTCATTTTCGATAATTTTGGAGAAAGTGCAGTTTGATTCTAGGCTACTCAATGCACGCCAACTACTTCAGAATGTTGTTCTATCCTATTTCTTTAATTTGGAATATCTCCGGTCGATTTTGGTACAACCGTTCGCATTAAATGCCAATTTGAGCACGAACATGTACTTTTCCAGGACTCCAGGAGTTCCAGAGCCTGGAATTCAAGGAAGCCGGCATAGGAAAGTTGGGGACTTTTAATATGTTGCTAAGCACATCAAATAGGACCACTGTGCGAACGATTATTTTAAAATTCATTATTCCCACCTCAGACCCTCAAAATTACTGGACTATATGGGGTAGTCCCAGCGTGGTTGGTTGGTTCCTCAGTTTAGAGGCTGCGACAACGCGGTCATGTAGCCCCGTGTACTTTGGGTGTGTGAAGAATCTGTCTGATAACCGGTGTTAATTGTGATGATTGTATTAAGTGTGTGTTATCTGTTTTTAGCCTACTTTTACCGACAGTAGTGGCTACGCTGGCTAAGGCGCTGCGTTAGGTCATGGGGCCAAGCTCACTGCTGACTCGGTAGACGCGTGGGTTCGAGCCCCACCGTCGGCTGTCCTTGAAATGGTTTTCCGTGGTTTCCCATTTTCAACACCAGGCAAATGCTGGGACAGTACCTTCGGACAGGCCACGGCCGCTTCCTTCCACATTCTTGCCCAGTTTCATTCATCTTCATCCATTCCATCTCTCATCCCGACACGCAGGTCGCCCACGGGCGTCGACTAGAAAGACCTGCACTCGGCCTCTCAGGAGGCTACACGAAAAAAAAGCCTACTTTTCACATTTTGCAAAAACGAGGAAAAAGTAGACTTATGAGATCGATCCAGGCAATGTCTGTCTGTCTGTCCTTCTGTCCGTCCGTCGGTCTGTCTGTCTGTCTGTGAGTGTGTGTGTGTCCCCCACATATCAACTCCTAAACGGCTGCAGCAATCGAAACCAAATTTGGTACGAGTAAAGATCTATACCTGAATATCTCAAGCCAATATTTGAAAATGATGTCAGTTCTACCAACTGCTGAAGAAACGTAATTGAAATTTGGCTCCATGTTGGATATCTTGGAAGGTATGCATGGGAGCTATTCAAAAATTGGCACACATATAGATAATAGTATTTAAGTTTAATTTCCAGGAGCCCATACATAGCAGTGTTGCCAAAATGATTCGAAGCCTGCTGATAGGTCCAATGTTTAAATCCATGTAACTTCTACACCATCAATTTGATTTCAACCAAATTTCGTATGTACTATGTGTACATAAACACCATGACGTAGCGTATTCGTAAGAGTCACCAGGGCTGCCAACTGTTGATAAATGCTCTTCCTATTTTCTTATCCAAATACCAATATATCAGAAAGTATGCAAGCCACCAGCTTTAAACTATGCACACGTATAGTGCATGACATTCTATATTAATTTGGAGTAACTAATATACGTCAGTGCTACCAACATGATTCTAAGCCTGCTCATAAGACCAATTTTTAAATACATGTAACTTTTATACTATCAATTGGATTTCAACCAGAGTTCGTATGTGCTATGTGTACCATAACAGATATGACTACACGTATGCTTAAGAGCAACCAGGGCCACCAACTGTTAATAAATGCTGTCTCTATTTTTTTACCCTAATATCAATGTATCAGAAAGTATGCAAGCCAACAGCTCTAAACATTTCACACGTATAGTAGCTGACATTCTAGATTAATTTGAAGTAACTAATATACGTCAGTGCTGCCAACATGATTCTAAGCCTGCTGATAGGTCCAATTTTAAAATATATGTAACTTCTATACTAACCAATGGATTTCATTCAAAATTGGCACAACAATAGATCATATTATGTCAGATTATTTCTGACCATTAAATGCATGACATCGTTGCCAACATGCTTTTACGCGCGCTGATAGATCCAATGTCTAACTGCATGTAATGTCCATGCTATCCATTGGACTTCAACCAAATTTTGTATGTGCATTCTGTACCTTAAGAAATAGAACTAAGACTATATTCAGTCGCCAGACTGTAGTGCTCTATTGGGCTACATTAATTAGAAATTTCGATATTACCAACTTAATTTCGTCATTATTCTACAGGTAGATAGGTCCATATAGATTAATCTTTGGCATGAATCTTAAATTTTAAGAAAAGTAGGATGTTTAGTTCGTCACGGAACTTCTTGTTAGTAACAAGTATTTTCTTTATTCGTATCAGGAGCACCAATCACAAATATATGTCACAAATGGTAAACAGTGGGAATCAAATTCAAATAAAAAATAATAATGATAATAAAGACACAAACTATTCTAAATCTAATATTAAGTGAGGACATCAACATACAAGTCTGTTGAACAACACACACTCATCTGACTGCCAGGTATTCCGCAACCAAATTAAATGTTCTTTGTCCAGTAACGGGCGACGTCAATAGCATTCGGGTTGGCAAGTGTTAAAGTCTTCCATTGTGCATATTGCTGGACATAGTGGGCACTGGTAAAGATGTTGGATTATCTGTAGTTCCCCACAATCACAGAGGAGAGAGTCACTCGAAAAAACCCATATCTGCAGGTTCATCTTGGTTCTTCCAACTCCAGTCCGCAGTCTGTTGAGCGCCTTCCATGTTGCCCAACCTTCCATATGGCCCGGAGGAAGGCTTTCTTTTGGGGTCATCCAGCCGGACAGATGACCAGTTCTTTCCTTCCACATTCTTGCCCTAGCAGTGTCAGCATTGCCTTTAAGGCTGACTGTTGTCCGAAGGAAGCTTTCCCTAGATTTAAGGCGAGTTCAGGCGGGGGAATATCCAAATAGTGGGTGTGTTTGTGATGTGGATGTCTTAAATCTTTCCTTGTTCGCTGCTACCTCCCTGCTTATCTCCCCAGGAGCAATACCAGCTAAGCAGTGGACTTTCTCAACTGGAGTAGGCTTCAAGCAACCAATAATGATTCTGCAGCTTTCGTTGAGTTCAGTGTCAACTTGTTTAGTGTGTGCTGATTTATACCACACTGGACTGGCATATTCGCCCGCAGAGTAGCACAGAGCTAAAGCTGATGTTCTAAGGGTTTGTGGCTGGGTTCCCCAATTAGTACCCGTCAACTTGCGAAGAATGTTGTTTCTTGCGGATACCTTTTGCCTGATGTTTTGGCAGTGCTTCTTGTAGGTCAGTGTACGATCCAAGGTGATTCCTAGATATCTTGGAGTGAAACAATGATTTAGTAGCTTCCCCTTCCAATACACTTTGAGTTTTCGGGATGCCTGAATGTGTCGCAGGTGAAATGCACATATTTGAGTCTTTTCGGCATTGGGTTTCAGTTGGTTTTGTTCGTAATATGTTCCAAGCTCTTCCAATGCATGTGTCAGAGAGATTTCTACTTCATCAAAACTGTTAGATTGGGTGACAAGTGCAAGGTCATCAGCGTAAATAAAGCTTTTAGTGCCTTTTGGTAGTGGTTGGTCATTTGTATAGATGTTAAATAGAATAGGAGCCAGCACACTACCTTGAGGCAAGCCATTCCTTTGATTTTTCCATCTGCTCCGTTGTCCTTGAAATTCAACAAACAAGCGACGGTTTTCCAGGAGAGTAGCTATCATCTTCGTCCCCTTGATGTCGCCAGTTGTGCAGTACAGTTTTTGTAGTAGGATGCGGTGATTTACGGTATCATAAGCAGCGGAAAGGTCCACGAATGCCACTCCGGGTTTTTTTCTCATCTCGAAACAGTCCTCAATGCATTGGGTTAGGTGCAGGATCTGTGCTGTGCAGTTCTTTCCCGGTCTAAAACCAGCCTGTTGCGGTATAAGCAGTTCATCTACAACTCCCGTCAAACGGTTAAGTAGCATTCTTTCCATTATTTTATATAGGTGGCATAGTAAAGAGATTGGTCTGAAATTTTTAGGATCTGAATTTTCCTTGCCAGGTTTGAGAAAAGCAATCACCCGTGCTTTTCTCCATATTTTTTGGAATTTTTGAGGATGCCAAGCAGCTATTAAAGAAATTCCGAAGCCATTCCTTCGTAGCTGTAACAAGTAAGGACTGCAGATAATCGATTTTCAAGTAGTTCCAACTTTGCTAACAAACGCCACCGTCAACGACCAACTAGTTCTGAACTTTGTCACTAGATGCCATCGCAGTCGCCTCTTGGCGACGAACGTTGGAACCTAATAGCGTCATTCAAATCTAACCTATAATTTAGCTTCACACAAGTGTAATTATTGGAAGGTTCTTTATCATGCCATAAATCTATGGCGTTGGACCGCCGGCTTCACTTCCCCTCCGAAGGAAGGCATACTGAGGGTTTTTTAACGCTCTTAAAGAATCCGACGACTTCGGCTGGGTTTGAACCCGCGACCTTGGGCATAGAAGCTCAGCATGCTACCAACTACGCCACCGAAGACGCCGGTGGTCTCAGCGTGTAACATTTAATATTTTAATATTTAAGATGGGCACAATTCCTATTGCTGGCTCTTCAAAGAGATAACCTGTGTTATTGTCAGGATGTATTAGTGTGAGAATTTGCATTTCAAGTGAGTATTGGGAAGGAGACGGTCGTGGCCGTTAGTTAGACACCATCCCGGCATTTTCCTGGAGCAGTAGTGGGGAACCACGTAAAACCACTTCCAGGATGGCTAAAGTCGGAATCGAACCCACCTTCTCTCAGTTTTGTCTCACGAGGATGAGTTAGGTAGATTTCATTAGAAAGCTAACTATTACAATGGGTACAATGTTTCGACTTCCGGAAAATTTCGACATATCTTGGCGTTTCACCTCCCCCAGACCTCAAAACTACCGTCAGTTCAAAAGTTTATATATAATTTATGTATATATGTAATATATATATATATATATATATATATATATATATCAGTTTCTTGTGGACACGATAACTGCCGTAATTTTGCACCAATCACTTTGAATTTTTTATATATGTATCCCTATAAAATCTCGGTCGAGTTCGTTAATGGGCAAAATCGGTCGAAGGGGATGAAAATGGTTTTTTTTCTTCGAAAAAGTGAAATATTACTATAACTCTCTTAATATGTGAAATATCGAATCCCTTCAAAGTTTATATTATGTGTCGGATAAGTGCTAAAAATTTATATTTAAAAAGTTTTTTGATAGCACCAACCATTGACCAATGGGGTGAAAAAAGTGGGTTTTTCGGGAAACATTAATCATATCTCTATTGATAGGCACAATATCAAAACCGTACAAAATGGACAATATTCCCCTAATAATTACCTACAACTTTTGTCTGAAAGAATTTTTGATACAACCCACCAATACGCCAAGGGATGAGAAAAATGATTTCGGAATTAGAAGAAAATGCCAAGAGCCATCAGAGGTTACCATGACAACGCTTCATCCCCTGCTCCCTTCATTGGTCTTGCTTTCAGTACCTGGTTCTAAGCCGAATAAAGCTTGCCACGGTGGGTGAGTGGTTATAGTGTCGGACTACCAACCCCAAGATTGCAGGTTCGCCCCTGGCCATGGTAAGTGATTTTTGAAGGCGACAAAAATCAGGACACTCATGTCATACGTTGTTGACATGTTAAAGAACCCATTTGAATTCAGTAGGCCGTGTTCAAGGGCAAAATTAATCTCGGGATTTTCCGCCAACACAAAGTTTCTCCATTCTCTACTTGAAAGCGCTGAAGTGTCAAGGAGTTTAGATATGTAACCTCCTTGACTTTCATAGCGTTCAAAGGAACGACGAAATTCGACATGCAAGCTACCCTCTGGGTGTCAATTAACAAAGCTTGCACCAGGCACCCGAGGCCATACGATATTATATTATTATTAGCCGAACAAAGTTGTTGTTTAAGTCTTCATTCTTTCGACTGGTTTGATGCTGCCCTCCATGCTTCCCTGCCCTGAGCTAATCGTTTCATCTCTACATAGCTACCTCACCCTACATCCGAGACCATCTGTTTAACATATTCTAACCTTGGTCTACCCCTACAGTTCTTATCCTCAACACTTCCTTTCATATCTATGTTTGCTATTCCTGTGTGTCTTAGTATTGGGTCCAACCATCCTATCTCTTCTCTTCATTAGCAGTCGCCAGAAACATCTCTTCTCCCCCACTCGTATTATTACCTCTTCATTTGTAACCCCATCAACCCATTTGATCTGCATAATTATCCCGTAACACCACATTTCAAACGCTTCAATTCTCCTCTATTCTGCTGCTCCAACAGTCCAAGTTTCACTTTCATAGATCACCATGCTCCAGACAAAGGCTTTCAAAAATGACTTCCTAATACCTAAATCTATATTCGATGTTAACAGCTCCGTGCCTGAGCTAAGCTACTTTTTATACCCTCTTTACTTCGTCCATCACTGTTGCTTTTGTTTTCTAAGTAACAGAAGTCTCATAATTCCTTTAGCTTTTCATCTGCTAATTCAACGTTCATAGGGGTTTCTGATTTATTTCGGCAGCATTCCAATATTTTTGTTTTACATCTAATATTTCTCATCATGAATTCTTCACTCAAGACAGAATCCATAGACTACCATTTAAAAACTCATTCTAATCCTCTGGCCTCACCAAGGCGGACCGGGTTCGATTCCCGGTCAATGCATGTGTGATTTTCGATGTGAAATGCCATGTCCTGTGGTTCGGATTCCACGTAAAACGGAGGTCCCGTGGCTTATGATCGCGAGATTAACGGTCACGTAAAACTACAAGCTTCTTTTAATCCTCTGGCATGTCGACTAAGATGACGATGTCATCAGCAAATCTCAGAGTTGAAATTATTTCTCCTAAAATCTTTACTCTTACTTTGAACTTTTCTCCAATTTTCTTCATTGCTTTTTCAATGTATAGATAGAGGTGTTAGTTTTTGTTAATTCGGGATAAAACGAAAAGTCATATTTAGAGGTTAGGATGTTTTATTTTCACGTATTTACATGTTTCGTGCCGCCCAGGAGTGAAATTAAATCGCGAAATAACGCGAATTTTGTGAATAACACCACAAATACCGCAATCTGAGAAATAAAAACAAATTTTCATATTTTTTCCCCACACCAATCCGAACATTTTTGTCCACAAGCCGATAATCGAATTTGGTTGGTGTTCAATTCGAAAGAATGATCGATTGTATAGTTTCGCGAGGGGTAATACTACGATATACGTCATATTACGATATACTGTCGATATTCTCGTTACTCGTTGGATTTTAGCGCTGTGGTAAACAGCTGTTATATCGCGGCGTGAATAGTTTGGCCGACTACCTCCAAAAGGTTATGTGATAGTTGTTCATAATGTAAACTACGTTTGCCTCCTGTTACATCGGTAGCGAGTGTAAATTATAGTAGAGAATTCTATATAATTTAATAAAAAGTGCGCAAATTGTGCGTTATCATCGAAGCTAGTGTGTTATTTGCGTGAATCAGTTGGCGACCACGTGTTCGTCGTATTAGTTCCGAACTTAGCAGTACAGGAAGATGAGACGCGACATAATTTAAATATTATGACACGAATTCAGAAATAAATTTTGCGTGTGGTTACGAATTTATACTGGCGTGTGACTACAGTCAACCGTGTGATAACAGTGTTTGTTACTGGGCATCGCTCAGTTGAGTTTAAAAATGCCGAAGGTAGCTGTTTCTGCCACAGACAGACTTAAAGAATATAAGAATGAAGGATTTATAATTTCTTGTGGCATTCTTATGTGCAAATATTGTGATTGTCGGTTAGATTATCGCAGGAAAGATGCATTAGACAAACATTGCAAATCGGAGAAGCATTCAAAACGCCGAGAAAATTCGCGTCTTGAAGTTAGTGTTCCTAGAGTGGCCACCTTGAAAGAAACATTATCAAATGCTAGTCGTGTGAAGGATATGAAAGAAGAGTTTATTTTGGACACTACTACTGCGTTTGTGAAAGCTAATATACCAGTAGAGAAACTAGACAATCCTGCTATCCGTACTTGGTTTAATAAGTACGTTCGCGGAAGTGGAGATTTACCATCAGCAAATCAGATTCGTCAGAAATACATCCCCATGATTGGCGAAAGAAGGAGGGAAGAAATTAGGGAAGATATAAAAAACAAAGACGTGTTTCTGCTATGTGACGAAACAACTGACAAGAATGGTAGGTGTGTTTTCAACATTCTTTTTCATCCATCAGTACCATCAACTGAAATGAACACCCATCTGGCTGCCTCTGTTGTTCTAGATTCTGCCAATAGCGTAAATTGCTCCAATGCGATATTAGACACCTTGAATTCCTATGAAATTGAACGGGAGCGTGTAGTGGCAGTAGTTACGGACTCAGCACGCTACATGACAAAATGTGTAACTACTCTTCAAGGATTGATCGAAGAATTAAGTCATGTCCAGTGCTGGGCTCATAAAGTCAATCTTATCGGCTGCGTATTTGAAAACGAGCTGGACGAATTGAACATGTCTATAGTAAAGACAAAGAATGCCTTTTTAAATACGCGAAAAAGAAAAGTCAATTACGTTGCATTTCTAAGGGAGAAATATGAAAACACAGAAAAAGAGAATGAAATTCTAGCTTTTCCAATGCCTGTATGTACAAGATGGAATTCATGGTTTAAGGCTGCAATGTATATGGCCACGCATGTGGAAGCTCTGGTAGAATTTTTCAAAACATTGGAAGATTCAAATTCTGGGGTCAAATTTTTCCAACAAGCATCGACTTCAACAATACAATTTATACAATTACAAGCATTGTATGTTTCTGTTGTTGGTGCCTCTCTTATGGACTTGCTTAATTTCTTGGAGGGATCTAAGTACCCAACAATTCACTTACTGGCTGGAAAGCTAGATGACCTTGAGGTAAAGCTCAAGCTATTAGGCGATGGTGGAATGTTCAATCATACGATCCTCCAGAACTTGGAACAGCTTCCTCAAAAGATGCAGATAAAGGTTAAGTCCAATCTTACGTGTGTTGCCCAGTCAGCTCTAGTGAAATTCAGGACTTTAAGGACCACGGATCCAGCCAGGAAGACTGTAGAAGCCATCGGGTCATTGTTTGATCCTCGGCATGCACCTAAGAACGTATTTCCCACAGAACTGTTCCAATTTAAGAAGAATGCCCCATTTCTTACGAAGATGGAGTCTCAACAGTTTTTAGAGGCTCACAGCATTTACCTGACTGCAATCAAGAACCAACTGCGTCATGAAGATAATGTGAATGTTCCAGAGATCATCATGGGATTAAGGCCTGCTCACCGAGACTATGCAACAGCCGCATTAAAGTGTGTGTGGTATCCTTGTTCAAATGTGGATTCTGAAAGGTCATTTTCGAAATACAGTCTCATAGTAAGTGATAGGAGGCGAAAATTGACAGCTGCAAATGCTGAGACTTTAACCATGATCTACTTCCAGTGATTTCACCGCAGTACAGTATTTGGATAAAACTGAAAAAGGTATTCACTGAAATGTGTTTCGAGATGGTGAATGTAAAATAAAAATGTGACTTCCATATAAGTATTATTTCATTCTTCCATAGCCATGTTTAACGTTTTACCCTGCTGTTTTGTTTTTTACTTTGTTTTATTAATTGTTTATATTTTTAAATGCACTTATTGTACAAACCTTATCGCTTTCCAAATTTTAACATGTCATCCCCCGAAAAAACAAGAAGTTCCGTGAAGAACTATACAGCCTACTTTTCATGCCAATGATGATTCTACAGAATATGAACCTATCTAGAATAATGACGAAATTAAGTTGCTAATATCGAAATTTCCAATTAGTTCGAAATACTGTATACCTGGCATAATGTATCCTAATAGAGCACTATAGTTGGCAGTCCTGATGACTGAATATATTCTTAGTTCCGTCTCTTAAGGTACAAAATATAAAATTTGGTTGAAGTCCAATGAATAGCATGGACGTTACATGCAGTTAAACATTGGATCTAACAGCGCGCGGAAAATCATGTTGGCAACAATGTCATGCATGTATTGGTCAGAAATAATCTGAAATAATATGATCTACTGTTGTGCCAATTTTGAATGAAATCCATTAGTTAGTATAGAAGTTACATGCATTTTAAAATTGGACCTATCAGCAGGCTTAGAATCAGGTTGGCAGCACTGACGTATATTAGTTACTCCAAATTCGTCTAGAATGCCAGGTACTATACGTGTGCAAAGTTTAGAGCTATTGGCTTGCATACTTTCTGATATATTGATATTAGGGTAACAAAAATAGGGACAGCACATATTAACAGTTGGCAGCACTGGTTGCTCCTTAGAATACGCATAATCATATCTGTTATGGTACACATAGCACATACGAAATTTGGTAGAAATCCAAATGATAGTATGGAAGTTACATGTATTTAAAGTTGGACCTGTCAGCAGGCTTAGAATCATGTTGGTAGCACTGACGTATATAAGTTACTCCAAATTAATATAGAATGCCAGGTACTATACGTGTGCATAGTTTAAAGCTGTCGGCTTGCATACTTTCTGATATATTGGTATTTGGATAAAATAAATTAGGAGCATTTATTAACAGTTGGCAGCCCTGGTATGTCTTAAGAATACGCTCAGTCATATCTGGTTATGTACACATACAACATACGAAATTTGGTTGAATTCCAATTGATAGTATAGAAGTTATATGCATTTAAATATTGGACCTATCAGGAGGCTTATAATCATTTTGGCAACACTGCCATGTTTAGCCTCCTGGAAATTAAACTGAAATATTATGATCTGTACGTGTGCCAATTTTGAAATAGCTCCCATTCATACTTTCCAAGATATCCAACATGGAGCTCAAATTTCAATTGCGATTTTTTAGCAGTTGGTAGCACTGACATCATTTTCAAATATGGCCGTGAGATATTCAGGTATAGATCTTTACTCCTACCAAATTTTGTTTCGATTGCTGCAGCCGTTTAGGAGTTGATAGGGGGACACACACACACAGCCAGACAGACAGACAGAAGGACAGACAGACAGACAGACAGACAGACGGACAGACAGACAGACAGACAGACAGACACACATTTGCCCGATCTCATAAGTCTACTTTTTCCTCATTTTTGCAAAATGTGAAAAGTAGGCTAATAATAAAAACACAAAACACCACCTTTTTAATTTTAAATCAACAAATCTTCAAAAAAATAACAACACTTTCTAACACCTCTATGTATAGATTGAAAAGTACCGTATGGGTGATAAGTTGCAGTCTTGCCTTACACCTTTCTGAATACCAGCTTCTCTCTTATATCCCTCGGCTCAAATAACTGCTGTCTGGTTTCTGTGTAGATTGTCGAGCAATGTACTGGGAGTAAATTGCGAAATTGCACGGGTGTTGGTCAAAGAATGTCTGACTGTCCAGCCATAACGAAGAGCGTTTAAAAATCCTTCAGTATGCCTTCCTTCGGAGGGGAAGTAAAGCCTGCGGTCCCATGTCATAGATTTGTGGCATGTAAAACATCCTTCTACAGACTAAACTTGTGTGAAGCTAAATTTCTAGGTTAGATTTCGTTGGAACGCTCTATTCAAGTTCCAACGTTCATCACTAGGTATCATTGATATCTGGTAGCGAAAGTTGGAACTACTTGGAATTGAACGGTACTTATAGCTCACCATATGCGTGTTCGCTGAAAGCAGCTACAGACTCGGGCGAGCGGAACATGTCCTCGGACACTCCCGGCACTAAAAGCCATACGATACATAAATAAATAAATAAATAAATAACAACTAAGTTAACCCCTGTCCTCAGTCTTCCGAACATTATGTTTTTGTTACCCTTAGTACGCAATCGCGTCAAAGAGGTACAAAGAGCTAAAAAGATACAGTCAGTCTGAGAGAATAGACTTTATATCATTTCAAAATGACTCATGCTACAAATGCTACACATGTTAGAAAGGCAGGAGGGCTCTTTCAACACACTCCATCACACATTAACTTAGGCTTCCCGCGCGGGGAACGGAGAGCGGGAGTTGCACTCTGCTGCATAACGTCACGCAGTCGCCGTCTCCGTATCGCATAATGCCAGACCCCAGGAGTAAACTCAGACTCAACAGACTCAATTACCCTTTAACTTAGGCTTCCCGCGCGGGGAACGGAGAGCGGGAGGTGCACTCTGCTGCATGACGTCACGTACTCACCGTCTCCGTGTCGCATAACGCCAGACCCCAGGAGTAAACTCAGACTCGGTGCATATGCACTGAACAACATGATGACGTCATACACGCGGTAACCGTAACGCATAATGTTAGACCAAAGCATAACGATGAAGTCGACAAGATCATTTGAAATGATAATACCTTCCTCCAGCTACACTTTTGATGCGAGTGTGGGGTTGAGTAAAATCTTAATGAAGGCACGAGGTAGGCACTGTAACATTACTACTATGAACTTTATTTTGTCTACTACTGTATAATAATACTAAAGATGAAAGAGGTCATTATAGTCATTCTTTAGAGGACAATAGCTTGCCTCTGTAAGTTAATTATAAATTTGTAAAAAAGAGAAACAGTCACACCAGTTTTAAACCCGATGACGCACCTGTGTCTCATGTCAATGATTAGACCACCAGTATCGTTTGAGAATGGGTCAGTGAGTTGTTGTCTGCAAGTTCAAGGATATTATGAAAAAACAGACAAAAAACGAAGTATAAAAAATGAACAGAAGACGAGACAAAGACGTTCCTCGTAATAATAAGAGACGAGACGAGTGGAGAGCGGGTGGAGGGGACCATGAATGTTTTGAAACCTGTTCACCGGTGTCCAGAAGGCCATGGAAACCATTCTTCGCTCGAGGCCATCCAGTGACGCACGCACGCTTCATACACAAGTATGCTATATTCTCTTTGACTGGGAGCAGGTGTCTTGTCAAGTAAACCAATCATATGTCGTTTATTTTGATCAGTGTATCGAGACTAAAGAAAACAAAAGAGGCAAGTAGTGCGGCGGCACGTTTTAATCTTGAGTAATGTGTTATATCAGCTCGTGATGTGAGGGGAATTATCAAATTGGTGATCAAGATTCTTGATTGCAAAGTGTTTTATTTTTTTGAACGTTGTAGTGTCGGAATTGAATACTAACCGTTACTAACTGAAAAATATTCGTTGGATTTTGATAATGTGATTTCACGTTCCTGAGACCAAGACATTATGCACGTAAGTATTACATCTATTATATCTAAGAATCAGTTTCAAAATGTAATAATCCCTCTCGGCACGAGCTTCTATGCCCAAGATCGCGGTTCAAACCCGGCCAAAGTCGTCGAATTTTTATGAGCGTGAAGAAATCTCTCAGTATGCCTTCCTTCGGAGGGGAAGTAAGGCCGGCGGTCCCATGTCATAGATTTATGGCATGAAATAGAACTTTCCACTAACTACACTTGCGGAAGTTAAAATTTGTAGGTTAATTTGATAACGCTATATTAGTTCCAACGTTCGCTGCCAAGTGCTGACTGCGATGGCATTTAGTAGCCACGTTGGCAGCTAGGTATCGTGGACGGTTGCATTTGGTAGCAAAAGTAGGAACTACTTGAAAAAAAATCGTCTGCAGTCCTTTTTACCTAAACCACAGATAACACACACTAATACAGCCATCACAATTAACACCGGTTATCAGACAAATACTACACACACCCAAAGTACATGGGGCTACATGACGGCGCTGTCGCAGCCCCTAAACAGAGGAACCAACCATCCAACCTCTTGGCACTCCGGAAAGCGGAGGTAGATTTCACGTGAAAAAGAAAAATATTTTGAATTTGCCAATTGTTGTACCGTATACCTACAAAGATGTCATATGCTTAGCATACGAGAAGCCCCATCTTCTTATAATTCCGAAAACATCGTGATCATCCCTTGGTGTAAGGGTAGTTCATAACATAAATTCCTTCAGACAACCTTTTTAGGTAATTTTTAGAGGATTATTGACCTTTTTAAACAGCTTTGATATTGAGCCGATTAAGGGAGGTATGAATTCTTTTTCACCCAAAACTCCATTTTTCCTATCTCTTTGGTCAATAGGTGCTATAAAAAAACTCTACGGAGATAGGTGTTTGGCTCTTATACGAAAAAATAAACGAACTTTGAATTGATTCATTTTTCACGCCTCTTGCCATTTCCACCCCCGTGGTCCCCAGACCGAGATTTTAAATGGTTCTATTTTACGTATACATTTGAATGTTATTGGTGCAAAATGACCAGTATAAAATAGCGGTTTCAGTGGCGTAGTTGGTAGCATGCTGAGCTGCTATGCCCAAGTTCGTGGGTTCAAACCCGGCCGAAGTCGTCGGATATTTTAAGAGCGTAAAAATCCCTTACTATGCCTTCCTCCGTGGGGGGAGTAAAGCCGGCGGTCCCATGTCACATTTATGGCATGATAAAGAACCTTCCACTAACTACACTTGTGTGAAGCTAAATTATAGGTTAGATTTGACTAAAGCTCATAGGTTCACCGACGACAGTGGCATCTAGTAACCAAGCTCAGAACTAGTAGGTCGTTCACGATGGCGTTTGGTAGCAAAAGTTGGAACTACTTGAAAAATCGAATGTCTGCAGTCCTCACTTGAATTAAAAACAGAAACACACTCTAATACAGCCATCACATTTCACACCGGTTATCATACAGATTCTACACACACCCAAAGTACACGGCGATACATGACCGCGATCTCGCAGCCCCTAAACTGGGGAACCAACCAACTGTATACAAATGTTTGAACGGATAGTGGTTTTAGGGTCTGGGGAATGTGAAACGTGAAGATATGTCGAAATTTTCCGGAAGTCGGAACATGATGGCCATTGCATAATTAGCGTTATAATGAAATCTACCTAAAATCGACGTTTTTCATGGCGTGCCTCGCTCGGAAGTGATGGGCTCCATCACAGCAACGCTGTACAGCTTTTCCTGGAGCGGGTAGCTGGTGAACGATGTGTTATTTCCGCCTACAAATACAAACCGATATAAATTAAGTGAGTTAATTTACATATTTCACAGTCATACAGCATAACTTTTTGATGTATAAGGATTACATCGCGTCCAAGAACTACATTTTCTAACCACCCCGAGCCGAGAAAAAGTTACCTTACAAAAATGATAACAACTTTTTTTCTTGGACACGCAAAATTTTGAAATTAATAAACCAGTTATACAACATTCCAATGTATATTGTGTTAAAATTTGGATTCGATCTGATGAGGGTTTTTGAGATAATAATTCTTAAATGTGACGCATGGTTGAAACACGCTTAAAAACGTGCACTTTTTGTGCTCCAACTGCTACAAAAAATATTAAAATATAAATTAAAAATTCCAAACCTACATGAGCTAACGTAAAATAGAACGACGAAAATGTTGATGTTATTGGATTTCACATAGGTGTATTGGTTACTCCACAAACAACCTTCAAACTCGAGTACACATAATACTTTGGTCGACAGTAGTTCTGAACTTGGTTAGTTGGCTCCTGGCGACGAATGTTGGAACTTAAGAGCGTTAGTCAAATCTAACCTATAATTTAGCTTCACACAAGTGTAATTAGTGGATGGTTATTGATCATGCCATAAATCTATGACATAGGACCAGCCGGCTTTATTTCCCCTCCGAAGGAAAGCATACTGAGGGATTTTAAACCCTCTTTAAAACAGTCCGACGACTTCGGCCGGGTTTGAACCTGTGACCTCGAGCATAGAAGCTCAGCATGCTAACAACTACGCCACCGAAGACGCCCTATTTATTTGTTTAGCCTATGTGAGTTACCAGAATATTGGCAAGGCGGTGATGAGTTTACTTGATGCATTTTTTAAAAAACAGTCTAGTGTAGGCCTTTAAGAAATTAGACCACCTCGTGACCAAGCGGCTAGCATTCTTGGTTGTCACCCTTGAGGTCCGGGTTCGATTCCCAGGTCTGCCAAGAAATGTAATTCTGGTCTGAGGACAGAAACAGGGTACACTCAACCTCGTGAGGCTAAACTGAGAAGAGATGGTTTCGATTCCCACCTCACCCTTCATGGCAGTGGTCTTCCGCTGTTTCCCACTTTTACTCCAGGCAAACACCGGGATGGTAACTAACTTAAGGCCACGACCACATCATTCCCAATCTTCACCTGAGTTACAAATACAGTACACACACTACTACAGACACCACATTAACACAGGCTATGAGCCTTTTTTATATTGGTTTTACGTCCCTTTTAGGTAGAGTACTGTGGATTTTATAAAAGCCGGAGTGCTGGAAGTTAGTCCCAAAGGGGATCTTTAACGTGCCAGTAAATCCACTGGGAAACGGATTCGATCTTGCAACCTTGGGGACATCAAGCGAGAACGTTACCACTGCAGCCAGTCGGACAAATTTACACACACCTAAGTACATGGGGCTATATGACCACGTTTTGTCCAAGTCCCTCAAATGAATCGACAACAATACGTGTTGACCGACTGGAAACCAATTATTTTAAACTATATTGCAAAATGTATGTCTATCTACCCCTTAGCCAACGATTTGGCCATGTTGCCACACCGAATCTCATAAGATCTTTGTAGTTTGCTGTACATGTCAGTTCTATTTTGATCAGTGCATCAACGATTACATCAGCAACAACAAAAGCACCAAGTGTTATGGGTCGTTTTGATTGTGACTAATGGATTGTACCGGTTCATAATGCGAGGCGAATTGGCAAGGTGGTTGGTCAGTTTTCTTGATTGTAAAGATTTCTCTCTCTTATACATGGTTGAGAAATGAATTAAATATTTGGCCAATGGAATACTCATCGTTTTTTTTTTTTAAATATTCGTTGGATCTGGATATGTGATTTTACATTCTCCTGTAAAAAATGTTATACACGAATTTTGTAACAGCCTCTAAGAATCATTTTACTGTGCAATACTCTCTCACCTTGACCTTCACCTTCACCGGGGGCGTGGTGACGCAGCGGTCAAGCTGTTGGCCTCTCACCAAAGTAGACCGGGTTCAATTCCCGGCCAATGCATGTGAGATTTTCGAAGTGAAATGCCATCTCCTGTGATTCGTATTCCAGGTGAAAAGGAGGCTCAGTGACTCATGATCGCATGATTAACAGCCACGTAAAACTAAAAACTTCCTTCTTCTTTTTCCTTTTTCGTCTTTCCTTTTTTCTCTCTCCTTCTCCTTTTCCGTTCTTTGATAATCATTGACCATTCTTCATTTGAACATTATTACACCAGTGGACCCGTGCGAGAAATCTCGCATGTTCATAAATCACAGTTTCCCCAATAGGTTTATAATGAGATACTTAAGGAGAAATGTTGTTATGTTTTTATTTCAACCAAATGATTATAGAACACTATTTACATTTCAGTTAGAATTCCAAGTTCTACGTTCCCTAACTTAAGAAGGCAATCACTGAAAATTGGATCATCATAACACTCACCGGTTATTCGATATTTATGAAATTATACGATTTGAGTACTCATTCCTTTGATTTACTGTTTCTGAAATCCATGCAAAATGATAAAGCAAAGACTTCAGAATGTTAAAATGACATGAAACTGGCGTCACAGCGGCCAAAATGTGAAATTGTCAGAAATTATGGAGCATATTTTCCTACAGCAAGAGTATATGCAAATCGCGCACTTCGTACATTATTTTAAAAGTCATGTTTTAAAGAAATTATAGTTATTTATAAAATTAGAGTGCAATTCGTCACTGGTAATGTCTATTCTCTTTCATTTGAATGCTCATTTGTCACGATCGGTCGCTTGTGAGCGCCGCACGAGGGATCTATACTACTGAAATAATATATATGATGATGATACATAAGTACAGTATTACGTAACAGGTTCTAAGAATCAATTTCTCTGTACAGTATTTGTCGTTTCCCAGACTTGTTTGATGAATTGCATGTGATAAGCCTGTAACTGTTTGGCGTATACAATCAAAATATGCTGGTATTGTTTGCTCTATTCGGGACCTTGGATACGAACTGATTGCTGTATCTCGTCACGGTATTTTTCAGTTTCATCGATAGTTGTTGTTGAATGGCTATTTTATTATATTCGAGTTTATTTTTCGTCAAATGTTCAAAGCACACGTAATGGTTTCCAAGAATAAATATAACGACCTTGTGACCTAACAGCGATAGTTAATAAAATGGACTCTTATGGCACGTTGGACTCATTACTGTAGAACGTATCCTTTTTTTGGTGCTATTTCATGAATTGTACAGTGGGTAGGGACCGATTTAGATTCCTACGTATATTCTGATCTCAATAAAATTCCATTATTACACTAGGCTACATGTAATATACGTACGACCTTTGTGATTAATAAATCCAGTCATATGAATTTTCTCTCCAAGTACTCACTAGTACTCTGTGAGAATGATGTCAGGGAAGTTAGGTGGCCAGTCAATACAATAATAAGAAGTAATCTTGTACTAATATTTTTGAAATAAAAGAGCAATGATGAGGCCATTACAACTATGATGGTATGGAACTTCCAAATTTCAAAAAAAAATATTTTGATTGATTGCTTCATTTAGCCTGGCAAGATTAAGGCCCAGTGGCCTTCCTTTACATATAACTAAATTAGCCTGGCAAGATTAAGGCCCAGTGGCCTTCCTTTACATATAACTAAATAAACAGACAACTTATATTATAGATAGACTGTTAATAATACTAGTAACGTTAATGGTTTTACGTCCCTGTTAACTACTGAGGTTTTTAGAGACGCCGCGACGGCGTGTCAGAATTTTGCCTCAAAGGGGATCAGTAACGTGCCAGAAAATCTACTGACACGGCTCCCTCGCATTTGCGCACCCTCAAATGCCAACTGACTGCGCCGGATTTTCGATCCCGCTATCTTGGGTATTGGTATAGAACTACTAGGGGACCAGTGAGATAAATCTCGCATTTCAACATTATTGGCCTCGCACGTCAGTAAGACTCGGCACGACACAGTTCTGGCATGGTCTATCGTCTTGTTTATTAGTTTTAAGATCTATTACATAATACGCTAAGTTCATCCGACACAAAACGTTAGCTCCTGAACCAGAATGAGTTAGAAAGTGCGTTTTGTGCCAAAATCTTCCAAATCGTCTCAATAGTACAGGAAAAAAAACTTGCATTTATTGAAAAGTCGACGGAAATATATTTATTTGTTTAAAAAGAGTGTTTAAACAAATAAATAAGACGATAGCCTTTGGTGGAACTGTGTCGCGTCCAGCCCGCATAACACTAGAGTCGGGTGGGTGGTCTGTACACATGGGGCGCACACAACCCATTGTGCATTGAAAATAATATTCAAACAGAATTACCCGCAACAGTGACGAATTACACTCTGATTTCATAAGTATTGACAATTGGTTTAAAAAGTGCGTTTAAACAAATACACATATTTATGTTCGACGATGTCGAAATGTAAATAATATATGTCAGAAAACTGTATCATAATGAGGGTCATTATAGTACTATTCTTCATTATGAAACAGTTTCTCCAGCCAATCAGAGCTCATTCATTGACCAATTAGGTAAAGATAGCTTCGCGCATGCGCTCAAACTCCAACATGTCGGACATTAATTACATGATTTGAAAGTTCAAATTGGATATCGAATCAACCATTGTAAGTACAATCCCAAACACAAAGACAAAATCAGAACGAACCTTTACGGTAACAATAAAATTCTATGACATACCGTATAGAAGAAATTTATGAATCTACGACCAGAAGTTAACAACACAGCATCCTTCTACATAGCCTAAATTATCGACATGGAAAGTGCACCGTCTGATATGTTCGCGTAAATAAACTGGCGAATATGAGACAGGAAATAGCACTGTACCTTAATATCCCCAACTCCAATTTCTACACAGCGCATTGCTTTCAAACGACTTTGGTGACAATATTAGTGAATGGTAGTTCTGATCGGCACTAGACATCATGCAGGCTGTAAACAATAGCATTGCCAAGCAAAGTAAATGGTCTCTGTTTTCGAATTTTTTTTGACCCACGCATGCGATCTGTTCAGTCAGCAAACCACCCAGCGCGCTTTGTTCACTAGCTGAAGTTACTGGATCCCACAGATATTTATGAATATTTATGTTAAAACATATAATAAAGTTATAATTATCGTCGAACATGAACAGTCGTATGAAACTCGCCTATAATGGTAATTAAGACACTCGCATGGAAATTATAAAACTCGCATACGCTCGTTTTATAAACATACTCGTGTTTTAATTATTGCCACTATAGGCTCGTTGTATAATGTACTATTATAAACGCCCGCATAACAGTAAAGACGGGCGGGAGGTTATTAAACATGCGAGATTTCTCGCACAGGTCCCCTAGTTTCTTTATAAACAAAATTCTCGGTATTTATAAAATGAGTGTGCAATTCGTCACTGCTCCGGATAATTCTCTTCTTTTGATTGCTCATTCGTTACGATCGGTTACATGCGTGCAAAAGGGGTCTAGAGTACTGAGTTATATGCCGAACTAAATGAAAATATCCATAATAATAATAATAATAATAATATCGTACTAGTTGAAACCCGTCAAAACATGACGGTCAATAGAAAAATATTTACTGAAGAATTTTCTCATATAGGCCTACTGTACATTCTTTGTACGATTATTTTTTGACTCTATTGAAACTATGAGGGCGTCAAAAGATTGCACTCTCAACATTGCAAAATACTGCTGGCCATGACTGAAAAATTGTTGGGGCAAATTGAGGCCTATACGTTCCTGAGTTTCCCCTTGAGCTTTATTGATTGTGATAAAGTATGCCAAATGAATTGGAAAATATTGCCTCTTAAAAGAAAATGATAGTGTTTTATCGGATGGTGTTAAATCAAGTCGAAGGATTAGACATCTCTGCCTAATTTTAACTGCACCTATTATTTCCAAATCCAAGCAATATGGTTGCATTTAGGAGTCCTTGGGAAACGTTCATATTTCTAAGCAGCATAACGGGCCAAGCGTTTGGAGTATGTTGCGGCCAGTCGTTTAGTTCCAAGGAATTCAAGAACTCTGATGAGTCTAATACAACTGGCCGCAAACCATCGCTTATATTTTTGGAATATAACGAAGAAATGCGATGATGTGCAATTCCATACATTTTAAAACAATGTGGACCGTGTGCGTGTGGCACAGTAACATTGGCACCAAATGAAACGAAGGAAGGAAGGAAGCTTGCAGTTTAACGTGACCGTTAATCTCGCGATCATAAGCCACGGGACCTCCGTTTAATCTGGAATCCGAACCACAGGACATGGCATTTCACATCGAAAATCTCACATGCATTGACCGGGAATCGAACCCGATCCGCCTTGGTGAGAGGCATACAGCTTGACCGCTGCGCCATGAAACGAAGGACATAGCATTGTACTGCCGATTAGTCCCTCTGAAATTCCTTGAGATATCATCTCCAGTGAAAAATAATTGTTAAAGCCTGTCAAATATTTTATATTTATTCAGATTAATTTTACCATTACAACAGCAAAGGTCAAAGTAACCAAGTGTAGATTTCTCGCAAGAGAAATACAGTGCAGAACGATGTTTACATTTGTTCGTCAAGGACACTAAACTGTAACGGCATAGTATCTGGAATTGTTTCTGAAATGCCATATTTATATTGGATTTTAAAAGTGGCTTCGTATTTTTCTCCGATTTCCCACTTTTTTGCGGCCAATGTTCTATTTCGTCAAATGGGTTTATTTATAGCAGCATTTCTGCCCAAATTAACGTCATTTTAAATAACACTATAGTGGCCTGCATCAACGTAGCCGCCAAATATTAAATGGCAAATAATAACTTACTTCCATTGCCAAAATCAACTGCGTGGTTAGACCCATTGTTATGCACTCTAAACAAATAATCAATAAACAATAATATTCACATATACAATGAATACTTCCATTCTCAAGTTGGTTGCTGATGAGAATGCGATGAGACTGATCGCCAATAATAAAATCCTTGCAATTTTTGCAATTTGCTTGCAAACGCAACTCAGGATGACGATCTTCATTTTGAAATAAACAGAATGAAATTGCTGTAAATAATGAATTTCCATCACCTGTTGAAGGTACAATACTTTGCATTTCCATGACAGTAAATGATGCAAGGGAGCATAGAATCACTTCGTCACTACTGGAATGAGCATAGACTCACTTCGCCAGCCACAGTAATGGAGGGAGTTTTAGAATTATATGTTCAGTGCTTGTCAAAGATCGTATTAACACAGGGAAGCCCATTCTTAAGGCTACATTCTGAGCTATTGCCCCGGATTCCAGGTTCAATCCCCGCTCTGCCAAGAAATTTAATTCTGGTCTGAGGACTGGAACGGGGCGCACTCGTGAGGCAAAACTAAGAAGAGCAAAGTTTGATTCCCATATCAACAATCTTGGATTTGGTTTTCCTTGGTTTCCCACTTCCACTCCAGGCAAATACCGGGATAGTTCCTAACTTAAAGCCTCGGTCGTTAACTCCCCATTCCCCACATTAATTACAAATGCACACATCAACACAGCCATCACATTAACACAGGTTATCAGAGAAAAGTTTACACTCGCACACCAAAATAGACGGGGCTGAGTGACGACGATGTCTGAGTCCATCAAATGAATTATGTTCGCCAATATGTTAACGCTGATGTATGTGTTTGAACTACTGGATATAAGTTCAATGACTTTAAAATTAATATCATTGCATTGTTGCAGCTTGGCAAATATTTTATATTTCAGCAGATCAATTTTACCATCACAACAGTAAAGGCCAAAGTAACCGCGCGTAGATTTTACGCAAGAGAAATACAATGTAGAACAATGTTTACATTTGATCGTCAAAGACCTTACACTGTACTGCATAACATCTGGAATTGTTTCTGAAATGGCCTATTTATATTGGATTTTAAATGTTGCTTCGTATTATTCGATAACACTATAGTGTCCTGCAATATCGGAGCCGCTAAATATTAAATGGCAAAAAATACTTCCATTGCCGAAATCAACTGCTTAGTTAGATTCAGTACTCTAAACAAATAATCATTAAACAACTGTCTTATACAATGAAGTTCAACATGACCGTCCAGAGACTCTCATACTCAAGTTGGTTGGTGAGGAGAATGCGATGAGACTGATCGCTTACAATAAATTCCTTATAATTGTTCCTGCCAGCGAAATGTTTGGCAATAGCTTGAAAACGCAGCGCAGAATGACGTTCTTCATTTTGATATAAACAGTACAAAACTGCTCTAAATAAGCTATTTCCATCACCTGTAATAGTTTATGGCAGTACATTTTGCAGGGGAACATAGAATAACTTCGCCAACTACTGGAATGAGCATAGGCATATACTCAATACTCACTTCGGCAGTCACCCTAATGGAGGCTGTTTTAGAATTCTATGTCCCGTGCATGTCAAAAATCGTATTAACGCATGGAAGCCCACCCATTCTTAGCTATCGCCTCGGAGACCCGGGTTACATTTCCTGCTCTCCCAAGAAATTTAATTCTGGTCTGAGGGCAAAAACGGGGCACATTCAGTCTCTAGAGGTATAACTAAGAAGAGGAAGGTTTGATTCCCACCTCGACAATCTTAGATGTGGTTTTCCGTGGTTTCACACTTCCACTCAAGGCAAATACCGGGATGGTTCCTAACTTAAGGCCTCGGCCGTCACCTTGCCATTTCCCACCTTAATTACAAATACACAAAGTAATGCAGCTATCACAATAATACGGGTTATCAGAGGAAATTTTACACTTACACACCAAAGTACATGGGGCTGAGTGACAACGATGTCGGAGCCCTTCAAACGAATTATGTTTGCCAAGTGTCTTTCATGGCGAAAGCAATTGTGGACACGCGCCAGGGCCTGGAAAACAACCTTTTCACTAATAATTTAAGAGTATATCGACGATGCATAATTTATAACTTTTAGTCTAGGATGCTACCAACTTGACCACCGAAGCATTGGGAAGAAATTGCAATATTAAAGTACATAAACAACATAGCCTACACACTCAACTGTCAGTTAATGTTCTTCAACGTTTCCCTTCTTAAAAATTCCCCTCTATAACTCTCCATCACTTGAAAACGCGCCATGTTTTGTGTTTTAAATATATCGATGCAATGGTGCTGCCATCTGTTGTTAGTTACTGCAATTGATGGCAGATATTAGCTCTTTTGACCACATGCTGTAATGAAATGGTAAAACGGAAATAAAACTTATTGAGAGGGAATGTAGGAATCTTTAACTGACATAAAACGTTACTAATAATCCTTGATAAAACAATATTTAACTATCACGTGAAAACTCGCCGTCAAGGCCATGCCTTGTGTTTTAAATATATCGACGCAATCTGCTCTCAGTTACTGGAACTATATTGGCGAGGTACTGCCATCTGTTGTCAGTTACTGGAACTGATTGCAGATATTCAAACGACGTATTGAGGACATGCTGTAATGCAATGGTAAAACTGAAATAAAACGTGTTGAGAAAATGTGTAGAAATATGTATCTTTAACTGACATAAAACCTTACTAATACTCCTTGATAAAACAATATTTCAGTGGAAAAAAAAAATACCGGAGAGAGCTGGGATCGAACCTGCGATCCTTGGATCCACAGTCAATCGCCTTAACCAAATAGCCACTCACGCACTCTATTAGAATGTCTTACGAAGCCAATCGGTTAAGTGGTTTTCACAATCTCGTGTGTACAAAAAACAGCTTAGTGTTTTAAATATATAGATGGCGGCGATATAAAACATGACACTGAGGTGTCCTTTGCTAGTGCTACCTTTGTACCAAATTTCGTTCAATTCGCATTCACCGTGTTCGAATTGATAGGGGGGGACAGACATTCAGAGTACACACACTCACACACACACACACAGACTCACACACACACATACACACACACAGACTCACACACACACATACACACACACAGACAGACACACTTTTTTCGCCCTGTGTTGATCTCATAAGTCTACTTTCATTTTTTGCAAAAATCGAAAGTAGGCTAAATACTGGAATGCAGCCGAAATAAATCAGAATCCTCTATGGAGATCAAATTGGCAGGTGAAAAGCTGAAGGAAGTAGGAGACTTCTGTTACTTAGGAAGCAGAATAACCAGTGATGGACGAAGCAAAGAGGATATTAAAAGTAGGTTGGCTCAGGCAAAGAAAGCATTTCTACAAAAAGGGAATCTGCTGACATCGAATATAGATTTTGGTATTAGGAAGTCATTTTTGAAAGCCTTTGTCTGGAGCGTGGCGCTCTATGGAAGTGAAACTTGGACTATTGGTGCAGCAGAAAAGAGGAGAATTGAAGCATTTGAAATGTGGTGTTACAGGAGAATGATGAAGATCAGATGGGTAGATAGGGTTACAAACAAAGAGGTATTAAGACGAGTGGGAGAGGAGAGATGTTTCTGGCGACTGCTAATGAAGAGAAGAGATAGGTTGGTAGGACACATACTAAGACACCCAGGAATAGCAAGCTTAGTTATGGAAGGAAGGGTCGAGGACAAAAACTGTAGGGGTAGACCAAGGTTAGAATATGTTAAACAGATTGCCTCCGATGTAGGGTGTCGGAGCTATGTAGAGATGAAACGATTAGCTCAGGACAGGGAGGCATGGAGAGCTGCATCAAACCAGTCAAAAGACTGAAGACTCAAACAACAACAACAACAGCAGAAAAGAGGAGAAATGAAGCGATTGAAATGTGGTGTTACAGGAGAATGATGAAGATCATATGGGTAGATAGGGTAATAAATGAAGCGGTATTAAGACGAGTGGGAGAGGAGAGATGTTTCTGCGACTGCTAATGAAGATACAGGCCGGACGTCTGTTTTAGACGATTTCCCTTGACCTTGAAGCCTGCGGGTGAGCCTGTACACAGCCACTCTCTCACCCTATCGCTTCACATTTGTCACCACCGATCTGATGTAACGGAATTCCAGACATGAGCACGTGGCGACACCGACTTGCAGACAGTACAGTCAACGTCGAATTATTGTGTGACGCGGAAGTACAAGTTACGAATTTACGAACAGAACGTCATTATATTTGCCAATGACTTTACTTCAGTAGGAGTGTGAGACAGCTTTGTCAATCATCGGACCGCTTGGGGCAGCTGATAACAACACAGGTATTGCAGTAACTCGCCTCCAGGTTTCCATTAAGATTTTTCACTCGTCTAAAACAAACGTCCGGCCTGTAAGAGATAGGTTGGTATGACACGTAGGATACCCAGGAATAGAAAGCTTAGTTATGGAAGGAAGGGTCGAGGACAAGAACTGTAGGGGTAGACCATGGTTAGAATATGTTAAAGAGATTGCCTCGAATGTAGGGTGTGGTGCCTATGTAGAGATGAAACAATTAGCTACATCAAACCGGTCAAAAGACTGAAGACTCAAACAACAACCGTGGCTAGGATTCTTGGGGTCACCGCGGAGGCCCGGTTTCGATTTCCGGCTCTGCCAAGAAATTTCATCCCAGTCTGAGGGCTGGAACGGGGTACACTATCCTCGTGAGCAAAAACTAAGAAGAAGAAGGAGAAGAAGAAATAGTAGGAGAAGAATGTTATTGGTTTTACGTCCCTTTTAACTACTGTGACTTTTAGAGATGCCGGGGTGCCGGAATTTCTCCTCGAAGGGGATCTTTAACGTGCCAGTAAATCTACTGATACGGCTCCCTCGCATTAAAGCATCCTCAAATGCCAACTGACTGCACTAGGATTCAATCCTGTGACCTGGGGCACAGCAGGCGAGAACGTTACCGCTGAGCCATGCAGCCAGTCTAAACTGAGAAGACTGGTTCCTACCTCAGTCGTACAGAAAGTGGTTTACCGTGGTTTACCACTTCTACACCAGGCGAATGCCGGATGGTTTCTAAATTAAGGCCACCCAAGTACACGGGGGTACATGACCACGATGTGGAAAGCTTAAATCAATTAACAACAACGTCATAAAAATTGCGTTAGAAAATAGTTCCACTTGAAGCGGCCATATCCGTAGGGAAAGAGGACGTGACGATGCAATGGTCAAGCAGCTTGCCTCTCACAAGGTGAACCGGGTTTGATTCTTAGTCAATGCAATTAGGATTAGGATTTTCGAAGTGATTGAGTTCATCCTTATCGCCTACCACAAGCGCCAAATTAAAAAAAACTGGAAGCGGCAACAGAACTCTCAAGAGCTCATACGTCTTCTTCCACTTCACTATAATTTATTATTATTATTATTATTATTATTATTATTATTATTATTATTATTATTATTATTACTTTATAACGTTGTGTACTATTTTTTCTGACCCCTACCGTGCCCTTCAAATTTTAATACGTCTCACCAATCCAACATAGCGGCTGTGCGAAATATTTCACCACATTCTATATCCCCGAAACTATATACGTATAACGCACCTGCGCCTCTTTACTGCGAGAGCTAAAAGCTCAAGCAGCCATAACCTCCCTATGAAGGCTTCCAAAAATATGGTATATTGGCTTTCACGGCCAGTGAATTAAAACTCAGCAATTTTTCTAAGTTTGTGTCGTGTCTTGTGTGCGCTTAATAAAAAGGGAGGTAGCGCACAGTTCGCTCCTGCGGGGGCCGAGCGGGGACACCAAGAGCCCGCTGACGAGCCAGCTTGATGTCCTAGGTAAAACCCCACACAAGAAACCGAGAAAAATTTCATTCTCTAATGTTTGCATGGGAATCGCCCGGCCGCAGGGTGAAAGGAACGCTCTGTAGTAATCAGTTGACTGCAATGAACTCAAAGAGTCAGTACACACAAAAGACACGGCAGAAGCCTAGAAGTATTGCTAGATCTTTTAGCCTACTTTTCACATTTTGCAAAACTGAGGAAAAAGTAGACTTATGAGATCGATGCGGGCAAATGTGTGTCTGTCTGTCTGTCTGTCTGTCTGTCTGTCCTTCTGTCTGTCTGGCTGTGTGTGAGTGTGTGTCGTCCCCCCCCCCCCTGTCAACTCCTAAACGGCTGCAGCAATCGAAACAAAATTTAGTGTGAGTAAAGAATATCTCAATGCCGTATTTGATAATGATGTCAGTGCTACCAACTGCTGAAAAATCGAAATTGAAATTTCAGCTCCATGTTGCATACCGTGGAAGGTATGAATGGGAGCTATTTCAAAATTGGCACACGTATAGATAATAATATTTCAGTTTAATTTCCAGGAGGCCATATATGGCAGTGTTGCCAAAATGATTCTAAGCCTGCTGAGAGGTCCAACTTTCAATACGTGTAACTTCTATACTATCATTTGGATTTCAACCACATTTCGTATAACATACATATTATGCTATGTGTACCATAACAGATATGACTATGCGTATTCTTAAGAGCAACCAGGACTGCCAACTGTTAATAAATACTGTCTCTATTTTTCTTACCCAAATATCAATTCAGAAAGTATGCAAGCCTATAGCTCTAAACTTTGCACACGTATAGTACCTGGCATTCTAGATTAATTTGGAGTAACTAATATACGTCATGTGCTGCCAACTTGATTCCAAGCCTGCTGATAGGTCCAATTTTAAAATGCATGTAACTTCTATACTAACTAATGGATTTCATTCAAAATTGACACAACAATAGATCATATTATTTCAGATTATTTCTGACCAATACATGTATGTCATTGTTGCCAAAAAAAATTACGCGCGCTGTTAGATCCAATGTTTAACTGCACGTAATGTCCAATCTATCCATTGGACTTCAACCAAATTTTGTATTCTGTACCTTAAGAGATGGCACTAAGAATCTATTCAGTCACCAGTGCTGCTAACTGTAGTTCTCTAATAGGCTACATTATGCCAGGTATACAGTATTTCGAACTAATTAGAAATTTCGATATTACCAAATTAATTTCGGCATTATTCTAGATAGATCCATTTAGATTGGCATGAATCTTAAATTTTAAGAAAAGTAGGCTCTTTAGTTTGTCACGGAACTTCTTGTTTTTCTATCTTTTCGAATTGAATGGTGTCTCATTAAAGGTAGCATAGGACTATGGCGCGCACTCAGTGGAACCACTGTGCACTAATTATACACTTTGTAATAACAGCCTACAAGATACAGATAGACTACGAAACATATTTTCCCACACTAACAGTGTAATAACGTGTTCTCCCAGGCTATTATTTTCTGACTGTTCTGACTCGTTAAAGAAACAAACACATGCAGTATTACTGTTTTATCTCAACCAATAAGCGAGGCGCTATACGAAGAATATCTAACAACAGGCAATCATGAAGTTGGTTCGAAGCTGCTACAATCACTAGAGAAGAATAGGAAACAAAAGTGGGAAGAAACAGTGAAAAACATGGACTTCGCGAAATCGAGCAGAAAGGCTTGGAGAGTCTTAAATCGTCTTACTGGAAAACATGTCTCCAAAAAGCAGTATACTAACTTGAGCCCAGATGCCATTGCAAATAGAATGGTGGACATTACACGATCCAAAAGAGATAAATGTCACACGAAAACAGTGAAACAAAAGCTCACCGAACTCAAACGTAGAACTCAGAAGAATGAGAAACTGTCTAGGCCATTTTCTGTTCAGGAAGTTGAAACCGCTATCAAGATGTTGAAAACTGGTAAAGCTGCTGGTCCAGATGGCATCTATAATGAATTCCTGCGAAACATGGGTCCACATAGCATCAGCTGGCTTACTTCACTTTTTACTTTCATCCTTCAGACTAACAACCTACCAAAGCAGTTTAAACGGTCAAAGGTGATCGCCCTTCTTAAACCTGGCAAGTCGGAGCAGAGACCTGAAAACTACCGTCCAATAGCACTTCTTAGCTGCATTTATAAACTTTTAGAACGAGTCCTTCTTGCCAGGATAGCACCACTCATTGAAGCTGTAACCCCACCAGAACAAGCTGGAATCAGGAAAAACCGAAGCTGTACTGATCAAGTCTTGGCCCTCACCACTCACATTGAAGCAGGGTTTCAAAAGAAGCTAAAATCAACAGCTGTCTTTATCGACCTGACTAGCGCATATGATACTGTCTGGCGACATGGACTGATCCTCAAAGTGCTGGAAGCTATCCCTTGTTTGGAAATTGCAAATCGTATCTCTAACATGCTTTGTGAAAGAGAGTTCGTAGTATTTCTAGATGATGCTAAAAGTCGCAAAAGGAAACTAAATAATGGTCTACCCCAAGGATCAGTTTTGGCCCCAGTTCTATTCAATCTGTACATTCATGACTTGCCACCAACAACAGCTACTAAGTTTATTTACGCAGATGACATTGCACTGGTAGCTCAAAGCAGAACTTTTGAAGATGCAGAAGGCACTCTTACAACCGATCTGGAGAAAATGTCAACGTTCTTCAAGTCCTGGCGACTGATCCCAAGTATGTCTAAGACAGAGGTTTCATGCTTCCATCTTGCCAACCGACTAGCAAACTACAAGCCAAATGTTGTATTTCGTGGTGAAAAACTAAAATACAACCCATTCCCGAAATACCTAGGTGTCACGCTGGACCGAACTCTGAGCTACAAAGAACACCTCACCAAGCTCTCTCACAAAATTTCCACCAGAAATAACATCATGCACAAGCTTTGCGGTAGTTCATGGGGAGCCACGGCGGACTGCTTAAGATTAACGGGTATCAGTCTAGTCTATTCTGCAGCGGAATACTGTGCTCCAGTATGGTTGGAAAGTGCACATGTGCATAAAGTGGATACCAAGCTAAATGACACTATGCGTTGCATAACCGGCACCATAAAATCAACCCCTTGCCACTGGCAAGCCACATTCCACCACCTCACCTGAGGAGGAAGGAAGCTCTGATCAGAGAAGCAAAGAAGATCTATGCTTCTCCCTCATTACCAATACACCAGGAATTCTGCCACCCACCACCGAAGCGACTTCATTCGAGGAGACCAACCAGTTTATTGGCCGACCAACTTCTGGCAAATCGATTCAACCTAAACCAATGCTGGCAGGACGAATGGTCAAACTCAACGTCTGGAACTAGTGCCCAGGAGATCAACCCAACGGTGAAAATACAAGGATTTGACCTTCCTAGAAAATTATGGTGTCGCCTCAATAGACTGAGAACCAGGCACGGTCGTTGCAATTACCTATGCCATAAGTGGGGTTGGATAGATTCCCCATTGTGTCAATGCAATGAGGAGGAACAGACCATGGACCATATCATCCAGCGCTGCCCTCTACACGCCTACTCCGGGAGCCCTAGTGATCTGTTTCATCTTCGAGAATGTACTGTGGAATGGCTCCAAAACTTGAACTTGGATTTGTGATTTGTTTTTATGTAATTCACCATACGATTAAATAAAATAAGCATCTAAAAGTAAAGGCTTGGCTGACGCTGACGGAGGTTCGGGTTCGGGATCTTTCTGGATCTGCCAAGAAAATTAATTCTTGTCTGAGGGGCTGAACGGGGTTCACTCAGCCTCGTGAGCCAAAAGCCAAGAAGAGGAGGGTTCGATTCCAAACTCAGCCACCCTGGAAGTGGTTGTGGTTGTCCATGCTTTACGAATTCTGATGATGATGATGATGATAATTGTTGTTTTAAGGGGCCTAACATCTGGGTTATCGGCCCCTAATGATCTGGGTGATAGCGAAAATGACAATGAAATGGAAACCATAACGATAATTAAGTGAGACTGAAAATACTTACAACAAGGAACTCAGATTGAAACGACTCACAAAATGTCGAGTGGAAATACTTACAAAAGGTAGCGGTAAGTTAGAAGGAAAATACTCACCAAAGGAATTTAGATTGAAAAATACGCACAAAATGTAGTTTAAGCTCAAAATACTTACAAAATGCAATGTAGATTCAAAATACTCAACAAAATGCAATGGAAATTCAAAATAATTCCAAAATGCAATTGAAATTGAAAATACGTACAAAATGCAATTAAGGTTCAAAATACGTACAAAATGCAATTGAAATTGAAAATACATACATCAAGATAGATTGAAAAAGGCCGGTTCGGATTCAAAATACTCACAAAGTGCAATGGAAATTCAAATACCTACCAAATGCAATTGAAATTAAAAATGCTTTCAAAATGTATGGTAGATTCAAAATACTCACAATATGTGGAAGCCCGCGATTCAAAATACTGTACCTACAAAATGCAATTTAGATTGAAAATACTTACAAAATGGAGTTAAGATCAAAAATGCGTACAAAATGCAATGTACATTGAAAATAATTACTAAATGTAGTTAAGATTTTTAAAAAACTCACAAAATGTAATTTAGAGACACCAGGAGCCAATTCGTAAAAACAGGGCGGAAATCTTAAAGAGAAAATGAACAACAATGAAAAGAATAAGAAGGCTGATTCCTAGAAGAATGAGGGATCAGGAAAGATGAGAGAAGGGCCAATGAAGACGGGGAAAAAAGAGACTCGCGAGGCCTCAGACACACTAATACCGTCAGGATCGGAAGAGAACTAGAGTTGACCAAGAGAGGTCGACAGGAAAGAAGACTGAGAGGAGCCTGGCGCAAGTAAGTGGAAGCAATAACAGAATCAGCTGGGGTTCCGTGGCCGTCAACCCACGCCCCACTAGATGTGAGCCCCAGGGGGGGGTCGACTTTTACTCCAGGCAAATGCCAGGATGGTTCCTAACCTAAGGCCATGGCCGCTTCTTTCCCAATCCTCCCGTAAATTACAAATGCACATACTTCTAACACAGGCTATGAGACAAAGTCTCTATTTACATACCCACGTACTGATACAACAACCACCCCGTGGTATATCGGCTAGCATTCTTGTCTGTAGGCCCAGAGCTCCGGGCTCGATTCCCGGGTCTACCATCAAATTTAATTCTGGTCTGAGGACTGGAACGAAGTACACTCAGCCTCATGAGGCAAACCTGAGAAGAGGTGGATTCGATTCCATCCTCAGCCATCCTGGAGGTGGTTTTCCATGGTTTCCCACATCTACTCCAGGCGAATGTCGGGATGATTCTTAACCTAAGGCCACGGCCGTCTCATTCCCAATCCACCCCTGGATTACATACAAATACATATTCTTCTAAAACAGGTTATCACACTAAGTCTCTATACAGTACACACACCCAATTACATGGGGCTCAATTTTAGGGTGTAGTGGGTAGCATTCTTGGCTATCGCGCCAGATGTCCGGGTTCGATTCCCGGATCTGCCAAAAAAACTAATTCTAATGATAATGATAATAATTAATGTTATTGGTTTTACATTCCTTTTAACTACTCTGGCTTTTAAAGACGCCAGGGTGCCAGAATTTTGCCCCGAAGGGGTTCTTTAATGTGCCAGTAAATCTGATGAAACGGCTCCCTCGCATTTGCGCATCCTCAAATGCCAGCAGACTTCACCGTGATACGAACCTGCAACCTTGGGCCCTAGTAGACGAGAACGTACCGCTGAGCCACGCAGCCAGTCAAACCTAATTCTTCCCCCAGGGGCTCACTTCTAGTGGGCGTGGGTTGACGACCACGGGGCCCCAGCTGAGTCCGGCATTGCTTCCACTTACTTTTGCCGGGTTCCTCTCCGTCTTCTTTCCTGTCGACCTCACTTGGTCAACTCTTGTTCTCTTCCGACCCCGACGGTATTAGGGTATCCGAGGCCTAGGGAGTCTCTTCCTTTCCCGCCTTAATTGGCCCTTGTCTCATCTTTCCTGACACCCTCCTTCTGTGAGGGGTCAGCCTTCTTTTTCTTTTCCTTTTACCTCCTGTTTTGTGCTCAAGGCCCTTAAGGAGGCAGGGTGTATGTAGCCCCTCCACTTCTGGTGCACCCTAGATAATGCTACACTCTCAGGGGCTCACGGCTGGTGAGTTCGGGAGTTGGCGACCCCGAGGGATTCCTGAGCAGGGTCCGTTTTCCCCTATTGTCCCTTACCTTTGGGGCGGACCTTCTCCTCTCTCCCCTCTCTCCCCTCTCCACTCCTCTTTCTTTTCATTATATTTACTTTTCTCTTTAAGATTCCCGCACTGTTTTTTGTTATTTGGTTCACCGTGTATCTAAATTCCTTTCTGGCGATTTTTTTAAGGCATTTTTAATCTATGTTGCTTTTTGTATGTTTTTTCGATCTAAATTACATCTCGGGATTGTTTTCAACCTCAATTGCATTTTGTAAAGATTGACAATCTAAATTGCTTTTTAGTAAGTCTTTCAATGCATGTGGCCGGGCCTTTTAGTGAGTATTTTGAATTTCAATTGCATTTTGTAAGAATTTTCAACCAACGCCGCATTTCGCACGAATTTTGAATCAAAATTGCATTTTGTTTGGTGGGCATTTTGCACATATTTTGATTCTCAATTGCATTTTGTGGGTATTTTGAATCTAAATTACATCTTGTCAAGTATTTTCAATCTAAATTGCATTTTGTAAGTATTGACAATCCACATGAGTCGTTAGAATCACCGTGCATTTTGTAAGCATTTTCAATTTCAATTACATTTTGTAAGTATTTTGAATGTCGTTTGCACTTTGTAAATAATTTGGATTGGAACTGGGATAGGGCCTATTTCAATCTGAATTGCATTGTGCATTTTCAATTTCAATTGCATTTTGTACGTGTTTTGAACCTCAATTGTATTTTGTACGTATTTTCGATCTCATTTGCATTTTGTAAGTATTTTGAATTTCAGTTGCATTATGTAAGTATTTCGACGCTACTTTGCATTTTGTACGTATTTTGAATCTAGCCTACGTCTTGTGGGTCTTTTTCAATCTAATCTTTTTGTGAATCTTTTCGTTCTCAATTCCCTTTTGTAAGACCATATTGTGATTTGTTTCCCTCTGAGTTTTTCTTTGTACGTATTTTCCATCTCAGATAATTTTCGTTCTAGTTTCCATTTCATTCTCATTTTCGCTATCACCCAGATCATTAGGGGCCGATAACCTCGATGTTAGGCCCCTTAAAACAACAATTATCATCATCATCATCAAACGTAATTCTGATCTGAAGGCTGGAACAGGGTACAATCAGCCTCATGAGGCAATCCTGAGAAGAGATGCGTTCGATTCCAACCTTAGTCATCCTGGAAGTGGTTTTCCGTGGTTTCCGCACTTCTACTCCAGGCACACGCCGGGATGGTTTCTAACTTAAGGCCACGGCCGCCTCCTTCTCAGTCATCCCCTTGGATTACAAATACACATACTTCTAACCAGTGCTTGTATTCAGGGTGAACGCGGGGATACGCGTACCCCTTAAACATTTGGAAACTTTTTAAGAAGAAATATTGTTACGGTACATTATTTTGTATCTAGTCTACTAACCCCCAAGCTTGCAGGTTCGCTCCTATCCGTGGTAAGTGATTTTTGAAAGGCGGCAAAAATAACGACACCATGTCATACGATGTTGGCATGTCAAAGAACCAATTTGATTTCAGTAGGCCGTGTTCATAATGGCAAAATTAATCTCGGGAGTTTCCGCCAACACAAAGTTCCTCATTCCTCTACTAGAAAGCGCTATTGTGTTCAAGGAGCTTAGATATCTAACCTCCTTGACTTTCATAGTGCTTCAAGGAACAACGAAATTCGACATGCAAGCTGCCCTTTGGGTGTCAAATAACAAAGCTTGCACCCGGCATCCGAGGCCATACGATATTATTATTGTATCTAGTCCGGAAAATATAACTTCCGACTTGAAAGTTCATCGTCAAGGCGCTGTTCACATCAGCTGAAGGAGATTTCGAGTAATCGTCGGTTTAAATCGATGTATCGAATCAGTTTCTTTTGTTTGGCAACTCGGCACTCCGTTCTTATAAGCACGCAGGCTATTGTTTGTTATTTTGTGCGTGTGGTTAGCTTTGAAGGATGAAGAAAATAACGAATTATTTAACATCCACCCTGGCATCGAAAAAGATGAAAGTTAGTGATATGAACACAAACAATGACCGGACTTTGCAAATTGCCGAAAATTGGAAGATCGTGATGTATTGTCGACTACAACTGAGAGTACCCCTTAAATTATTTTTAGAAAAAAAAGCACTGCTTCTAACTCAGTCTCTAACAGCGTTTACATTTCATTTACTAAGGCAACACTGAAAAATGACTAACAACACCATAATCTATATACTGTATATAAAAGAAAGTCGCGTTAGTTACACTATTTATAACTCAAGAACGGCTGAACCGATTTGGCTGAAAATTGTTGTGGAGGTAGCTTAGAACCAGGAGACGGACATAGGATACTTTTTTTTAATCCCGTGACGTGACATAAAACGTCAAAGAGAATACAAGTCACTATAAAACGTAACGCAAATGACAGCTAAAATAAACTCATGAAGGAATGGCAAGGCAAGTCGTTTTCAGGCAACAGTAGCTCTTGACGAGACACGGCCGACTGGATGCGAGTAGCGCTCTCCACTACCGGTATTGAAAATGAGGCTCTTAACATGAAAATCCGTTAGTTTCTCAACGTAATTTGTATTCTCTTTGAATCATCATTAACAATGCCGCGACAAAGACGATCAATCTTTCCCGACAAAGCCATACGATAATTAATGCAAGAACGATACGAAACATTGCGAATGAAAGGACTGAAGAATAACAAGTAATTGCCCGTGAAGAGCGCTGCGTTAGTATGGCTCGACTTCGTATATATATAAAAAAAGGATGTTCGTTTGTTCGTCTTTTATGCCTTCCTTAACCATTCATCCGATTGCGATCAAATTTTGGTGAGTTGTTGTGAACACTTCCGGGATGGTTATAGGCATAGTTAATCCAATTTACAATAGATAGCCCGCCAGTAGTTCAAACAAATGAGTGTTGATGATGCGTTCATATACAATTCATCCGATTGCGATCGAATTTTGGTGAGTTGTTGTGCAAATGCCAGGAAAAGTTAAAGGCGTAGTAGATCTAATTTACAATAGATGGCGCGCGAGCCACTTCACAAAATGGCGTGCGTTTGTTTCAAAAAAGTCCCACATGCGTTCATATACCATTCACCGAATGCGATGAAACATGGGTGACATGTTGTGTACACTTCAGGGAAGGTTTCTGGCTTTTTAATTCCACTTAACAGTAGGTAGCGCACAAGTAGATTCAACAAATGAGCGACGACACGCAAAGCTTTTCAACAAAATCCCGTATGCGTTCATATACCTTTCGTCCGATAGCGATGAAACTTGGGTAAGAGGATGTGTATACTCCTGGAAAGGTTTCTGGCTTAGTAAATCCATGTTACAATAGGTAGCGCACGAGTGGATTCAACAAATGTGCGACGACGCGCGAAGCGTTTCAACAAAGACCCGTATGCGTTCATATACTATTCGCCCGATAGCGGTGAAACTTGGATGAGATGTTGTGTACACTACAGGGAATGTTTCAGGCTTAGTAAATCCATTTTACAATAGGCAGCGCACGAGTAGATTCAACAAATGGGCGAAGACGCGCGAAGCGTTTCAACAAAGTCCCGTATGCGTTCATATACCATTTGTCCGATTGCGAGGATACTTGGGTGTGATGTTGTGTACACTTCCGGGAAGGTTTCTGGCTTAGTAAATCCACTTTACAATAGGTAGCGCACGAGTAGATTCAACAAATGAGCGACGGCACGTGAATAGTTTCATCAAAGTCCCGTATGCGTTCATATGCCATTCATCCGATTGCGATGAAACTTTAGTGAATTGTTGTGTACACCCGAGGAAAGGTTTCTAACTTACAAGGGGAGGATACGATGTATGGGTCACCGATTCGAACCATCTTTAGTACACGTGTAGGGCATGACTAGGTGTATACCAGGTGCAAGTAGTAAGGTGCTCTTCTCAGCCGATTCCGAGAAATTAATTATTAATTATTCGTAATTGCTGTAGCGCGTTCATGTGCGCTGTACGTTAACGTGAAGCCAGGAAGCTCATGGTTCAGCGGTAAGAGCCCTGCTTCGTAAGCTTGGGATCACTGGATTGAATCCCACCGGTGAGCTTTTTTTTTTTTTAACATAGGCAATTCGTACAACAGTAGGTGTCGTGAATAATGTTCATTTTGCAGTCAATTGTAATAACGTGTTATGTGAGCGGGAAAGGGGAGTGGGAATAAATCTTACAGGAGATTACATCCTCGTCGCGGAATTTGAATGCGGTCCACTTCCATCGGCCTTTTAGGCACCGGCACATCACTATAACGTGTAATATCCGACATCGTACAATTATTCCCACTCTTCTGATGTTGCTACCTCAAGAGCCAAAGAACGAATGCGGCATTCAACGTTTCCTGGGTGAACCGTTTATCCTCCTGCCCACCGTTATCGTTAGTTTGTGTGCAGGTGACCTCGCCAGTTCCGAACACTTTCCAACTGTAGCAACAGAGTATCGAGAAGGCAGTGCGAGAACAGAGTAACAAAAAGGCAGTGCGAGAGTACAAATATCAAGTAGGCAGTGAAGGAAAAAAAAAGTCTAGGAATTGCTATGTATTATGAGTGTGTAAAAAATAGAAATATTTGTGTGTTGATGAATGTCATGAATAGTAAAAACGGTAACACAACCAATACCCATAGCATGAGACACTATTTGCGGGGTACGGAGTGGTCTGATGGTTCACTGACGTGCAATGAACGGAACAGACTGGGCCTTCAGTGTATAAACGTATACATATAATAGAGTACACCTGACCATGTATAATACCGATGTATTTACAATGCCTCGACTGTACATTATGTAATGACACAAACGTTCAACCCCATACGATGATTTCAGAATCCCTTTTCCAGCTCACAGAACACGTTATTACAATTGACTGCAAAATGAACATTATTCACGACACCTACAGTTGTACGAAGTGCCTATGTTTACAAAAGAAAAAAAAGAGGCTCACCGGTGGGATTCGAACCAGTGCTCCCACGCTTAAGAAGCAGGGCTCTTACCGCTAAACCATGCGCTCCTTGGCTTCTTGTTAACGTACAGCGCAGATGAGCGCGCTACAGCAATTACGAATAATTAATAATTAATTTCTCGGAATCGGCTGAGAAGCGCACCTTACTACTTGCACCTGGTATACACCTGGTCATGCCCTACACGTGTACTAAAGATGGTTCGAATCGGTGACCCACACATCGTATCCTCCCCTTGTTAGTAAATCTATTTTACAATAGGTAGCGCACGAGTGGATTCAACAAATGGGTAACGGCACGCGTATCGTTTAAACGAAATTCCGTTTGCGTTCATATACCATTCATGCGATTGCAATGAAATATCGTGAAATGTTGTTTCCACTCCCGCAAAGGTTTCTGATTTAGTAAATCTATTTTATAATTGGCAGTGCACGAGTAGGTTTAACTAATAATCGACAGCGCGAGAATCGTTTCAACGAAGTCCCGTATGCGTTCATATACCATTCATCCGAGTGTGATAAAACTTTGCTGAGCTGAGTACAGTCCTGCGAAGGTTTATGAATTAGTAAATCCGTTTTTCAATGGGTGGCTATCAAGATTATTCAACAAATGAGTGACGGCGCGAATCGTTTAAACAAAATCCCGTATGCGTTCATATGCCATTCATCCGATTGCGATGAAATTTTGATGAGTTGTTGTGTACACGCCAGGAAAGGTTGTCGACTTAGTAAATCCATTTTACAATTGGTAGCGTACGGGTATATTCAACAAATGGGTGACGGCACTCGAATCGTTTCAACAAATTCCCTTATGCATTCATATGACATTCATTTAATTGCGATGAAACTTTGGTGAGTTGTTGAGCACTCTCCCTTGGATGTTTCTGAGATAGCAAATCAATTTTAGAATTGTTTAGAGGTGGTTAACAGAAAAATAATAAAATATTGGGAATCCAAAAGCACTTCAACTAACTAAGTCACAACGCCAACACTTTCTTTGATTGGCATTGTAACGCATGTCGGGTACAACCAAAACTGTGCAACGGTACGCGTTTGGTGGTAAGTAAATTGATGAATAATGTGATTTACGCGACGATACTCAAAGGAAAATTCGAAGATGAGGAAATTCTCATTCCGAGGATCCCGATGACCCCAACCGATATGCCGTTTGAGTTTAAAAGACTTCAATTTCCGATCCGTCTTGCATTCGCCATGACCATTAACAAATCACAAGGCCAATCCTTGGATGTTTGTGGTTTGAATCTGGAATATCCATGTTTTTCCCATGGTCAATTATATGTGGCATGTTCACGGGTCGGAAGACCATCTGCGTTGTTTGTTCTTGCACCTGATAATAAAACAAAAAATGTCGTGTATCACAAGGTACTTAACTGAAGAGTGCAACCTATGCACCAAAATACATGAACAATAAAGAATCATTAAAATACTTAATTTTTTATTTGTATTTCTTAATGAAAAAATGAACTTAATAAAATCGAAAATCTGCTTATTTATTGCCTCTAAGGCGGAACAGAGTTCGCCGGGTCACCTAGTGTTTAATATAAATGTGTTGGTGAACAAGTAGACATGTGCAACATAAGCCAATGATAGCATGGCAACCACTGCAAATGGACGCTGAGATTTTAAGTGGAGGAGGGAGTTGCTTTAATATCTCAAATTGTGTTGACTACGCTCGAAGGAAACTGTTCTCACAATCATTAGGGCTTATTTTTCTTGCTATTAAAGTAATGCTCCTGCAGCTATAGCAACCAATCAACATCCGATTGGAAAATTTATACTTGAATAATTAACGCTAATTATATGAAATAACTAATTGTTTTGAGGGATAAGATTGCTGCCATAATGTTACAATGGAGTTGTTATTTCATTTGGGGACCTTGGACATCATGGTCATTTCTCTTATAGAGGGGGCGGTCATTCGTGGCCGGTCGTAAATTCGTGAGAATTCTTCTTAAAGCCCCAGCAGAACACTGAGACCACTGAATATTGTTCTGCACCCTCGGGATTCTCCCGGGTGGAACACTCGCTTGGCGTTGTCAGGGGGATGCACAGGGGGAGGCGAGGGCGGCAGGACGATGTGGGTGTGTGAGATGGGGGTGTGAGGGGAGGAGTGAATGCAGATGGAATGGATTATGGGCTCAGGATGGGTATTTCCTACACGTTGGTTCGCGGGCCACTCACTCAGTCGATGGCACGCGTGAGCGACCTTGCTGAGACTGCTGGTAGAGCAGACGCAAGAAAAGCTTGCCGAAACTCAACGATGCGCAGAGACCAATATCAATCGGCATATTTTAATGCTCATTGCGGGGCTCCTGTGTGACCTCCGAACGCTGATTACCGGGCTAACTGCACACTCCATTCTTCAACAACGCGGCTCGCTCCGAGACGCGGTCTACAGCTGTAAACCAAGCGTAAACCCAGCCTGCCAAGCCTGTGCAGACGATCCGTTCAGAATTGCTGCTGGCCAGCTACTGCCGCGAAGTGGGAGGGGCGTTGTATGCCATTACCGAGCACACCCAAACCCCCGAACATGGCCGAAGATCTACGCAGCATTCTTCGGCAAGCTTTTCTTGCGTCTCCTCTAGCTCACTGAGTCAGCGGGCTGGCTGCCGGCTGCAGCAGGGGGATGACAGATCATAGGGAGTGCGTGGGTTTCGATAAAGCTCCGCTATAGATGTTCTGCCAACCAATGAAGAATTAATTTCAGTACTATGTTTCCGTTGTTGGCACTCACCCAACGCTCACACCAAACCGACTGGCGGAAGCGGGAATAGTCCGTTTTGATTGATTTTCCTCGTGGTGGTGTTGGTTGTTTTGTTCGGTATTTTGAATTGAATTGAGAGTCAATCATGCCACTGCAAGGGAGGAAAAATTGCCAAGCACCGGGATGTAAGAATTATAATGATAGTAAGAACAATACGGCAATTTTCATCTTCCTGGAGTCGACCATGTGTAAAACTAGTGGACAATATGGACTAATCTCGAATAAAAATATATAAAGAATAAATGTGTGCATTTCATCTCTTGTTAGTTTTCTTACCCATTCTCCTTTGCATTGCAATAAAATTTGTGGTTTAGGGCTACGGGGAGGGGTGGGTGGCAGCCGGCATGCTAGGCAAAAGTGAGGTTATGGCAATATAGAGTATGCATTTGGACAGTTTTCTTTATATTCATCGAATATCCCAACAATTCTGTAGAGTAGGAGAGCAATGTTTAATTAGCGTAAAGGTGAATTAAGCTCTAGAACGGCATAATTCTGTCCTTCGTGACAAATCTATTGCCAACATTGATATATATCAAAGAGTACTATTTTCCTATCTGGACGTACATTTCTACACCCAGCGAAAGGCGCAGTTATGTTTGTGTTATTTTCATCAATAATCAATAACTCATCGCAGAACATAATGTTCAATTACGTGTAATAAAGGCTACATTCATATGGATTTTTACTTTTTATGTTGCCAGACTTGGTATAGCGGTACATAGCCTCAGACGGTGCTCTCTCTCGGAAATTCTATAACCAAAAGTGACGAATCTCTTATACTTACATGATCCTTGGGCTGCAGTGTAAGCGTAGTGTGGGGAGCTGGGATTGTGATAGTGGGGCAATGAAAGAGAGGTTCCTTAGTTGTAATTTAGGGATTAATGTAACAAAGCAAGGGGACAGTGTTGTTAAAGGGGCAGAGGAGGAAAAAGGGGAAAGCTGGCACACTCACCATTGGAAGTCAGGTCTGGAGTCCCGTCGTCGAGTCGTCGTCCATGTTAGGGGTAGCGTCGCCTCACCGAGAGACGCTAGCCTCAGGCGTCCGTTGCACACTCTCCTCCGTCAGACTGTCCTGAGCCCGTGGGTTCTCTCCTTATTTAAAGGCTCGATTAGTTAGTCCGTTGTCAGCAGTATTTTGCTTATTGTTTCTGTAGTGTTGCAAACTTGCAGTCGCAGTGTTATGGCCGTGAGGCAATAGTTGCTTAACTTGTGTGTAATATAATAATTGCGCTCTCTGTGATCTGTTCCTCATATCCCTTTAACATGGGATTTGGGAAAAGCTGTAGTTAGGCCCTTTCAAGGGTTGGGCTTTAACAATATGCGCATGCGCAGCCGAGGACACATTGCACACTTTACTTGGATTGATCACAAAGGTATGAAGGCTCACTGAGCGAGGAGACACCACTGCGCACGTAATATGCACCTGTCAAGATGGAACGGCCCACTTGTACATAATCTGAAAACTTTTCATGAGATACATGCTTTTATGAAAGCTACTTAAATTCAAATGAACTCTGAGTATTTAAATAATTTACTAAAGCCTACACCAAAACTGGTTATGTGAGCAGCTTGTAGACATTCCACAATCTTATACAGGGTGATTCAGCTAAGATGAGCACCTCAAATATCTACGGAACCGTTTAAGATATCGTCATTCTGTTTTCAAATTCTTAAAGGGGCTCAAACAACATGGTCCATTTCGCCCCCAGCACATACGTATTTACCAAGAAACCGGCAGCAACTTTGGTTTCTTAAATGGAACTATAATAATTTCACCCACTGTCATCTTTGGCTATCACTCGCGAACGAGTATAAAATTGTCTTCCAAAACATTCACTGGTGGGTTCTCAGGTGTATGTAGAGACCAATCCTCGAGCCACAAACTCTTCCACACTGGTGGCGAGTTTTATCATCACCAAGGTGCTGTGGGTTGTATCTTCTCATAGACTCCCGTTCTTTACGAGCGATTCGCTTGAGAGCCCCAGAACTCCGTCGGTCCTGCTCGAAACGTAGAGGGCCATTGTGAACGAATCGACGCCATGCCAGACGGTCAGCTGCTGTAGTCTCCTAATTTGGGATGTCACCCACTGTAACAACTAAGAATCAAATGACAATTTCAGTGATGTGCTTGTTTTGCAAATCCGACGAGTACTTTTTGAGATATCAAAGGTTCTCATACGTGTCGGCATTAGACAGAAAGCAATGCGCCAGCCGCTGGAATGCGGAGTGCATGATTCTCTTGCGTGACCCACTCCTTGTTGATAAGCACGCATACCGCATTTATTCCCTTCTATGCATACAGCAATGTGTGCATAATCAAAATGTTTGATGATTAACCAGACTCGTAAGAATTAACATTAGACGAGACGTTCTCAATGAACTAAATGGACGAGTTTTGTTACATTTCTGATTTTTGTAATAAAGTCAGTCGCAGGTCCGCCAGTACTAAAATAGTACATTATGCAACGAGCCTATAATGGCTATAATTATGGCTCGCATACGCTCGTTTTATAATTTCCATACGGGTGTCTTAATTACCATTATAGGCGAGTTGCATACGACTGTTTATGTTCGACGATAATTATAACTTTATTATATGTTTTAACATAAATATTACCGACAGTAGTGGCTACGCGGGCTAAAAGCGCTCCGTTAGGTCAAGGGGCCAAGCTCTATGCTGACTCGGTAGATGCGTGGGTTCGAGCCCCACCGTCGGCTGTCCTTGAAATGGTATTCCGTGGTTTCCCATTTTCAACACCAGGCAAATGCTGGGACAGTACCTTCTGACAGGCCACGGCCGCTTCCTTCCACATCCTTGCCCAGTTTCATTCATCTTCATCCATTCCATCTCTCACCCCGACGCGCAGGTCGCCCACGGGCGTCGACTAGAAAGACCTGCACTCGGCCTCTCAGGAGGCTACACGACAAAAAAAAAACATAAATATTCATAAATATCTGTTGAGATTGTCACTAGAATTTTGTGATCGGGTGCTGTGCTGGGTAGAATATCTCTCATTTCCAAACTCTCTGACCGACCGACGCATGCGCTATGTGTGCTTCAATGCCATATGTACAGATTGAACACCAGTATTCAGTAACAAGATGTTCAGTAAAGAACATATAGCCTACTTTCTCCTAAATGCATGGGTATTGTTATAACTCATTGTCCTTTTCAAGGAGTATAATTGAATGTTGGTTGTAGTAGCTTGTTGAAATACAACGTGCTATAGGGATATTAAATATGAATATGAGGTGCCCTTTGCTAGTGCTACCTCTGTAAAAAAATTCATTCAATTCGGTTTCACCGTGATTGAATTGATCTGGGGAATGGATTTGCACACATACATGGCCGCTATTTGCAACTATTGGGCTGATGACCTTGTAGTCAGTCATAAGATGCTTTCCACAAAAAGGCATGTTGTTGCAAAATCCGGTAGAGATCAAATTATTAGGATGGTCGAAATTTGATTTAAGCTTTTAACATTTGGGTGGCCGTCATTACGTTTCCGACAAGATGGCGGCGATATAAAACATGACACTGAGGTGCCTTTTGCTAGTGCTACCTCTGTACCAAATTTCGTTCAATTCGGTTTCACCGTGTTTGAATTGATAGGGGGAATCGATTTGCACACATACTTGGCCACCATCTGCAAACTATTGGGCTGATGATCTAGCAGTTTGGTCAGAATATGCTTCCCAAATAAAGATTTGTTGTTGCAAAATTTGGTAGAGACTAGATTATTAGGTTGGTCGTAATTACATTTTAGCCTTTAACATTTGGGTGGCCGCGATTACGTTTCCGTCAAGATGGCGGTGATATAAAACATGACACTGAGGTGGCCTTTTCTAGTGCTACCTCTGTACCAAATTTCGTTCCATTCGGTTTCACCGTGTTCGAATTAATAGGGGGAATCGATTTTCACACAAAGATGGCCGCCATCCGCAAAATATTAGGCTAATGACCTATTAGTTTGGTCAAAGGGTGCTACCTCCATAATGGTATGTTGATGCAAAATTTGGTAGAGATCGGATGATTAGGTTAATCGTAATTTGATTTAAGCTTCGAATATCTGAGTGGCCGCCATTACGTTTCCGTCAAGATGGCGGCGATATAAAACATGGCACTGAGGTGCCCTTAGCTAGTGCTACCTCTGTACCAAATTTCATTCCATTCGGTTTCACCGTGTTCGACTTAATTGGGGTAATCGATTTTGACACAAAGATGGCCGCCATCCGCAAACTATTAGGCTAATGACCTATTAGATTTGTCAAAGGATGCTCCCTCCATAAAGGTATGTTGTTGCAAAATTTGGTAGGGATCGGATGATTAGGTTAGTCGTAATTTGATTTAAGCTTTGAACATTTGGGTGGCCGCCATTACGTTTCCGTCAAGATGGCGGCGATATAAAACATGACACTGGGGTGTCCTTTGCTAGTGCTACCTTTGTACCAAATTTCATTCCATTCGGTTTCACCGTGTTCGAATTAATAGGAGTAATCGATTTTGACACAAAGATGACCGCCATCCGCAAACTATTAGGCTAATGACCCATTAGATTTGTCAAAGGATGCTCCCTCCATAAAGGTATGTTGTTGCAAAATTTGGTAGGGATCGGATGATTAGGTTAGTCGTAATTTGATTTAAGCTTTGAACATTTGTGTGCCGCCATTACGTTTCCGTCAAGATGGCGCGATATAAAACATGACACTGAGGTGTCTTTTGCTAGTGCTACCTTTGTACCAAATTTCTTTCCATTCGGTTTCACCGTGTTCGAATTAATAGGGGGAATCCATTTTCACACAAAGATGGCCGCCATCCGCAAAATATTAGGCTAATGACCTATTAGTTTGGTCAAAGGATGCTACCTCCATAATGGTATATGGATGCAAAATTTGGTAGAGATCGGATGATTAGGTTAATCGTAATTTGATTTAAGCTTTGAATATCTGAGTGGCCGCCATTACGTTTCCGTCAAGATGGCGGCGATATAAAGCATGACACTGAGGTGCCCTTAGCTAGTGCTACCTCTGTACCAAATTTCATTCCATTCGGTTTCACCGTGTTCGAATTAATTGGGGTAATCGATTTTGACACAAAGATGGCCGCCATCCGCAAACTATTACGCTAATGACCTATTAGATTTGTCAAAGGATGCTCCCTCCATAAAGGTATGTTGTTGCAAAATTTGGTAGAGATCGGATCATTAGGTTAGCCGTAATTTGATTTAAGCTTTGAACATTTGGGTGGCCGCCATTACGTTTCCGTCAAGATGGCGGCAATATAAAACATGACACTGGGGTGCCCTTTGCTAGTGCTACCTCTGTACCAAATTTCGTTCAATTTGCGCTCACCATGTTCGAATTGATAGGGGGGACAGACATTCAGAGTACACACACACACACACACACACACAGAGACTCACACACACACATACACACACACAGACAGACACACTTTTTTTCGCCCTGTAGTGATCTCATAAGTCTACTTTCATTTTTTGCAAAAATCGAAAGTAGGCTAAAAATGTCACCGAAGTCGTTTGAAACGCGCTGTGTAGAAATTGGTTTTGGGGATATTAAGGTACAGTGCTATTTCTTGTCTCATATTCAGCAGTTAATATACGCGAACATATGGACGGTGCACTTTCGGTAATTTATATAGAAATGTTGGATTTTGAGCGCATGCGCTAAGGTATCCTTATCTAATTGGTCAAAACAACTGTTTCTTGAGCTGTGATTGGTGGGAGAAACTGTTTCACAATGAAAACAAGATGTTCAGTAAAGAACATATAGCCTACTTTCTCCTAAATGCATGGGTATTGTTATAACTCTTTGTCCTTTTCAAGGAGTATAATTGAAAGTTGGTTGTAGTAGCTTGTTGAAATACAACGTGCTATAGGGATATTAAACATGAATACGAGGTGCCCTTAGCTAGTGCTACCTCTGTAAAAAATTCATTCAATTCGGTTTCACCGTGTTTGAATTGATCTGGGGAATGGATTTGCACACATACATGGCCGCTATTTGCAAACTATTGGGCTGATGACCTTGTAGTCAGTCATAAGATGCTTTCCACAAAAAGGCATGTTGTTGCAAAATCCGATAGAGATCAAATTATTAGGATGGTCGAAATATGAATTAAGCTTTTATCATTTGGGTGGCCGTCATTCTGTTTCCGTCAAGATGGCGGCGATATAAAACATGACACTGAGGTGCCTTTTGCTAGTGCTACCTCTGTACCAAATTTTGTTCTATTCGGTTTCACCGTGTTCGAATTAATAGGGGCAATCGTTTTTCACACAAAGATGGCCGCCATCCGCAAACTATTAGACTGATGACCTATTAATTTGGTCAAAGGATGCTGCCCCCATAATGGTATGTTGTTGCAAAATTTGGTAGAGATCGGATGATTAGGTTAGTCGTAATTTGATTTAAGCTTTGAATATTTGTGTGCCGCCATTACGTTTCCGTCAAGATGGCGGAGATATAAAACATGACACTGAGGTGCCCTTTTCCAGTGTTACCTCTGTACCAAATTTCATTCCATTCGGTTTCACCGTGTTCGAATTAATAGGGGTAATCTATTTTGACACAAAGTTGGCCGCCATCCGCAAATTATTAGGCTAATTAATTACTAGATTTGTCAAAGGATACTCCCTTCATAAAGGTATGTTGTTGCAAAATTTGGTAGAGATCGGATGATTAGGTAAGTCGTAATTTGATTTAGGCTTTGAACATTTGTGTTGCCGCCATTACGTTTCCGTCAAGATGGCGGCGATACAAAACATGACACTGAGGTGCCCTTTGCTCGTGCTACCTCTGTACCAAATTTCATTCCATTCGGTTTCACCGTGTTCGAATTAATAGGGGTAATCGATTTTGACACAAAGATGGCCGCCATCCGCAAACTATTAGGCTAATGACCTATTAGATTTGTCAAAGGATGCTTCCTCCATAAAGGTATGTTGTTGCAGAATTTGGTAGAGATCGGATGATTAGGTTGGTCGTAATTTGATTTAAGCTTTGAACATTTGTGTGGCCGCCATTACGTTTCCGTCAAGATGGCGGTGATATAAAACATGACACTGAGGTGCCCTTTGCTAGAGCTACCTCAGTACCAAACTTCATTCCATTCGGTTTCACCGTGTTCGAATTAATAGGGGTAATCGATTTTGACACAAAGATGGCCGCCATCCGCAAACTATTAGGCTAATGACCTATTAGATTTGTCAAAGGATGCTCCCTCCATAAAGGTATGTTGTTGCAAAATTTGGTAGAGATCGGATGATTAGGTTAGTCGTAATTTGATTTAGGCTTTGAACATTTGTGTGGCCGCCATTACGTTTCCGTCAAGATGGCGGCGATATTAAACATGACACTGGGGTGCTCTTTGCTAGTACTACCTCTGTACCTAATTTCGTTCCATTCGGTTTCACCGTGTTCGAATTGATAGGGGGGGGGGACAGACATTCAGAGTACACACACTCACACACACACACACACACAGACTCACACACACACATACACACAGACAGACACACTTTTTTCACCCTGTAGTGATCTCATAAGTCTACTTTCATTTTTTGCAAAAATCGAAAGTAGGCTAAAAATGTCACCGAAGTCGTTTGAAACGCGCTGTGTAGAAATTGGTTTTGGGGATTTTAAGGTACAGTGCTATTTCTTGTCTCATATTCACCGGTATATATACGCGAACATATGGACGGTGCACTTTCGGTAATTTATATAGAAATGTTGGATTTTGAGCGCATGCGCAAAGGTATCCTTATCTAATTGGTCAATACAACTGTTTCTTGAGCTGTGATTGGAGGGAGAAACTGTTTCATAATGAAAACAAGATGTTCAGTAAAGAACATATAGCCTACTCTCTCCTAAATGCATGGGTATTGTTATAACTCTTTGTCCTTTTCAAGGAGTATAATTGAATGTTGGTTGTAGTAGCTTGTTGAAATACAACGTGCTATAGGGATATTAAATATGAATATGAGGTGCCCTTTGCTAGTGCTACCTCTGTAAAAAAAAACATTCAAATCGGTTTCACCGTGTTTGAATTGATCTGGGGAATGGATTTGCACACATACATGGCCGCTATTTGCAAACTATTGGGCTGATGACCTTGTAGTCAGTCATAAGATGCTTTCCACAAAAAGGCATGTTGTTGCAAAATCCGGTAGAGATCAATTTATTAGGATGGTCGAAATTTGATTTAAGCTTTTAACATTTGGGTGGCCGTCATTCCGTTTCCGTCAAGATGGCGGCGATATAAAACATGACACTGAGGTGCCTTTTGCTAGTGCTACCTCTGTACCAAATTTCGATCAATTCGGTTTCACCGTGTTTGAATTGATAAGGGGAATCGATTTGCACACATACTTGGCCACCATCTGCAAACTATTGGGCTGATGATCTAGCAGTTTGGTCAGAATATGCTTCCTACATAAAGATTTGTTGTTGCAAAATTTGGTAGAGACTAGATTATTAGGTTGGCCGTCATTACATTTTAGCCTTTAACATTTGGGTGGCCGCGATTACGTTTCCGTCAAGATGGCGGTGATATAAGACATGACACTGAGGTGGCCTTTTCTTGTGCTACCTCTGTACCAAATTTCGTTCCATTCGGTTTCACCAAGTTCGAATTAATAGGGGGAATCGATTTTCACACAAAGATGGCCGCCATCTGCAAAATATTAGGCTAATGACCTATTAGTTTGGTCAAAGGATGCTCCCACCATAATGGTATGTTGATGCAAAATTTGGTAGAGATCGGATGATTAGGTTAATCGTAATTTGATTTAAGCTTTGAATATTTGTGTGGCCGCCATTACGTTTCCGTCAAGATGGCGGCGATATAAAACATGACACTGAGGTGCCCTTTGCTAGTGCTACCACTGTACCAAATTTCATTCCATTCGGTTTCACCGTGTTCGAATTAATAGGGGTAATCGATTTTGACACAAAGATGGCCGCCATCCGCAAACTATTAGGCTAATGACCTATTAGATTTGTCAAAAGATGCTTCCTCCATAAAGGTATGTTGTTGCAAAATATGGTAGAGATCGGATGATTAGGTTAGTCGTAATTTGATTTAAGCTTTGAACATTTGGGTGGCCGCCATTACGTTTCCGTCAAGATGGCGGTGATATAAAACATGACACTGGGGTGCCCTTTGCTAGTGCTACCTCTGTACCAAATTTCATTCCATTCGGTTACACCGTGTTCGAATTAATAGGGGTAATCTATTTTGACACAAAGATGACCGCCATCCGCAAACTATTAGGCTAATGACCTATTAGATTTGTCAAAGGATGCTCCCTTCAAAAAGGTATGTTGTTGAAAAATTTGGTAGAGATCGGATGATTAGGTTAGTCGTAATTTGATTTAAGCTTTGAACATTTGGGTGGCCGCCATTACGTTTCCGTCTAGATGGCGGCGATATAAAATATGACTTTGGGGTGCCCTTTGCTAGTGCTACCTCTGTACCAAATTTCATTCCATTCGGTTTCACCGTGTTCGAATTAATAGGGGTAATCGATTTTGACACAAAGATGGCCCCATCCGCAAACTATTAGGCTAATGACCTATTAGATTTGTCAAAGGATGCTCCCTCCATAAAGGTATGTTGTTGCAAAATTTGGTAGAGATCGGATGATTAGGTTAGTCGTAATTTGATTTAGGCTTTGAACATTTGTATGGCCACCATTACGTTTCCGTCAAGATGGCGGAGATATAAAACATGACACTGGTGTGCCCTTTGCTAGTACTACCTCTGTACCAAATTTCGTTCCATTCGGTTTTACCGTGTTCGAATTAATTGGGGCAATCGATTTTCACACAAAGATGGCCGCCATCCGCAAACTATTAGGCTGATGACCTAATAGTTTGGTCAAAGGATGCTGCCCCCATTAAGGTATGTTGTTGCAAAATTTGGTAGAGATCGGATGATTAGGTTAGTCGTAATTTGTTTTAAGCTTTGAACATTTGTGTGGCCGCCATTACGTTTCCGTCAAGATGGCGGTGATATAAAACATGACACTGAGGTACCCTTTTCTAGTGCTACCTCTGTACCAAATTTCATTCCATTCGGTTTCACCGTGTTCGAATTAATAGGGGTCAAATCGATTTTGACACAAAGATGGCCGGCATCCGTAAGCTATTAGGCTAATGACCTATTAGATTTGTCAAAGGATGCTCCCTCCATAAAGGTATGTTGTTGCAAAATTTGGTAGAGATCGGATGATTAGGTTAGTCGTAATTTGATTTAGGATTTGAACATTTGTGTGGCCGCCATTACGTTTCCGTCAAGACGGCGGCGATATAAAACATGACACTGAGGTGCCCTTTGCTAGTGCTACCTCTGTACCAAATTTCGATCAATTCGGTTTCACCGTGTTTGAATTGATAAGGGGAATCGATTTGCACACATACTTGGCCACCATCTGCAAACTATTGGGCTGATGATCTAGCAGTTTGGTCAGAATATGCTTCCTACATAAAGATTTGTTGTTGCAAAATTTGGTAGAGACTAGATTATTAGGTTGGCCGTCATTACATTTTAGCCTTTAACATTTGGGTGGCCGCGATTACGTTTCCGTCAAGATGGCGGTGATATAAAACATGACACTGAGGTGGCCTTTTCTTGTGCTACCTCTGTACCAAATTTCGTTCCATTCGGTTTCACCAAGTTCGAATTAATAGGGGGAATCGATTTTCACACAAAAATGGCCGCCATCTGCAAAATATTAGGCTAATGACCTATTAGTTTGGTCAAAGGATGCTCCCACCATAATGGTATGTTGATGCAAAATTTGGTAGAGATCGGATGATTAGGTTAATCGTAATTTGATTTAAGCTTTGAATATTTGTGTGGCCGCCATTACGTTTCCGTCAAGATGGCGGCGATATAAAACATGACACTGAGGTGCCCTTTGCTAGTGCTACCACTGTACCAAATTTCATTCCATTTGGTTTCACCGTGTTCGAATTAATAGGGGTAATCGATTTTGACACAAAGATGGCCGCCATCCGCAAACTATTAGGCTAATGACCTATTAGATTTGTCAAAAGATGCTTCCTCCATAAAGGTATGTTGTTGCAAAATATGGTAGAGATCGGATGATTAGGTTAGTCGTAATTTGATTTAAGCTTTGAACATTTGGGTGGCCGCCATTACGTTTCCGTCAAGATGGCGGTGATATAAAACATGACACTGGGGTGCCCTTTGCTAGTGCTACCTCTGTACCAAATTTCATTCCATTCGGTTACACCGTGTTCGAATTAATAGGGGTAATCTATTTTGACACAAAGATGACCGCCATCCGCAAACTATTAGGCTAATGACCTATTAGATTTGTCAAAGGATGCTCCCTTCAAAAAGGTATGTTGTTGCAAAATTTGGTAGAGATCGGATGATTAGGTTAGTCGTAATTTGATTTAGGCTTTGAACATTTGTATGGCCACCATTACGTTTCCGTCAAGATGGCGGAGATATAAAACATGACACTGGTGTGCCCTTTGCTAGTACTACCACTGTACCAAATTTCGTTCCATTCGGTTTTACCGTGTTCGAATTAATAGGGGCAATCGATTTTCACACAAAGATGGCCGCCATCCGCAAACTATTAGGCTGATGACCTAATAGTTTGGTCAAAGGATGCTGCCCCCATTAAGGTATGTTGTTGCAAAATTTGGTAGAGATCGGATGATTAGGTTAGTCGTAATTTGTTTTAAGCTTTGAACATTTGCGTGGCCGCCATTACGTTTCCGTCAAGATGGCGGTGATATAAAACATGACACTGAGGTACCCTTTTCTAGTGCTACCTCTGTACTAAATTTCATTCCATTCGGTTTCACCGTGTTCGAATTAATAGGGGTAATCGATTTTGACACAAAGATGGCCGGCATCCGTAAGCTATTAGGCTAATGACCTATTAGATTTGTCAAAAGATGCTCCCTCCATAAAGGTATGTTGTTGCAAAATTTGGTAGAGATCGGATGATTAGGTTAGTCGTAATTTGATTTAGGCTTTGAACATTTGTGTGGCCGCCATTACGTTTCCGTCAAGACGGCGGCGATATAAAACATGACACTGAGGTGCCCTTTGCTAGTGCTACCTCTGTACCAAATTTCGATCAATTCGGTTTCACCGTGTTTGAATTGATAAGGGGAATCGATTTGCACACATACTTGGCCACCATCTGCAAACTATTGGGCTGATGATCTAGCAGTTTGGTCAGAATATGCTTCCCACATAAAGATTTGTTGTTGCAAAATTTGGTAGAGACTAGATTATTAGGTTGGTCGTAATTACATTTTAGCCTTTAACATTTGGGTGGCCGCGATTACGTTTCCGTCAAGATGGCGGTGATATAAAACATGACACTGAGGTGGCCTTTTCTTGTGCTACCTCTGTACCAAATTTCGTTCCATTCGGTTTCACCAAGTTCGAATTAATAGGGGGAATCGATTTTCACACAAAGATGGTCGCCATCTGCAAAATATTAGGCTAATGACCTATTAGTTTGGTCAAAGGATGCTCCCTCCATAATGGTATGTTGATGCAAAATTTGGTAGAGATCGGATGATTAGGTTAATCGTAATTTGATTTAAGCTTTGAATATTTGTGTGGCCGCCATTACGTTTCCGTCCAGATGGCGGCGATATAAAACATGACACTGGGGTGCCCTTTGCTAGTGCTACCTCTGTACCAAATTTCATTCCATTCGGTTTCACCGTGTTCGAATTAATAGGGGTAATCTATTTTGACACAAAGATGGCCGCCATCCGCAAACTGTTAGGCTAATGACCTATTAGATTTGTCAAAGGATGCTCCCTTCAGAAAGGTATGTTGTTGCAAAATATGGTAGAGATCGATGATTAGGTTAGTCGTAATTTGATTTAAGCTTTGAACATTTGGGTGGCCGCCATTACGTTTCCGTCAAGATGGCGGCGATATAAAATATGACATTGGGGTGCCCTTTGCTAGTGCTACCTCTGTACCAAATTTCATTCCATTCGGTTTCACCGTGTTCGAATTAATAGGGGTAATCGATTTTGACACAAAGATGGCCCCATCCGCAAACTATTAGGCTAATGACCTATTAGATTTGTCAAAGGATGCTCCCTCCATAAAGGTATGTTGTTGCAAAATTTGGTAGAGATCGGATGATTAGGTTAGTCGTAATTTGATTTAGGCTTTGAACATTTGTATGGCCACTATTACGTTTCCGTCAAGATGGCGGAGATATAAAACATGACACTGGGGTGTCCTTTGCTAGTGCTACCTCTGTACCAAATTTCATTCCATTCGGTTTCACCGTGTTCGAATTAATAGGGGCAATCGTTTTTCACACAAAGATGGCCGCCATCCGCAAACTATTAGGCTGATGACCTATTAGTTTGGTCAAAGGATGCTGCCCCCATAAAGGTATGTAGGTGCAAAATTTGGTAGAGATCGGATGGTTAGGTTAGTCGTAATTTGATTTAAGCTTTGAACATTTGTGTGGCCGCCATTACGTTTCCGTCAAGATGGCGGTGATATAAAACATGACACTGAGGTGTCCTTTGCTGGTGCTACCTTTGTACCAAATTTGTTCAATTTGCGCTCACCGTGTTCGAATTGATAGGGGGGGGACAGACATTCAGAGTACACACACTCACACACACACACACACAGACTCTCACACACAGATACACACACACAGACACACTTTTTTCGCCCTGTAGTGATCTCATAAGTCTACTTAAATTTTTTGCAAAAATCGAAGGTAGGCTAAAAATAGTGTTATAATGACCATCATTATGATACAGTTTTCAGACATATAATAGTCAGGGTCGAACATAATAGTACATTATGCAACGAGCCTATAATGGCTATAATTAAGACACGAGTATTTGTTTATAAAACGAGCGTATGCGAGTTTTATAATTTCCATACGAGTGTCTTAATTACCATTATAGGCGAGTTGCATACGACTGTTTATGTTCGACGATAATTATAACTTTATTATATGTTTTAACATAAATATTCATAAATATCTGTTGAGAGTCAGCTACTGGAATTTTGTGATCGCAGAGCGAGCGTTGGGTGTTATACCTTCGTCTTTCAAGAGCTTTGAACGGCCGACGCATGCGCTCTGTGGGCTTGCAATGCCATATGGAGCCATATGTGAGGAGCTCACATTCAAAAGAGACTTTGTCCAAAAATTCAAAAAAATGTGCTTAGTACAGATTTAACTTTGTGAGATTTATCCTGAGGTCCCAACACCCTGTAAACATTCAAAAGTGACTTTGTCGTGGCTATATTGATCTCTGAAAGTAGACTATTCATTCAAAAAACAACTTTGTCCACTGCAGTATTCGTTCAAACAAGACTTTGTGTACTTCAGCCAATCAGAACTCTAGCATCATAAGAATTGACTCCCATCATGCTTTGCGTGAACAGCGAGGTAGTGTATGGCCTGTGTGTATGATGATTATTGCTTTTGCTGTTCAATCCAACTTCTGATTAATGTTTCCTCTGTCATATTGGTTATTCACGATTCTTGTGAAACAGTTCTAGTCGGAGATTGTTACAAAGGAAATGGAAAGATAGCATGATGGGAGAAATTAATCAGAAACTTGAGCATAACAATCAGAAGTTAGGTCAAGATTATAAAAAGTTGATAGAAAGCCTAGTACAAGTGATAAGTGAGATCAGAGGAGAGATTAAGGGCCAGTTAGAGGAGATTGTAGGTGAAAGTAGAAGAGAGGTAGAGGATATTGTAGGTGAAGGTAGAGGAGATTGTAGGTGAAAGCAGAGTAGAAGTTGAGGAGAGACTGGATTTAGTTGTTAATAGAGTAGATGAGATGAAGTATCAGGTAGAGGAGGAAGGAAGGAAGCTTTTAGTTTTACGTGACCATTAACCATGCGCTCATGAGCCACGGGACCTCCTTTTTACGTAGAATCCGAACCACAGGGCATGGCATTTAACTTCGAAAATCTCACATGCATTGACCGAGAATCGATCCCGGTCCACCATGGTGAGAGGCCACCACGCCCCTTAGGTAGATTAGATTGTAGGAGTTAGTTAGTTATTGTTGTTTTAAGGGGTGGAACTACGAGGTCATCTGCCTCAGATTTTAGGAGAAAGTAGAATAGAGGTTGAAGAGAGGAAAGAATAGATCAAAGAGAGAAAAAGAAGGGAACAATGAAACGGACGTGAGAGAGAAATGGGTGAAATAAACTTAGAAATGTAAGTAGGTGAAAATTGGTTTAGGCGAAAAGATTTGCAATGGTACAAGAGGTTGTTAATGGATACACCTGCAGCAAGTGTTCCTCGTGAGGAAGTATTATGTGACTGGAAGATGATGTGGGATTCCATATATAAAAGAAGATTTTTGTTGTAACGTTTCATAAGAATGGACGTTTTGAATATTAACTAAGTAAATGACATTGCGGTTGAATGTTCGGCTTATTACAATGTTTCGAAATGAGTTAGATGTTTAGGCCTTATCAAAATATTATGCAGTCAAAGAGGACTATGTCCCATGTTCATGCAAACAAAAAGGATTATGTCTTTTCTGTTCAGTCAATAACAACTATGTCCAGAATGTAGTATGTAAATACTGAATATCTACTGTAGTTTGATTTCATTAGAGTGTCTTGTTACATTTTTATAACCCATATGTGTGTACATAAATGCATAAAATAAGCAATAAGATGTTAATTTGAGAGAAATCGGTTTTTTGGTCATTCCCTAAAGTTGTATTTGAGTGACAAAGTCTCTTTTGAAAGTTAGCTCCTCATGTTTACATCAGCCGTCCCTCAGTAATATTGTCACCGCAGTCATTTGAAGACAATGCGCTGTGTAGAAATTAGTGTTAGTGATTTTAAGGTACTGTGCTATTTCTTGTCTCATATTCGCCAGTTTATTTACGCGAACATATGGACGGTGGGTATTCCATGTCGGTAATTTATTATAGTTCGATGTTGTGTTTATGTCCGACATGTTGGATTTTGAGCGCATGCGCGAAATTATCGTTACCTAATTGGTCAATGAACGAGCTCTGATTGGCTGGAGAAACTGTATCGTAATGAAAAACGGTGTTATAATGACCATCATTATGATACAGTTTTCAAACACATAATAGTGAGGGTCGAACATAAACAATAGTATTGTATTTATCCTCTTCATTGAGGTGTTTTCATGTATTTCCGCAAGGATTCAGGACGAAATGGAGAGTGAAAAAGGCACACGTACACAAGAGACTTGATTTTGATTATGTACAAATTACAGGATGCTATACCGACAGTAGTGGCTACGCTGGCTAAAGCGTATCGTTAGGCCATGGGGCCAAGCTCTCTGCTGACTCGGTAGACGCGTGGGTTCGAGCCCCACCGTCGGCCGTCCTTGAAATGGTTTTCCGTGGTTTCCCATTTTCAACACCAGGCAAATGCTGGGACGGTACCTTCTGACAGGTCACGGCCGCTTCCTTCCACATCCTTGCCCAGTTTCATTCATCTTCATCCATTTCATCCCTCATCCCGACGCACAGGTCGCCCACGGGCGTCGACTAGAAAGACCTGCACTCGGCCTCTCAGGAGGCCACACGATAAAAATAAAAATAAAAATAAAACAGGATGCTATGAATGGAATATATGCGGTATTTGTGTTTGTCAACAAGGAGAGGGTCGCGCAAGAGAATCATGCACTCCACATTCCAGGGGCTGATGCATCGCATTTTGTCTAATGCCGACACATATGGGAACCTTTAATATCTCAAACAGTACTCATCTATTTGCAAAATAATCACATCACTGAACTTGTCACTTGATTCTTAGTTGTTCCAGATGGTGAACTTGGTACAAAACTATTTAAGAAACCAAAGTTGCTACCAGTTTCTCGGTAAATACGTATGTGCTGGGAGCAAAATGGACCATGTTGTATGAGCCCCTTAATACGATTTAAACATTTGAAAACAGAATGACGATATCTTAAACCGTTCCGTAGATATTTGAGTTGGCCCTCTTAGCTGAATCACGCTGTATATAAAAAAAAAGTGACAGTCAGTCTGAAAGACTAGACTTTCTATCATTTTGAAAATGAAAATCCACAGCCTGCTTCCAGTCTCCGACCGGGTCAGGAATGGAATGAATGAAGCCCCTATCTAGCGGCGAGGATATGAACTGTGCCGGCTGCCGAGGCCTGACGCACTCCTCTGGGGCAATGATTAAATGAATGACACATGAAATGAAATGATAGTGGAGAGTGTTGCTGGAATGAAATTTTGACAGGGAAAACCGGAGTACCCGGAGAAAAACCTGTCTGCCTCCGTTTTGTCCAGCACAGATCTCACATGGAGTGACCGGGACTTGAACCACGGACCCAGCGGTGAGAGGCCGGCGTGCTGCCGCCTAAGCCACGGAGGCTTTCTATCATTTTAAATGCTACAAATGCTGAAAAATGCTAGAAAGGCTGGAGGTTCCAAAGACTCTTTACATGTTAGAAAATTATCTGCATAATACTAATCTTGCTTTATAATACTTTACCTTGTTTCAAATTACTCGCGAACGGCAAGTGCAAACCAAGGGCAAAGCAAAGTCAAGCGCGCGGAGGGAGATGGCTGGATGACGTGCCCCTTCCATCCAGTCTAAAAACACTTATATTGGGCAATGTATTGAAGATAGAGATATGCTCTCGCGGACTCTTTTGTAGAACGTTTCATGCTGACCAATTCTTACGCTCATAGTATATTGATATTTTTTACGGTTTGCCCAGCGTAAGCTTAAGAAGTGCACGGACGCAAGTTTTTTTCGACTTTTTCACTGAAATCGTTACTGCTTGGCTTCCTTTGATCATACATAAATTATTTTCTACAGAATCTTTCCTCGAGATTTCCTTTACATAATGGTGAATACCTCATCAAAATCCATCCAGTTGTTCTCGAGATTACCCGTGACATCCAAGAATCGGGGATTTTTGTCTTATACTAACGAAGTGGAGATTGTCGGGGAACACAAGCACCAAGCGGTACTATGACGTCAGACACCTCAGTGCATCTAGGTACATTTCGTCCCGTCACCGTAACGTAACGCCGGACCCCAGCGTAACGACGAAGTCGGCAAGATCATTTAAAATGATAAAATGTATATGTAGGCTATATCTGTCCGAGATTAATGGACTCCGACACCGTTTAACCGATTGCATTGAAATTTTGTAGGGTTGTAGTGCATACCACAAGGAAGGTTTTTGGCAACAATAATTTTAGATATCCCTCTCCATTCCCTTCATTTAGGCCCTTTGGCACAAAAATTCATAGTTTAACCGGGCTCAAATATACGCCATTTCACCGATCTGAACCAAATTGTATGTACTGTACTTACCTTTTAGAACTCTGTAGGTGACACTGTCTAATAAAAATTTGGACAGCCCTATCCATTCCCTAGATTTAGGCATTTTGGCACACGGACAAAATATCGAACAACACAGCGAAATATGAGACTATTGCTCCCTAAGGAGCTCGGGACAGCCGAAGTTTTCCGAGGTGCTCCGATTATTTCCTACAGCGCCATGCGGCAATAGACGATAGCTCTCTACATTTTTATCAGCTAATGAGATATAGGCAGCGTATTTTATTTCACTTACTCCTCTTTCTGATCAATTTCTTCGATTCGATAGTAAATTACATATTCATTATTATCATTATCATTAGGGGAAAAAGTCCGGGTACGCTACCTCACTTTTAATGCAGCGCAACTGGGGGGATCCGGGCGGGGACACCAAGAGCCCGCTGATGAGCCGGCTTGGTGTCCTTGGCGAAACCCCACAAAAGACACGGCACAAACCTAGAAGAATTGCTGAGTTTTAATTCACTGGCCGTGAACGCCAATATACCATCTTTCTGGAGGCCTTCATAGGCAGGTTATGGCTGCTTGAGCTTTAAGTTCTCGCTGTAACAAGGCGCAAGTGCGCTTCATAAAAAGGGAGGTGGAGCGCAGTACGCTACTCCTGTGGTGGTCCGGGCGGGGTCACCAAGAGCCCGCTGATGAGCCAGCTTGGTGTCCTAGGCGAAACCTCACGCAATACAAGGCACAAACCTAGACGAATTGCTTAGTTTTAATTCACTGGCCGTGAAAGCCAATATACCATCTGTTTGGAGGCCTTCATAGGTAGGTTATGGCTGCTTGAGCTTTAAGTTCTCGCAGTAAAAAGGCGCAAGTGCGCTCCATAAAAAGGGAGGTAGGAGCAGTTCGCTACTCCTGTGGGGGTCCGGGCGGGGTCACCACGAGCCCGCTGATGAGCCAGCTTGGTGTCCTAGGCGAAACCTCACACAAGACTCGGCACAAACCTAGAAGAATTGCTGAGTTTTAGTCCATTTTACTACTTATCACCACTACAAAAATTCTCCCTCGACAGTTATTTTAAAAAACAATTGGATTTGTTTGTGTCAGTTCAGTAGTAGTATTCATTATCATCCATAAAACAAATAATATAAATCCATCGGGCGAATCCGGGTACTACTACTAGTTTCAGATAAGTATCAACAATAGATCTTTGATCATATTAATAGTAGGCTAATAGTATTTAATGTTGTAGTTATAGCTTTTAATGATCACAACAGAGTAGCCTACATATATAAATAATTCATGTTTTTTGGGCTAATGCCGTGTGTACTTAGATTATAACCATACGTTTCGGAGAAACCTTGACTCCTTTTGCAATGGTATCAACAATGTGGCCAACTAAATTATATCAATGAGATTACAAAAATTACAAAAAATATAGTTAAATTCCTCGGTTCGTCACCAGAGAGCAGCTGCCAGAAATTACTGTATGGACCATGGTAGAACGGCCGACAGAGTAGTAAGTAAGGAGAAGCTAAAGGGGGCGGGGTGAAAATATAGAGACTCCTCGAACATCCTCATTCTTCGAGGAGTCTCTATATTTTCACCCTGCCCCCTTTACCTTCTCCTTACTTACTACTCTGTCCGCCGTTCTACCATGGTCCATACAGTAATTTCTGGCAGCTGCTCTCTGGTGACGAACCGAGGAATTTATCTTTTTTTCTTGTAATTTTTGTAATCTCATTGATATACTTTCTTTGGCCACATTGTTTGATTCCATTGAAAAAGGAGGCAAGGTTTCTCCGAAACGTATGGTTCTAATCTAAATACACACGACATTAGCACAAAAAACAAGAATTATTTATATAATCCGGGCCGTGAAAGCCTTAATATACACAGCCTACATATAGTTCATTACCATATGTTAGTTTACAATTCTACTGTAGTTTAGGGCTTATCACAGCAACAGTAGCCACACCTTCATAGATAATTTTGGGGGAGGAAGACTCCCCCCCGAACCACCTCCATTCTTCAACCCCCCCCCGCTCCTAATAAAATCAAAACGGACGAACCTATTTCAATGAAACTCGGTAAGTGCATACTACTACCTTGTCCGACCTCGACCGTGCCTTTCAAATTTTAATACGTTTCACCAAACCAACATGGCGGCTGCGCGAAATATATCACTGGCATTCTACAAGGAGTTTAGTTTGTATGTAACGGAGACCCTCGCTTGCCCGCTCGCCGTTGGCGCGAGCCTGTCTCCCGCCACGCACTTTCCCGTTATGCGGCGCCCACGCGGCACTGAGTCATTGAGTATAGGAATTTGTACTTACCTAGTTCACAGCTGGTGCTAAAGATGTTCGCCATTCACTGCTACACATCGCTGGCACCTTTTTATGAAACTGGCATTTACTCTCTGAAGAACCTCAGCACCAATTGACTGTATTTCAGCTGTAATATAGTCTTTAAGCTCATTTATAGTGTGAGGTTTTCTCGCATACACTCTATTTGTAAGCGTCCCCCACAAATAAAATTCGCATGGTGATAAGTCTGGGCTTCGCGGGGGCCACACGTTCCGACTTATAATCCTCGTACCGAAAATGCGACGCAATTCTGTCATGGATGCTTCGGCAGTGTGAGCAGTGGCAGAATCTTGTTGAAAGTAATTTGACAATCGCTCTCCGTAAGTCAGTTCGTCAAAAAGTTGGTCAAGGATCACATTGAAGTACAAATTTAAGTACAAATTCCTATACTCAATGACTCAGTGCCGCGCCAGCGCCGCATAACGGCAAAGTGCTTGGCGGGAGACAGGCTCACGCCGCGGGCGAGCAGGCAAGCGAGGGTCTCCGTTACATACAAACTAAACTCTCTGTATATCTCCGCAACAGTAACAGATTTTGTACGGTGATAAAGGGTACTACTACAAGTTTATCTGCGTATTTGTAACTTTCATAAACCTGTTAAGTACAAAACGAACATGGTGGCCAAGCGAAGTTGAACATTTATGTAGATTTTTCTCGCAATGTAACCATACGAGCGCAGTGAAACTTAGTACAGCGAATTTTTACACACATTTCAATGAAGCCTCCGTGGCTTAGGCGGCAGCACGCCGGCCTCTCACCGCTGGGTCCGTGGTTCAAATCCCGGTCACTCCATGTGAGATCTGTGCTGGACAAAACGGAGGCAGACAGGTTTTTCTCCGGGTACTCCGGTTTTCCCTGTCAAAAATGTCATTCCAGCAACACTCTCCACTATCATTTCATTTCATCTGTCATTCATTTAATCATTGCCCTAGAGGAGTGCGTCAGGCCTCGGCAGCCGGCACAGTTCATATCCTCGCCGCTAGATGGGGGCTTCATTCATTCCATTCCTGACCCGGTCGGAGACTGGAAGCAGGCTGTGGATTTTCATTTTCATTTCAATGCATTGACATTTAATTTAGTTCAATTATATAAACTCAAGATGGCGGCTGTGCGAAATTTTAAAATTAAGTTTTTATTTCTTGTGTTCTAATCTTGCGATCAAAGTGAAAGTTTGAATAATGAACCTACGCAATAATATTCATCTAATGGTACATAACCTACGTATACAGCGGCTTCGGTGGCGTAGTTGGTAGCATGCTGAACTGCTGTGTCCAAGATAGCGGATTCAAACCCGGCCGAAGTCGTTAAAAAGAGCGTTAAAAATCCTTCAGTATGCCTTCCTTCGGAGGGGAAGTAATGCCGGTGGTCCCATATCGTAGATTTATGGCATGGAAAAGATCCTTCCACAGACTAAACTTGTGTGGAGCTAAATTTCTAGGTTAGATTTCGTTGGAACGCTCTATAAAAGTTCCAACTTTCACCAGTAGGTACCATTGACATCTGGTAGCGAAAGTTGAAACTACTTGAAATTGAACGAAACGTGTAGCTCACCCTCTGGGTGTCCGCTGGAAGCAGCTACAGACTCTGGCGAGCCGAACATGTCCGGCTATTAACATAAGTTCACCTATGGTACTTTTAATAACCTGGTGATCACAAAACCAACATGGCCAAGCGAATTTTAAACATTTACTCGCGTTGTAAACATCAGAGCGCAGTGAAACTTGGTAAACATTCATATAAAATGTAATCTACTGACATCCAATTAAACTCAATTGTTTTGATAACACTAAGATGGCAGCCGTGCGAAATTTTAAAACGAGTCGCCTTTAGTTGCTTACTTACAACTAGCGCTGTAGGTAGTGGGTGGCTGAAACTCTGCACAGTTACCAACGGTAAGTATTCGAATTACGCCACACTACTAATTTCTCTATAACAGATAAAACTCTAGACACATCAGACTTGTAACCTTAGTTCCTGATCACCTGTCGTATAAATCAGGATAAAAGCCAATGAATTCAGTGAGAACTGTTCCCCTCATTTACTTACGAGTACATTCTATGCTGTTATATGCACGGAATGAAGACATGATCATGGGATATTTGTATGTTTCGTGGAAAGGATCGCTGTCTGGTCTATGACGCAAAGGGCAGTCATTGAACCGAGTATTGCAACCTGAGAATGGTATGATCGAATGAATGCATTGCATCGCAAATTACAGTAAGTATTTCCGGCCAGTGGCTTATTCTACAAGAGTTGTTGTTGTTGTTGTTTCATTTAACCTTTTTAACTGCTATGTATTTCCAGATGAATAAACGCCCCTGTGTTGAGTTATTTTCACACATCTTAACCCCTGGTTGGTTGGTTTCTCAGTTTAGTGGCTGCGACAACGCGGTCATGTAGCCCCGTGTACTTTGGGTGTGTGTAGAATCTGTCTGATAACCGGTGTTAATTGTGATGACTGTATTAGTGTGTGTTATCTGTTATTCAGGTAAGGACTGCAGACGATCCTACTTTTGATACCAAATGCTACCGTCAACGACACCTAGCCGTGAACTTGGCTACTAGATGCCACCGCAACCGGCACTTGGTGACGAATGTTGGAACTAATAGAGTGTTAATCAAATCTAACCTACAAATTTAGCTTCACACAATTGTAGTTAGTGGAAGGTTCTTTAACATGCCATAAATCTATGACATGGCCCGCCGGCTTTACTTCCCCTCCAAAGGAAGACAAACTGAGGGATGTTTAACCCTCTTAAAAATCCGACGACTTCGACCGGGTTCGAACCCGCGATCTCGTGCATAGAATCTCAGCATGCTACCAACTAAGCCACTGAACCCACCAGGTTGAGGTGGGAATCGGACCCATCTATACTCAGTTTTACCTCACGAGGCTGAATAAGTTACCCCACCCGTTCCAGCCCTCAGAACTGAAACGTACTTTCCTTCGCTCCTACGTGTCTACCTTCCTTCACTCTTACGATTCTACCTTCCCTCCTACGTCTCAACCTTCCCTCCTATGTTTCTACCTTCCTTCCCTCCTACGTTTCTACCTTCCCTCCTACATTTCTACCATCCTTCCCTCCTACGTATTTACCTTCCTTCCTACGTTTCTACCATCCTTCCCTCCTACGTTTCTGCCTTCCTTCCCTCCTACGTTCTACATTTCTACCTTCCTTCCCTCCTACGTATTTACCTTCCCTCCTACGTTTCTACCTTCCTTCTCTCTAACGTTTCTACCTTCCTTCCTTCCCTCTTGCGTTTCTTCTCTCCTTCTCTCCTACGTTTCTGCCTTCCTTCCTTCCTTCCTTCCTTCCTTCCCTCTTACGTTTCTACCTTACTTCCCTCTCGGCCCTGTTGAATGAAATGAAAATCCACAGCCTGCTTCCAGTCGACCGACCGGGTCAGGGAATGGAATTAATGAAGCCCCCATCTAGCGGCGAGGATATGAACTGTGCCGGCTGCCTAAGCCTGTCGCACTCCCTGGGTCAATGATTAAATGAATGACATATGTAATGAAATTATAGTGGAGAGTGTTGCTGGAATGAACTTGTGACAGGGAAAACCGGAGTACCCGGAGAAAAACCTGTCTGCCTCCGCTTTGCCCAGCACAAATCTCACATGGAGTGGCCGGGATTTGAACGACGGACCCAGTGGTGAGAGGCCGGCGTGCTGCCGCCCAAGCCACGGAGGCTCGTCTCGGCCCTGTTAAGGAGTATATTTCCAGCTTAAACATGGAACTAAAGGGGCGCGCGCATAGCTCCAATAACCTGTTTGTAAAGGCATCTCCAGAGCGTTTAGAAAACTATATTCTAATATTTAGAACCTTTAACCAAATGCTAGCCACTGCACCTCGAGGTGGTAAAACTAACTTACGACGACACGGGCTATATAAGTAGATAATTTACATTTTGTTTGAAATGTTATACATATGCGTTAAGTGATTTAAAAAAGAACCTGCTTAAATAACCCTATTCTGTCCTTCCTGAATATATTTATTAAAGAAACGCGCCCAAGTTGTGCATTAAGCATACAAATACATTTACACTACTTTAACTTTGTTTGAGTCTTATGGTTCTAAGCAAGTATCGATTATTGACTTGGATAGCTTGTAGCCTACTTTTCACATTTTGCAAAAATGAGGAAAAAGTGGACTTATGAGATCGATCCGGGAAAATGTGTGTCTGTCTGTCTGTCTGTCTGTCTGTTTGTCTGTCTGTCTGTCTGTCCTTCTGTCTGTCTCTGGCTGTGTGTGTGTGTCCCCCAATCAACTCCTAAACGGCTGCAGCAATCAAAACCAAATTTAGTATGAGTAAAGATGTGCACCGGAATAGCTCACGTCCATATTTGAAAATGATGTCAGTGCTACCAACTGCTGAAAAAACGCACTAGAAATTTGAGCTCCATGTTGGATATCTTGCAAGGTATGCATGGGAGCTATTCCAAAATTGGCACACATGTAGATAATACTATTTCAGTTTAATTTCCAGGAGGCCAACCATGACAGTGTTGCCAAAATAATTTTAAGCCTTCTGATAGGTCCAATGTTTAAATGCGTATAACTTCTACACTATCAATTGGATTTCAACCAAATTTTATATGTAATATCTGTACATAAACAGATATGACTGAGCGTATTCTTAAGAGCCAGCAGGGCTGCCAACTGTTAATAATTGCTCTCTCTATTTTTTAAAATCCAAATACCAATATATCAGAAAGTATGCAAGCCAACAGCTTTAAACTATGCACACGTATATTCTGACATTTTAGATTAATTTGGAGTAACTTATATACATCAGTTCTACCAACATGATTATAAGCCTGCTGATAGTACCAATTTTTAGATACATGTAACTTCTATACTATCAGTTGGATTTCAACCAAATTTCGTATGTGATATGTGTACCATAACAGATATGACTATAAGTATTGTTAAGAGCAATCAGGGCTGCCAACTGTTAATAAATGCTGTCTATATTCTTTTTACCCTAATATCAATATATCAGAAAGTATGCAAGCCAACAGCTCTATACTTTGCACACGTATAGCACCTGAAATTCTAGATTAATTTGGAGTAATTAATACAAGGCAGTGCTGCCAACATGATTCTATGCCTGCTGATATGTCCAATTTTAAAATACATGTAACTTCTATACTAACAAATGGATTTCATCCAAAATTGGCACAACAAGGTATCATAATAATTCAGATTATTTCTGACCAGCACACGCATGGTATTGTTGGCAACATGCTTTTACGCGTGCTGATAGATCCAGTGTCTAACTGCATGTAACGTCCATTGGACTTCAACCAAATTTTGTATTCTGTACCTTAAGAGGTGGAACTAAGAATATATTCAGTCACCAGGGCTGCCAACTGTAGTGCTCTAATAGGCTATATTATACCAGGTATATTTTGAACTAATTAGATATTTCGATATTACCAACTTAATTTCGTCATTATTCTAGATAGGTTCATATACTGTAGAATAATCATTGGCATGAAAAGTAGGCTGTATAGTTCTTCACGGAATTCTTGTTTCATGTTGTAATGTGGTACAGATCACATAGGCGTTCACAAAGATCACATACATATGTTTCGTTCGGCTCGTGATGGTTCTTCACTTGGCACACTCTGTGGCGGTATCCGTGCATTGCCAAAGAGTTCATGAAATGGCGCAGATCTTGGTAGGTTTCCATCCATGATTTATTTACCATGGCCTCCGTTGCATTGAAGTCGGGCCATGTCTCTTTTAACCTTTGTCTTCTTATTTCCACTTGCTTTTCCCAGTTCTTAGTAAAGGGTAGAATATATTTGGTCCTGGGATCTTCCATCAGAAAGGTTTCTCTTGCTAGGACATAGACGAGTCGTGAGCGGGTATATTTGGATGTTGCTAGGGTGGACTTCATGAACCGAGCTTTGACGTCTTCTATGGCTAATAGGTCTTTTATTCCTAGTTTTTTTTTCAGGTTATTTCTATTCCATACTTTAGGATGGGTACGTTTTTGCATCGAATAGTTTCATGGCAGTTTTTAGGGATAGTCTAGGTAGTGATGGTATGTCAAATATTGCCTTCTTGGCTGCTGATGTTCTTGTTTTAGTGTGAATCCTAAAGAATCTTACGGTTGTCTGGAGGGGCATGCCCAAGTATTTGTAGACGTTAGCCGATTGAAGTGGTTCGTTCCTGTAATAAACCTTGTCGTGCGGATTCTCTCTCCCACCTTTTCTGAAGGTCATCTGGACTGTTTTCCTGAATATAGCATCGTTGTCATATTTGTTAAGTAACAATACATAACCTCTATTCGTATATTTAATGTTACGTTTCATGACACCAATATTAAAAGAAGTATAATAATAACAGTCATCACTTGTCCAAAATTGCAAGCCAAGCTATTCATTACTATGTATTTTTCGTGGTCATTTAAAAGGTCTTGTCTTATGTTGTAACACTTTATGACGTCATGTTCCAGGTGACGGACTAGAAAGAGAGAGAGAGAGCCACGGTAGAACACACGAGTCTTTCTTCGCATACTGATCACCTTGGCAGCAACTGCAGTGGGACAGCCTATTCCAGAAGGCCGTGGAAACATCGCACCAGAACAGTTGACTATCAGGCTTCAGACGTTCGTAACACAACCTATTTATTATTACCGGCATTATTATTATTATTATTATTATTGTTATTAAATCATAAGAAGATTCCATAAATATTTATCGGATAATCTATTATACGTGTTATGAAAAATTTTAAAGGAACAATAGAGAATAGTGTGTGAATATTTCAGTAGGAAAGAAAGAGGCCAATATATTCCAGAAGGCCGTGGAAAGATCGCGCCAGAACAGTTGAAAATCGGACTTCAGACGTTCGGAGCGTAACCTATTTATTAATACCGGTATTATTATTATCATTAAATCATAAGAAGATTCCATAATAATATTTATCGGGTTATCTACCATACGTGTTATGAATAAATTTGAAGGAACAATAGAGAATTGTGTATGCACGTTTCTGTAGGAAGAAAAAAAGGCATCGTTTTTTTTAATATTTCTCTTTCTTGTGATATAGCAAGTCAGTGAAGTGAATGGACACTGGAGGCCGCCTAAGGTTCTTTCTAGTGTGTTGTATTAATCGCACTGCTCAAGGTCTGAATGTCGACATCAAGGAAGAGAGAATTGAAAGACATACCACTGTCAGTAAGTGACAGTCAGAGTGTTGGGTATGTAGTGCTTTGATTGTATTCTCTTGTGCTCGTACTAGTGCAGTGTTAGTGCAAAGTGATCTTTGAAGAGTTTTGGCAAGTAATTTAGGTAACCAATAACGCAGCAAAACTGATTAATTAAGCCTGAAAATTGAAGTGTGTGTGTTGAAAAATCTTAAGAATGCAAAGAATTAAAATTTAAAATAGTATAAATTAAATTGTGTTGAGTGAAGTTACATTGGCTTTTCATCATAAACAGCTTTAATATATTAATGTTTAATTAACGCACGTTTCCTTATTACCATAATTCATAGCCATGAACTAACGGAGAGTTCTAATTTTCAAATAAATAAGCTGCATATCTCATATAACCGTTACTCCTTCCAAGGTCTAGAAACTCTTGAATGTCACACATTTAAATGTCGGTATTTTCTACTGTGAAGGTTATGTGCGACTCTATATAATATTATTTAAATTAATATAACGAAATATTTATTGTAAAAAAATGAAAACGCGAGGAGGTGAAATTGACAATGCACCATCCAACGGCGATGGTGTTCAAATTGATGCCGCATCGGAGATTCCACCAGCCCACGTTGAAGTTGCGTCCAGCGACGACGCAACAATACAAACCAAAGATAATCAACAACAAGATAGTCCCAATACTGCTAGTCAAAGAGAGCATAATAAGACAGAAGATACTCAGACCGAAACAAGTTTCGAAACGAATGACGTCAGCGAGAATAAACAAATAAGAACTGGATCTATTGAGCAAGATGGTAACCTAGAAAGAGATGTTGCTATGTCAATTAATGATACGGCAAAAGACAACATGGACATCACTCCTGAGCCCAATTTACAAACCGGTTCTATGGGTGCAAATGAAGAGATAAATCAAAACAATGAAAATAGACAAGAACCTGATCTTAATAATTCCAAGGAGTTTAGTGAAATAATACCACCACCAGATTCCGTAGAGGATAAAAATTCATTACCGGAAGTAGATAGCCATGCCAGTGAACATGCAATAAATTTAGAACATTCTAGTGCTGCTATAGATGATGTTGATAAAAGTGTTAATACAATAGCCAACAACTTGGAACTGAATACGATCCCACCCACCTCAACACCTTACAAAGGAGCTCAAAATGTAAATAACTCATCGAGTAACTTAGAAGTCAAAGATATTTCACCCATCTCATCACTTTCCATAGAACCTGTTGATTTGAATACCACGTCAGACAGTTTAGAACAGAAAGAAATTTCACCCGATGTTTCACCCTCCAAAAAAGCTTATGATAATCCTGGATTTGTGGGTGATGAAATTTTATCCAATATTATCAAGAAGACTGATGTTGTAGCTAACGTTGATGCAGTGCCCATGAAGATAGTTTCTTCAGACCCAAATATTGATGTTACCAAGTTATCTCGGCGAGTGTCTTTTAGTGAACTACCCCCTAAAACATTGGGAGGGGAGAACGGTAAAGGGCCACAAGGCACGGACGGTAAAGGTGAGGGTCAAGAGATCGACTTCCTGGCTAAGTATGGGCCTGGAGAGAAGTGGAGGATCTTGCGGAATGTTCTGCTAATGAGTGCTGCCTTCATGACCCTCTTCACGGCCTTCTTCGGCGCCGCCAATCTGCAGAGCTCTGTGAACGCTAAGGCTGGATTGGGGACAGCATCTCTCACCACGCTGTATGGGGCCCTGGTCGTGTCCAATATATTCCTGCCAGTGACAGTCATTCGGTGAGTATTTCACCTGCTTGTTTTATTTGTTGCTTTCAGGAGTGGAATTGTAATACACTGAGACTATCGATAGTATTGATGTTAAGTTTCACGTATTATCTTGGAATATTCAGATTGAGTCATCTCCATAAATAAAATAAGATTCCTGTACGAACATTTAGAATTTTCCTCTACAACTTCATATTTATTCTGCATGAGGTGTATATTGAACAAGGAAGGACGGAAGGATGGTATAAAAATAGGAAGGACGTTAGAAACGTAAAAGGGGAAAAAAGATAGAAAGAAGGGATTAGGGAAGGAAAGAAGGAAGTAGAACCGTATGAAAGAAGGGAGGAACGTAGAAACGTAGGAGAGAAGGGAGGTAGAGACGCAAGAGGGAAGGAAGGCAGAAACGTTGGAGGGAAGGAAGGTAGAAACGTAGGAGGGACGGAAGGAATGTAGACACGTAGGAGAGAAGGAAGGTAGAGACATAAGAGGGAAGGAAGGTAGAGACGTAAAAGGGAAGGAAGGTAGAAACGTAGGAGGGAAGAACGGAAGGTAGAGATTTACGAGGGAAGGAAGGTAGACACGTAGGCATGAAGGAAGGTAGAAACGTAAGAGTGAAGGAAAGTAGCAAAGTAGGAGAGAAAAAAAATTTGAAACGTAAGAACAAAGGAAGGTAGAAACGTATGAGGGAAGGAAGTAAGAAAGGTAGAAACGTAAGAAAGAAAGAAAGAAAGAAAGAAAGAACGAAAGAAAGAAAGAAAGAAAGAAAGAAAGAAAGAAAGAAAGAAAGAAAGAAAGAAAGGTGTGAGGAAGGAAAGAAGATAGAAACGTAGGTAGGAAAACAGGAACGAAGGTAGAAACGTAAGATAGAAATAAAGAAAGAAGGAAGTGAGGAAGGAAAGAAGGCAGAAACGTAGGAAGTAAGAAAGGAAGGAAGGTAGAAACGTAGGAGTGAAGAAAGTAAGAAAGGTAGGAATTAACTTATTGTCTTAGTTGTTTTTGTTTGCATCAGAACAACTTGAGCGCATGGCAAGAAAATTAAGTACGGTATTTAAGTAGTAGGTACCCCTAAAATAAAACTAGGGTATCGGTATAAATCTCTATATATATAAAAATGAAAGTTTGTTTGTTTTTTCTGAATTTCTACGGAAATTTGCGTTATTTACGCGTTTCAGACTGTTTTATGACGGATGCGCGCGAAAATAAAAATTGAGTCTGTCTGTCTGTATGTCTGTCTGTTTGTCTGTGGACAAAGTTGTTCCCTTATAACTCGAGAACGGCTGGGTGGATCAACGTAAAATTTGGTACAGATATCCTTCAGAGGCACAACCCTAATCATTGATGTAACACTTCTCTGTACCTCTCATATAATGGGGCCTACCCCCTTAAAATACTTGCTGAAATAGGCGTAGACGGGCGTGACAAAGCTCATTTTCAGCCCTTCAATGTGAGAAACGAAACTTGAAACCACATTTTAAGGCTCTAAAACCAACCGTTTTTGAGATATTCCCAGAAAACTAATTTCATTTAATACAATAATGAAAGAATGCAAGCCGGTAACCATGGCAACGGAATCTCACAGGTCCATCTATAGCTGTTAGACGCAATACAATTCCATTTATTACATTACTGAGATAGTTTGCAGACTGCTATGAGGTTATAACGGAACCAAATTAAGCTGTGCAATTCATCAATGACATATAATGTACTTAAGGGGGTCAAGGGGTACTCTAGATTTTTTACGCGATTTACACGTGCTGGTGTGGTACGGAAGGTCTATTATATCCCTATCCCTATATTGTTATATTATTATTATAATTATTATAGTACGGCCTACAACGACGAGACAAAGCTTATTTTCAGCCCCTTGGTGTCAGAAACAAAACTCGGTGCCCCTAAATAGCCGTAAAGGGTCCCCGAAAACTACATTTTAAGGCTCTAAAACCAACAGTTTCAGAGATATTCCCAGAAAACTAATTTCATTTAATAAACTAATTAATGAATGCAAGCCAGTAACCATGTCATCATTATCTCAAAAGGTGACATCCAACTTTCCAACTATTTCTGCAAGAAGTAAAGCCACTCCATTTATTAAATTTCTGTGAATGTTTGCAAATGGCTATAAGGTTATTACGGAATCAACTAAAACTGTAAAATTCATCTTTGCGCTTAAGGGGGTCAAGGGGTACCATAGATTTTTTTCACACGACTATAATGTGCGATATGACGTACAGAAGGTTTATTATATCTCCAAACAGAAACTTTATTTTCAAAAAATCCTGAATGAAAATAGCTTTTTTTTTAGTAATTTGGGCCATTGGAGGCTAAAAAAACCTGAATTTCCATGCACCACAAGCCTTTATAATTTATTTTAGGGGTCTTCCTCTGGATGACTTGACACAACAGTGAAGGTCAGTTTTATTTGACGTATATTGCGTTTCGTCTACGAGGTTCTCAATTTTATTTTCACGTCAGGAAGTACACGTTAGATAAATTTAGTTTCAGAGCATATTTTATCTAATCATTTTTCTTTGTCGACAAACAGGTTTCAAGCCTCTAACCATTGCAACAGTAGCTCAATTGATTACGTCTGGTTATTAATACCGAAGACCGTTCGAAGAATGGGTACTTCTGCTAGTTACATATATAATACAAAGGAAGCTTGTAGTTTTACGTGACCGTTAATCGTGCGATTATGAGTTCATGGGACCTCCTTTTTACGTGGAATCCGATCCACAGGAAATTGCATTTACCTCCGAAAATCTCACATGCATTGACCGGGAATCGAACCCGGTCCACCTTGGTGAGAGGCAAATAGCTTGACCGCTGCGCCACCACGCCCCTCTATAATATAAAGGTATAATACAACAGGAAGCCTTCAATCCGTTCAGTAAAACAATTACTCAATTCATGTTCATCTCTTGGCATGAAGTCAGACATGAATTCACGGAACACGCACAGAGATGGTTGCAAATGATTCAACACTCCCGCGATAAGGTGATGAGCACGATCGATTATCTTCTCCTTCCCTCCTTCCTCCCTTTCGAGGGCGTGATGGTGCAGTGGTCAAGCTGCTTGCCTCTCGCCAAGATCAATTCCCAGTCAATGCATGTGAGATTTTCGATGTGAAATATCACGTCCTGTGATTCGGATTCCACGTAACAATTGAGGGATCGGTGCTTATGATCGCGAGATTAACGATCACGTAAAAACTAAAAGCATTCTTCCTACCACACCCAAGGCAATACTGAAAACTGGCTTCAAAGCTATCGATATCTACTCCCAAACAACGTGTTTGCACCACTTGCAATTTGCATGAGGATAGGTCTGTAAACCAATGTCTTTATAAAGTTGTTAGCTATTGGTGCATTGAAGTTGTGGGTACCAGTACAAAACAAGAAGCAAGCAAATAACTCTACAGCTGCGCAATTAAATATTGAAGTGTTATATACTGACCGGAAAAGAAACGATCACTTGAAAAATTCAACATTACTTTCATTCAAACGAAAGTAAGGTTAAATGGTTTCCTAGATGCATTACCATTCTTTATATCATTGTTTCACTTAACAATAGCGATTCTTTGACATGATACTGTTTTCCGCGGAGAGATGTGCGCGCCACCGCTATCGTCAACAATGCAATGTTTTATTCTTTTGCCATATCCTCTATTGTTCTTGTGCAATTCAGGCGCGTGAGGCCTGAAGATGTTGCCAGAGCAGTGGCTGTGATCGATAATGGTGGCGCGCACATCTTTCCGCGGGAAACAGCATCATGTCAAAGAATCGCTATTGTTAAGTGAAACAATGATATGAAGTATGATAATACGTCCAGGCAACCTTACTTCCCTGCTATAAACAGTAACTTATGCACTAGGCCTATAGCGTTCATACGAGGCACGTCCAGAAAGTAAGTTCCGTTTGGTAATAAAATTAAATTGTGTACAGATACAGAAAAAATATTTATTGCACAACATTCTACCCCTCTTAAACTTCTTTTCCACATAACTGCCGAACTTTTGCAGGCATTTGTCATAGCGTGGCACAAGTTTTTGGATACCTTCTTCATAGAAGTTTGCCGCCTGTGTCTTCAACCAGTTGGAAACATCTTCTTTCAGCTCGTCGTCATTGTTGAAGTGTTGACCGCCAAGGAAAGACTTGAGATGTGTGAACAGATGAAAGTCGCTAGGAGCGAGGTCAGGACTGTACGGAGGGTGGTCAAACACGTCCCAGCCAAATCCCTGTAGGAGGTTGTTCGTCACATTTGCAGTGTGTGGTCGTGCATTGTCGTGATGAAAAACAACACCTTTTGACAGCAACCCTCGGCGCTTATTCTGTTATTGCGCGGCGCAATTTCCTAAGTGTCTCGCAGTAAGCATCTGCGTTGATTGTTTGACCACGCGGTAAGAAATCAATGAGTAAGATGCCTTTCCAGTCCCAGAACACTGTGCACATCATTTTCCGAGGTGTCAAGATTTGTTTCGGCTTAAACTTTGCTGGGGATGAAGTGTGCCTCCATTCCATTGATTGCCGCTTACTTTCAGGGGTGTCGTAAGAAACCCAAGTTTCATCTCCTGTGACTATCTGTGTCAGAAATTCTTCGCCGCCTTCATTGTAACGGGTCAAAAACTGAAGTGCACTACCCATCCGTTTTGTTTTGTGTTGCTCCGTAAGAATCTTGGGTACCCAACGTCGCAAAGTTTACGAAAGTTCAGTTTTTCGGTAACAATTTCATGAATTAGTGATCGTGAGATTTGGGGAAATTCCATAGCGAGAGCACTAATTGTAAACCTGCGGTTTTCCCGGATCTTGTCATCAAACGCGTGAACCAGTTCTTCTGTAACCAAAGATGGACGCCCACTTCGTTCTTCATCGTGCACTTCACTCCGTCCTTCATTGAACTGTCGGACCCATCTTCTCACCATTGAACCACTCATCGCATTTTGTCCATACACTTCGCAAATTTGCCGATAAATTTCAATTGGTTTCACTTTCCTAGCATTCAGAAAACGAATGACACATCTGATTTCACAAGCGGCGGGATTTTCAATCAACACCGACATTGTACGAGTAAACTAGCACAACAACGCATACGTGGCTGACAGCGCTCTCCAAATGGCGCACTTTTCTTCTACTTGATACAGAGCGTCTACAGCGCACAAGCGGAACGTACAACTAGTTGAAGACACAGGCGGCACACGTCTATGTAGAAGGTATACAAAAACTCGCGCCACGCTACGACAAATGCCTGCAACATTTCGGCATTTATGTGGAAAAGTAGTTTAAGGGTTGTAGAATATTTTGCCATAAATATTTTTTATGTATCTGTACACAATTCAATGTTATTACCAAACGGAACTTACTTTCTGGACGTACTTCGTATTTATGATTTAAATGAAAGTAATGTTGAATTTTTCAAGTGATCGTTTTGTTGTTGTTGCCGGTCAGTGTATTAAACTGTATGTAACTTACGCTTGATTCCCGCCTGACAGAGGTAGCAATGAGATGGGGGTAGTATATGCGCGCGTTCGTTTAGGGGCAAGGTGCGCGGTAGACCGTCACACATTCTGTGTCACGCAAATTTTGACTTGATCCCCAGCCCAAAAACATATCCATATTAATAACTGATACTAGAGCAGAGGTGTCAATACAGCACGCCGCGGCGGCCCGCTTCTAAACCGTAGAATTAATAATAAAAATAACATTTCACTACATTATTAACAGAAAGCATGTAAATATACAAGCTCATATTGTACCTTTTCTGGATCACATTTCAGTATATTTAGGGTATATTTGCCCGCATATTTCTCGTTTCTTTAGTCCTAAACATCCGAACCTTACTTATCGGTATTTCTGACTGTTTAAATGTTAAACACGTAATCTGCAGGTACCGGTATGCAGAAACCTGCGAAACACAATGTGACGGACAACCAACGCATTGGACGAACAGTTTGTTTGTTTGTTTGTTTGTTTGTTTGTTTGTTTGTTTACTTTGCGTCCGGTGCACTAGCGATCCCAACTTGACTCCGTCAGAAAATGCGGAAAGCTGTCGCAGCGCCGGCGGTCAGCCCAGCCAAGAGATGATAGGGGCAGATGACCTCGTAGTTCCGCCCCTTAAAACAACAATAACTAACTAACAAGAGATGATAATATTCATAATGTTGAATTTTGGGCTTATGCCGTGTTTTATTATACTAATATTCGACGCGTTTCGAAAGAAACCATGTCTTTCATCGTCAGGAATAATCTGGAATACGACAATGTTGCTAAGAGAAAGCAACGAAGAACATATAGAAGGTGCCCAAAGATGGACGCCATTATACCCCCATGTTAGGGACAACGGAAAGCAGCAGTGAATTACTTTCTCAGGGTTCTGATAATAGGTAGCCAGGATTCACTGAGATTGTAGCCGGTGTCGCGGTTGAAATTATCTGGGTGTTTACGTATTTCAACCGCCTCCCTGATGATTCTGGGACGATATTGCTTTATACGGGCAAGAACATCCACTCCTTGGAACATGACATCATGGCCAGGTGTTAAAGCATGATCGGCAACAGCTGATTTATCAGGTTGAATGAGCCTGATACATCTATTATGTTCCTTAATGCGAGTGCATATTGTTCTCGAAGTCTGCCCGATGTAAACCTTGCCACAAGTACAGGGAACTCTGTAGATACCCGGTTGTTGCAATTTAGGCAAACTGTCCTTAGTTGGTCGCAGGAGTTGCCTAATCTTAACAGAAGTTCCAAATACAGTCCGTATGTTGTACCGACGTAGGATTTTAGCAATACGATCCGTTGTGTTATGTATGTACGGAAGGTAAGCAGTTCCTCTTACATCTCTTTTCTCAACTGACGTCCTATTATTATTTGTTGGTTTCAGAACCGTAGAAATCAAAGCCTTGCTATAACCGTTGCTCTCAAAGGTGGTTCGCAGGGTGTTAATTTCTTCTTGTAAAGAAGACACTTCACAAATCCTCCTAGCCCTGGTAGTTAGAGTTGTAAGGATACCATGTTTCTGGGCAGGGTGATGGTGAGAACTTGCGTGGAGATATCTATTAGTGTGTGTTGGCTTACGAAAAACGCTGTGTCCTAAAGATCCATCCTCTTTCTTGGTGACGAGAACATCTAAAAAGGGTATTTTGCCGTCAGATTCCTTTTCCATGGTGAAACAAATAGAAGGGTGCTGGAGATTAAGGTGATCCAGGAAATGGCTAAGATTTTCCTCACCTTCCGTCCAAACAACGAACGTGTCATCCACATAACGCCACCAGATCTTCGGTTTGAAAGGAGCCGACGACAAAGCTTTCTCTTCAAAGTTCTCCATGAAGAAATTAGCCACAACAGGAGAGAGAGGACTACCCATGGCCACACCATCAGTCTGCTCATAAAAATTCCCATTCCATAGAAAGTAGGAGGAGGTCATGCAGTGATAAAAAAGTCTTGTGATGTCTTCAGGAAGATGTTCTCGTCACCAAGAAAGAGGATGGATCTTTAGGACACAGCGTTTTTCGTAAGCCAACACACACTAATAGATATCTCCACGCAAGTTCTCACCATCACCCTGCCCAGAAACATGGTATCCTTACAACTCTAACTACCAGGGCTAGGGGGATTTGTGAAGTGTCTTCTTTACAAGAAGAAATTAACACCCTGCGAACCACCTTTGAGAGCAACGGTTATAGCAAGGCTTTGATTTCTACGGTTCTGAAACCAACAAATAATAATAGGACGTCAGTTGAGAAAAGAGATGTAAGAGGAACTGCTTACCTTCCGTACATACATAACACAACGGATCGTATTGCTAAAATCCTACGTCAGTACAACATACGGACTGTATTTGGAACTTCTGTTAAGATTAGGCAACTCCTGCGACCAACTAAGGACAGTTTGCCTAAATTGCAACAACCGGGTATCTACAGAGATCCCTGTACTTGTGGCAAGGTTTACATCGGGCAGACTTCGAGAACAATATGCACTCGCATTAAGGAACATAATAGATGTATCAGGCTCATTCAACCTGATAAATCAGCTGTTGCCGATCATGCTTTAACACCTGGCCATGATGTCATGTTCCAAGGAGTGGATGTTCTTGCCCGTATAAAACAATATCGTCCCAGAATCATCAGGGAGGCGGTTGAAATACGTAAACACCCAGATAATTTCAACCGCGACACCGGCTACAATCTCAGTGAATCCTGGCTACCTATTATCAGAAACCTGAGAAAGTAATTCACTGCTGCTTTCCGTTGTCCCTAACATGGGGCTATAATGGCGTCCATCTTTGGGCACCTTCTATATGTTCTTCGTTGCTTTCTCTTAGCAACATTGTCGTATTCCAGATTATTCCTGACGATGAAAGACATGGTTTCTTTCGAAACGCGTCGAATATTAGTATAATAAAACACGGCATAAGCCCAAAATTCAACATTATGAATAATAACACGGGCCGTGAAAGTCTAAATGACAATATAAGAGATGATAATGATTATGATAATTGTTATTTTAAGGGGAAGGAATTAGGAGACTTCTGTTACTTAGGAAGCAAAATAACCAGTGATAGACGAAGCAAAGAGGATATACAGTAAAAGGTAGGTTGGCTCAGGCAAGGAAAGCATTTCAACAAAAGAGGCATCTGTTGACATGAATATATAGTTAGGTCTTAGGAAGTCATTTTTGAAAGCTTTTGTCTGGAGCGTGGCGCTCTATGGAAGTGAAAGTTGGACTGTTGGTGCAGCAGAAAAGAGGAGAATTGAAGCGTTTGAAATGTGGTGAATGATGATCAGATGGGTAGATAGGGTTACAAACGAAGAGGTATTAAGACGAGTGGGAGAGGAGAGATGTTTCTGGCGACTGCTAATGAAGAGAAGAGATAGGTTGGTAGGGCACTACCTAAGACACCCAGGAATAGCAAGCTTAGTTATAGAAGGAAGGGTCGAGGACAAGAACTGTAGGGGTAGACCAAGGTTAGAATATGTCTAGCAGATTGCCTCAGATGTAGGGTGTGGTAGGTATGTAGAGATGAAACGATTAGCTCAGGACGGGGAGGGGGTGGGGGGCTGCATCAAACCAGTCAAAAGACTGAAGACTCAAACGACAACAACAACAACAACAACAACAATGGTCTGGGGGATGGCGAAATTGACAATGAAATGGAAACCATAACGAAAACCAAGGTAGATTGAAGATACTTACAAAAATGGAACTTAGATTGGAAAGTCTCACAAAATGTAGATTGGAAATACTTACGCAAGGTAATTTTGATGGAAATTACTCACAAAAGCAATTTAGATTGAAAAATACGCACAAAATGTATTTTAGTTTCAAAATACTGTACATACAAAATGCAATGTAGATTCGAAATACTCACAAAATGCAATTGAAATTCAAAATACTTACAGAATACAATTGAAATTTAAAATATTTACAAAATGCAATTTAGATAGAAAATACTTACAAAATGCAATTTAGATACACAATACTAACAAAATGCAATTGAAATTGAAAATACACAATGCAACTTAGATTGAAAATGCCCTACCAGATTCAAAATACTCACAAAATGCATTTGAAATTCAAAATACTTACAATATGCAATTTAGATTGAAAATACTTACAAAATGTAATTTAGATTCAAAATACTCACAATATGTCAGCCCGTGATTCAAAATACTTACAAAATGCAATTTAGATTGAAAATACATACAAAATGCAACGTAGATCGTAAATACTCACAAAGGTAATTTGGATGAAAAACAAGTAGTTCCGTGAAGAACTATACAGCCTATTTTCATATATCCTACTTATATTAACTGCCACTATCAACATACAAAATTTCAGTTTGATTGACGTAATAGATTCGTAGATATTGAGTACCGACTAAATATTTCGGATGGTCGCCATGTTGGATTTTATATATGTAGGTCCTAGAGTTATGTAATGTTACATGAAGATCATTGTGTACGTGTAGTATTCAAACTTCAATCGCATGATTAGGACACCAGAAGTAACAAGGAGATTTTAAAATTTCGCACAGCTGCCATCTTGTGGTTATGGAAACAATAGAAATAAATTAGATTCCAGTGGATTAACATTCGTAAAAGGATTTACTGTACCAAGTTTCACTGCACTCGGACGGTTAAATTGCGAGAAACGTCCATGTGAATATGTATACTTCGCGTCGCCACCATGTTGGATTTGTGATCACCAAGTTATTTAAAGTCCTAAAGATGAACTTAAGTTCATAGCCCCTATGAACATAAAAAAATCAGTTTGATTGCTATAATAGATTCGTAGATATTCAGAGTCGTCTGAATATTTCGGATGGTCGCCATGTTGGATTGTTAAATGTATAAGCCATAGAGTCATGTACCATTGAAGGAAAATTATTGCGTAGGTTCATTATTCAAACTTTCACTTCGATCGCTTGATTACGACACAAGAAATAAAAACTTAATTTTAAAATTCGCACAGCCGCCATCTTGAGGTTATGGAAACAATTGAACTAAATTAGATACCAGTGCATTACAATGTGTATAAACATTTCCTGTACCAGATTTCATTGCGTTTGGAACATTAAATCGCGATAAGGGTCTATTTAAAATTTTCAAATTCGTTTGGCCGCCATATTCGTTATGTAGTTAACCGGTTTTTGAAAGTCTTATAGACGAACTTCCAGTAGTGCTCTTTATCTCCGTATAAAATTTCCGGGTGATACAGCTAATAGTTTCAGAGATATAGAATGCCGTTGAAATATTTCGTTCATCCGCCATCTTGTGGTTATATAAATAATTGAACCAAGTTAGATGTCGGTGCATTACAATGTGTATACACATATACTGTACCAAGTTTTATTGGGTTTGGTTGGTTAAATCGCGAGAAACGTCTATTTAAAGGTGGCAAATTCACGTGGCCGCCATGTTGGTTTTGTAGTTACCAGTTTTACTAAAGTCACATAGTTGAACTTCTAGTAGTTCCCTTTATCACCGTAATAAATTCCAGGGTGATATCGGTAATAGTTTCGGAGATATCGAATGCTGGTGAAATATTTCGCACAGCCGCCATGTTGGATTGGTGAGACGTAACAAAATTTGAAGGGCACGGTCGAGGTCGCCCGGAATAGTACTATGAACGTACCGAGTTTCATTGAAATCTCTCCAGCCGTTTAAAAGTTATTAGGGGGACACACACACACCTCACACACACACCCACACACACACACACACGCACACTCACACGGACAAAAGGTGATCTCATAAGCCTATTTTTTTCAAAATTGAAAATAGGCTAATAACTTTCAAAATGTAATTTATATACACGGGGAGCCAATACACAAAACAGTGTGGGAATCTTAAAGAGAAAAGGAAATTTAATGAAAAGAGAAAGAATACTGATCCCTCGAAGAAGGAGGGATCAGGAAAGATGAGAGAAGGGCCAATTAAGGTGGGAAGAGAACAAGAGTTGACCAAAATAGGTCGACAGGAAAGAAGACGGAGAGGAGCCTGGCACAAATAAGTTGAAGCAATGCTGGACTCAGCTGGGATCCCGTGGTCGCCAACCCACGTCTCACAAGTTGTGAGCCCCTGGGGGACCAGCCAAGAGAGGCAGGACGTGTGGCGCAGCGAGCAAATGCTTGACGGCTCTGCACTAGAGAGACTCTTGTTAGCACAGAAACTCCCACAGACGAGAATTCACTGGGTTCATTATTTTGGGCTCTTCCAAGTCTTACGCGCATATTTAAGTTCCCAAAATTTCCTGCTCTGTAGGGATCGTCTAAATGAACTTCGGGACAAAACATCAATACAAATGCTTTTCTTACATTCCGACAAGGCATTTGACTAACGTTTTAATGAGGTCAGACGATTTACGTTCACGATGTTCCCTCGTTAGTTGGCAACAGTGCTGACTGCAAGAAAAAGAAATGGCACGTGTTGTAGCAAATGTAATGGCGTGAAGAAATTAGTGTTATTACTCAACAAGATTTAAGATTGACTTTGAGTGCAGAAACTGCTCAAGGTTGCGGTGAGGTGCACGTAATAACAGTAACGCTGGGCAGATGGTACTGGGTTTATACAGCTTGGGCACTCAAAAGCGCATAGCTCTGCACTTCTCCATCCCACTCCCCCGGTATACCACTGCAGCGTAAAACATTTGCCACGCTGAGCATGTATGTGTCTGAACTCTTCATAGGTCCTTGGGATACTATCTTCCCACCATGAATTTATAGAACGGTGTTAGGGAGAGAATTTTCCAACCCCTTTCATTTCAAGCAGTTCCACATGCATCCACAAGCTAGATGTAGAGAAATATTGAAAACCCATTAATTTGATGTATACTGTCATCAGAAACCAAATGTGGGAAATATATATCCCAGTGGTCTCCACAGTGCTCGTGCTCGCCAGTTCGGGTTTGTTGAGTGAATACAATGCATTGTTTTACAGAACAAGGTGTTTTTTATTGATGATAAGAGATTTGTAAACGTTGATATATAACTGAAATACAATGTCAATAATGGTTTTGGTCACTAGAGTAAATATATTTCAGCTAGAATGGAAATAATTATCCTGCTCAGGGTGTTTGCCATAGAATAGAAGATTTTTAAAATTATTTTTCTGGGTTTTAAGTAAAACCTATTTTGAAATTATTGAATTATATTCGAATATACCAACTTTTAACATTCCAAAATCACTTTTATAATTTTGGTGCAGTTTTCGGCAAAGATGATATAGGTCACTGACCTTGTTTTGCGTGGGAGTTACATTAAAAAAAAATATATAGAGCGTGATAGGTGTTTTTATATATTATATCCTGTTAAATAAACCTCATTATTGAGTGATAAACACAGTATCATCATAATTTCGAAGTAGGAGATTATTACCCCATTGATCATTTAAGAAAACATACTGTCGGGTGTGGGCAGTGAGATAATAATTTCCCACCCCATATTTCCTAAAATAGAATCCACACCCATAAAATTGTTGCATATTCCTACTCATCTATCACCCCCAATTGCAAATGTGCAATAAAAATATAATATTTTATACCCACAGTCTTTTGCCCTATAAAGGGTTATGAGAAACTTCTGTCACGCGCGTCAATGTTCTCTGGTAGGGAAGTATTCGGTCCGCTCCCCGCTCCATCCACATCACGCTCCCACCGCTGCTGAGGTGTCGTGCCGGATGCGACCTAGCGGATGCGACCCACTAATTTGCATCGTGCCACTAGCGACCCAAGCACTGATGTATCGGTGGAATCTGGGAATTTCTAACACATCTCTTTGTTAAAATTCCGCTTAGGTTACTGTCGACCAAAATATTATGTGCACTCGAGTTTGAAGGTTGTTTGCGCAGTAACCAATAGACTTACATCAAATCCAATATCTCATCATTTTCATCGTTCTATTTTACGTTAGTTCATGTAGGTTTCGAATTTTTAATTTATATTTTAATATTTTTTATCGCAGTTGAAACACAAAAAGTGCCCGTTTTAAGCGTGTTTCAACCATGCGTCACATTTAAGAATTATTATCTCACAAACCCGTCATCAGATCGAATCCAAATTTTAACACAATATACATTGGAATATTGTTTAAGAGGTTTATTAATTTCAAAATTTGGTGTATTCAAGAACGAAAGAAGTTATCATTTTTGTAAGGTAACTTCTTAAATGTGACGCATGGTTGAAACACGCTTAAAAACGGGCACTTTTTGTGTTCCAACTGCGATAAAAATATTAAAATATAAATTAATAATTCCAAACCTACATGAACTAGTGTAAAATAGAACGACGAAAATGATGATGTTATTGGATTTTATGTAGGTCTATTGGTTTCTACACAAACAACCTTCAAACTCGAGTACACATAATATTTTGGTCGACAGTAGGTTAGGTGCCGTAAAAATTGAAGAGCTTATTTCCGAAGTGACGTAAATCCAAAATTGACTGTTTTTCAGTTTTTTCTTTCATAAGCAACTTGATAGGTTCTCTCAACGTATAGCAAAGGTTTTTAAGTCGCAATACGTAGTATACCCCATATTAACAGAGATCTAAGAACTAAGTTTATTTGCAAAGTGATATAACTCCAACGGGTATCTATTTCCAATGTGTCTTATATCCATGTTGACCAATCCGATAGCTCTCTGGACAACACGTGATATCACGTGATAAATCAAGGCTATGGCTAACTTTGAATAATATGTAGAGCATTAATTTGTGTTTGTTGTGTTTAACCCATTTAAATGTTCACAAATGCCACTCAAAGCGTATATCAATATATGATTTATTTCCAAAACGTCCTTACTCCAACTTACAGGAGACGATTACCACAATTTCGATTGATAGGAGATTTTTAAAACACAGTCTCAGGATGTGCATAAAAGTAATGAATAAAATTACATTATATTCATAATCATATCTGAATTTAATTATAGACTACGAAGATACAAAAACGCGATTTCTGAAGTTTTTGCATTTCATGGATTTACGTCACTTTGGAAATAAGATCTTCAATTCTTCTCTCGAACAATGGGTCGCATGGGGGCACTGTAAGCTGTTTGCAGGGTCGCTACAGCCACGATTTTCACTGGGTCGCATCCGGCACGTAATCGATGCTGATCTGTAAAGATCAAGTGCAAAGCTGCGTGCCGGTATCTGTCACCGATCGTAACATATAACCGTACAAAAGGAAGAGAAGTGACGAATTCCACTCTGTCTCTATAAATATCGACAATTTGTTTAAAAAGTACGTTTAAACAAATAAGACGGTAGTCCCTTCAGAAACTGTGTCGCGTCGAGCCCGCTTAACAGTAAAGCTGGGCGGGTGGTTTAACATACGCCTGATTTCTCACACAGGCCCTCTAGTGTCAAATATAAACATTAAAAAGAAGTTTTGCATAACACGTGCTTGTAATGATGCAGAGCGTATGTGGGATTGTGGGCGAAGTTATTACAAAAGATACCACATTCTGACAAATATCCTGCAGACTTCAATCATGTGTGAAAAGAAAATTACGACCTATGCATAGAGCCCTACGCGGATAAACAAAAAGTTACCCGCATCCACACGACAGTTAACCTCATCCGCACAGCATCCGCACGACTGTTATCCACATCTGCCCGCATCCGCACGTTTGTTATCCGCATTCACCCCGCATCTGCACGGCAGTTATCCTCATCCGCACAGCATCCACATGACTGTTATCCGCATCTGCCCGCATCCGCGCGTTTGTTATCGCCATTCACCCCGCATCCGCACGACTGTTATCCGCATCCGAACAGCATCCGCACGACTGTTATCCACATCTGCCCGCATCCGCACGACAGTTATCTGCATCCGCACGACAGTTATCTGCATCCGCCTCGCGTCCACAAGTTTGTTATCAGAATCTACTGGCAGCACAATAATAGTTTTAATTACCGTAAATAAAGTGTTAAAACAACACTTTTAGATATTTGAGGAGTGAGTCGTTTCCTTAGGTTATGTATACCAAGTGCTATGTTTAAAATGAATGTTATACAGCCAGAATCTTTTCAGTTCGGAGTGTTAATTATGCTTAATGACATAATTTGAATGATATTAGCTAAGGGGGGACCAACACCTATAAGCTCCAAAAATGACATTTTTTCAAAAATATCATATTCGAATAGAACAACAATTTCTCTTTCATTCAGTGAAAGAATTGGTTAAATATCTCGAACAGAACGGAAGTTATAGTAAAAGTACGATATGACTGACATCTCCCAGTGAAAATTAAATTTCCTGTCAACGCCCATTTTAATGAGCAATCTCCATTCCTTAAAATTGACCCTTTTAGAATATTTACTTTATCTATCGAATTATGTTGATAGCACTGGCATTATAAAATTTGCACAAAATATAGCTGGAATATTTTGGTATAATAGTTGTTGCTGTTGTTGATGTTTGAGTCTTCAGTCTTTTGACTGGTTTGATGCAGCCCTCCATGCTTCCCTGTCCTGAGCTAATCGTTTCATCTGTACATAGCTGCCACACCCTACATCCAAGGCAATCTGTTTAACATATTCTAACCTGGGTTACCCCTACAGTTATTATCCTCGACCCTTCCTTCCATAACGAACTTTGCTATTCCTGGGTGTCCTACCAACCTATCTCTTCTCTTCGTTAGCATTAGCAAAGAAAACTAGTTTTAAAATAAATAAGACACTATGACTGTAGGAAAACACTGAGAAATTCGGTGAGGAAGGACCAGTTTATGCGGCAGGGGAATTTTAGAAAATCCCAACCATGTGAAACTTTCGTCGCTCATTTCCCGTAAGTTCATATCTTTCATTCCGTTTCCCTAATAACTCATGAACTTACGAAGATATTTCAGTGAAGTTTTGTAGTCACATTTCTATGATAGTTATCAACAAAATGTACTTGAATGGTTGCCCTAACCATTATAGTTTAATAATAATAAATTATTTACTATGAAAATTTTATAGATTTATAGACCCATTATTTAAAAAATATCAAAATAATATTTCTTGAAATATTTCAATCATTCTAGTACATTTTGTTGCCATGACATCTAGGACCACATTAAAAAACAATAATTAAAATGTAACAATATTTCCGAGAGTTACTAAGGAAACCCCATTCTTGTGTATAATATACAGCCGCCATTTTGTGTGCATATATATCCATGATGATGCAATTTTCTAAATATTTAATAGTTGGTCTGTGTTAAAATTGTATTGTATGTAGACTGTGTTAAGTGACAACTCCAAACAGTTTATCAGTGCAAAGAAAATAAATGTTAAAAATTCACTATTTTGTTGCTGTCGAAAGTGTAGGTCCCCCCTGATCATCTTACATCTGTCATGAAAATAGAAAAACATAACAGAAAAATATGTCATAAACATCCGGGTCCTAGTAATGATATTCAACAAGTTCGAATTGTATTTTAAAAACTATCCGCAAATTTACTTCAAACATCATCCACAGCTTATCCGCTATCCACATAGCCAAACAAACTATATCCTCGTGGTAAAATTTTTGTGGATATCCGCGGGTTTATCCGCGCAGGCCATTAACTATAGACTACGTACAGGTGGACGCGGCTGGTAAGAGCCCTGCTGGACTCCAGTGGTGGCCATGTTCCATATTGAAACGTCACAGGATGGCAAGATTACAACACATATGAGGCCTGTTTAAGAGGCCAAAGATCCCTGTTAACTACTGGGGCTTTTAGAAACACCAGGGTGCCGGAATTTTGCCCCGAAGGAGATCTTTAACGTACCAGTAAATCTACTGACATGGCTGCCTCACATTTGCGCACCCTCAAATGAAAGCTGCCTGCGCCAGGACTCGATCCTGCAACCCTGGTCTTACAGGGAGAGGTCGCCAAGTGGTTTACTAGAAAAGTGTTCAAATTTGGAGGGTTTGTTCTTCATAAGAAAATATTTTGGCCGTGTTCGAGCGTTTTTGCCAATGGGTATTAGTGTGTTCGAAAATGAACGTTTAAAATCAACCCTCAAACTTTTGTAGTCCTATTCTCACACACGTTCCCGGCTCGTTTTCGTGGCGTAGTCGCTAGCGCATTAGCGTGGGGAATTCAAGGTGTCGAGTTCGAGTCAGACCTTGGTCAACACTTCTTTTTTCTTTTACTGTTATTATTCATTTTTTGCAGTACCTTGATAATGGCCTCTGTAAAACTTTTACCCATAGGCGTTGCTTTACGTATGATATTTGACGGTGACCTAAGCTTGCGCGATTTTAGAGTCTGCATGCATGTGTGCAGTGCGTCTGTAATGTCGTGCCGTGAATAAACTCCGTCTTCATCATTTGTAAATATTGTAGAAGTAAGAGTCGGCGATCCCATTTTACGGTTGATGACCGTGGCTACCGCGCTCAAGATACTGTTGATTGTAGATAACCGCACACACGTAATATTGAATACGCATAAGCGTTAATCAATCAAGACCTCTGACTTATCGAACCCGCTTATACGGCACTTGCGTGGCGAAGTGTGTCCCGCGATGTTACTCACACGTGTTCCGTATCGAGTTTTGGATACAGACAGTTTAGCTTGATGGTAGAGCAGAGTGGAACAGAGCAAAGGGCTCTTGCGTTCATGCATTAGACTCGGCGCAGTGCATATGAACGTAGCGTCGCCGGCCACGCTGCATTTAAATTATTTTTCTTTTTCTTAGTCGTTTACCCTCCAGGTTGGTGGAACCCACGGACTCAGCGAAGGAACTCACCACTACCGCCTCTACGGGCAGTGTCCTAGAGCTGGGAACATCTAATCGGAGTGGATACAACTGGTGAGGTGTGATTGGCACCTCGCCCAGGCGGCCTCACCTGCAAAGCGAACAGGGGCCTCATGAGGGAAGGTAATGGATGGGCAGGATGGATAGGCAAGGAAGAGGGAAGGAGGCGGCCGTGGCCTTGAAGAAGGTACTGCCCCCGTAATTGAATTATATAGAGACCACGGTGGCTATATTTGAAATTATAAGGAAAGTTATGGCTGTCATAGTTATGACGTGGGTAGTCATGACGTAAGCACGGATGACGCAAATGTTATGCCAGCAGGCTACTTGAGCTGAGATTCTCAGTGACGTCAGCTTTTAGTCGAGAATGTTCCAAGATTTACGACGCAGTCGCAGGAAACGAGGAATTCTGCTGAGGAAGAAACTATGCTATTGGAGGGGAGGCTTGAACCAATCAACGATAGTTTAAAGGAAGACGGAGATTGCTGAAACTATGGTATTTTTATTACTTTTGGAATGCACAATTATGGAAATCCATTTGCAGTAAAGGCATTGATTTGGAATTTTGGTGAAATTTATTTTCAGTTTTTGAATTTTGAAAATCCGTCATGTATTAACGAAGTTGGAACTTTTAGCGATGACGCAGTATCACGCTCTGGAAGGGATGGAAACGCCCCTCGTGAAGTTAATAAAAGGGCTTGCGCAGAAGAGAGGAGCCTTTTTCATTCTCCGATCATTCTCAGATCTCATTCTCAGATCATCGAAGTATAATTGTGAAAGTTCTTTTCTTATACAGTCATTATAGTGAGACGTCGAAGTGAACAGTAGTGAAAAGAGTCGTCTTTATAACGCGTGGCGAAGCCACTATATTAACGAGATCCAAGTCAAACTAGGTGAAGTTAAAACGGACCTTAGAATGCTTCTACAAGTTTAGTTTTGAACAGTTAGCGGTCACCGATAAGCCAATTGTATTGTGCAGTGCTACTTGAAGTAATAGAGAGAAGCTGAACAATTTCGACCGATTAATTTGAAAGATATTAGCAGTTTTATACGACTGACAAAAGTGATTATCTCGCCACAAGAGAAGCACTATTGCATAGCCAGAATCAACGCAAGGCTAACGCTGTTAGTGGAATAGAAAGACTTCAGATTGCTTTGTTACACAACGCTACAGTATAATGGAGCAATTTAATACGGCAGTTTGTTCTTCTAACACTACAACCGAAGAGCAGATGGAAGGCTAAAGGACTTAATGCAGTTGGGACATATTTCAACGGAGTAAAATAGCAAAATGGAACTTTGCTAATTGCTATTCCACACAAGCGAACATGTGGTGAATACCATCTACACCCATGTTTCGTGATTAAAGGCTGAATACTATCGAACAGCCATAGAAACGATTTCATACTCTTTCAATATGAATAATTTCTTCGGAAATTTCTACAAAACTTCATGACGATTGTCTACTGGAACTTCAGGGAATTTTTCAAGGGAGGTCAGGGATATCCCGACTCACAAAGAAGATTATTGCCGGAAGGATGTCTATTCGTCTTCGAGGAGCAGAGCGATTCACGGAGAAGGAAGCAGTTCGATTCTCCGAGGGTGCTATTTCCTATTTCGAGGATGGAGATCAGCTTTAACTTGGTGAAATGGATCCATCAGCAGTCTTCTTTGGGGAATTTTCCTCTGGAACGTCAATCGGCAGATAAGGTAGTCGTGAACGTTTATTGTATTTGAGTTTATTAATGATGTTTGAGCAACCATTTTTCCCATATTTTTATCCTCATGTATTTGCCCTATTTTCTTGTTGAGATTCTTATTCTCAGTACACCTTGATGAGTTATGCCTTTTTCGACGATTTATTAAGACATTGTTATGTCATGGGCATAGTTAACGATTTTGAATCAGTTGAGACTGATATTTAGAATTTTCAGTAATTAATATTTTTGTAGTCACGATTTGACTGTAAGTTAATGATTTTTATGGCAGATTTGAATTCAGACAGCGTGTCATTTTATTAAAGTAATTCTACCCCAGTTTAATTACTTTGACCAATTTTCTGTCATCATCAAGAAGGAAGAACATTTAAATGATTTTAGAGCGTTAAAATCCATTACATTGTCGACGATCTTGGAAATACTAGTCGTTATTTGAATTGATTGCAACACAGACATTTATCGTCAATTATGAATGAACATTGCATCATAGACACTTTTGTGAAAGAGTAACTTTAATAATGAATTATTGAATGCATTAAAGTCAAGAACTTTTGTTAGGAGTTTTTCTCAATTAGAGATTTATAGAACGATGTTTGCATTCCCCAGTCTAATTGGATTCTATTCGACTACTTTGCAGTTTTAGTCGCACTTTATTTGATGATAGTATTTTCATACTACAATTTCTTTTAAGATGTTAATCTTAAATTTTGATAGACCAGACAGGCGTATATAAGCGTATTCACTATTAAATTTGTTTGTGATTGGCAAGTTTTGACTTCATTTCGGTTCATGAATGAAATCCACGAAGGTTAAATAAAAACAGTTTTGAAACAATTAATGATTATTAGAATTTTTAAGTGGAACTATGAACGTATAATCGCTAGTGCAGCGCGTGTTGAAAGTCGCTGATATATAATGCCCTTGAATATGAAGGAGGTTCCCACAGGAATTAATGTTAAAGAATTATTTGTGGAAGTTTTTGTAAGTTATGTGGAAGTTTTTAATGCCATATAGATTAATATATGATGAATTTTGGGCCTAATTTTAATGCAGTTTGTGCATTAACTTGTTAGCGAAGTATTTTCCGCTGGAGTAAGATTGTCATAGTTATTTGAAATTTAATCAAGTGAGTTAACTGTTATTATTAACACGAGTTTTGAAAGAATTTGAGATAAGATTTTGAATGAAGATCACCGTCACAAATAATTATTAAAACCTTTATTAAACCAGATTGTGACATTAACATGTATAACTAACCTTCATTGGTCGATTATATTAAACACGATTATGAAAATTACCAAACGGATGAACATGTGGTTAATGTATTTCTTAAATTAATAATTTAAACAATTTAAATGTTAATATTGTAAATAATTGCTGTAAATATTTTTGAAAATAATGTGGAACGAGAGTGATGTTAAAGGCGTGCTTATAATATTTTTATTGTCTTTGACAAATATTATAAACAATTTCTAATTGTTATAAATAATTTATGTGATTTTGTTATAAACATTTAAGAGCTAATTAAACATTTGGATGAGAACTTAACAAGTTTAAGGAATTAACATAATGATCCAATAGGATGTGAGCAAAGTACTTGAAAGATTTGCGTAAATATTAATGTGAGTTGTCTTGTAGACATTTAAAAGCTTGAGAGAGCAAGATGTATTCTTACGTAACGTAGCATGTGGGAGTCCATTCGACCAGTATGCAACAGGTTGGAGGGTAGCTTGCAGCTGGGCCAACATCTGGTTATCAGCGTGTGAGGTCGTACACACTCTGGCCTTGCGACTATAAATACCATTCTCATGTTTATTAAAAGGAAACCAAATGCTCTATATATATGTCACACCCTGACGTCCTTTTCCAATCCAATTGTGTTATGAATATTACGTTATTTGGAGCTCTTGGGAGCTAGTATGTTCTATATCATGTTGTATGATAATTCTTGCAAGTCCTACAGGAGGACGTAGTCAGATTGACTTGGGCTACTGATAGCCACGTTTATTTTGTTGTGCTATTAAAATCATACCCTTTATTTGAAATAAAGCTTTTGTACAGTTCAAAGTTCTCGTCTTCGTTCTGGTTCATTTTTAAATGTCATGGTGGAGGTTATTGTGTGAACAGACTTTAGTGATCCTGTTGTCAACTCAATCCCCGAGATAATTAAGAGGTAAGTAACGGTAAGTATGAACCCCCGTCTATTTTGGTGTGTTCCACAATGATTTCCTGTGAACTTCTGTGCTCTTATCTCGATAGTATCTGTCAGTGCCATTTTCATTGGTGTAACTGAGCCGGTGCGTTTGATTGTTGGCAATCCGATTGAGGGGGCGGATATCTGACAGCCTACTATCCAGGTAAACGGGGACAGTACCATCCCGGCATTTGCCCGAAGACGAAGTGGGAAACCACGGAAAACCACTTCGAGGATGGCTGAGGTGGGAATCGAAAACCCTCTACTCATTTGGAACACCCGAGGCTGAGTAAACCCCGTTCCAGTCCTCATACCACTTTTCATATTTCGTGGCAGAGCCGGGAATCGAACCCAGGACCTCCCGGGGGGGGGGCAGCTAACCATTTTGACCGCTACGCTACGGAGGTGACTGCATTTAAATTCTAACGAATAAAACTTACAACTCGATCAAGCTTCAAGGACAAATAATAATGATGTTAAAATATTGTACATCGCTCCAAAACCGAAGAGACCACAGCAAATACATTATAGAAAGCACAAGAGACAATAATATCAGCAAAATAAAAAAAATGTGCTGACCAAGGTCCGACTCGAACTTCAGACCTTGAATATCCCACGCCAATGCATTAGCGACTACGCCACGGAAACGAGCCGGAAACGTGTGCGAGAAGAGGACTATAAAAGTTTGAGGATTGATTTTAAACGTTCAATTTTGAACACACTAAGGCCCATTGGCAAAAACGCTCGAACACGGCCAAAATATTTTCTTATGAAGAGCAAACACTCCAAATATCACTTTTCTAGTAAACCACTTGGCGACCTCTCCTTGTTAGCAGGAAAGACCGCAACCGTTGAGCCACGCAGCCAGTCGGTGATAATAATTCATTCATTCAATTTCGCTAATCGGCCAACTAGGGACCACGATAAGCCTCATTTTACTTTCAGGCATTTGTTCATTTTTCGCTTGATCCACATTGTCTTCATGAGCTCACTGTGTTTAGCACGACGTTTTTCTGTCCATTTCGCACCAGTTGTCCGTTTTTCGTCTCGGAAAATCCCAAACGTCTTGATGGCTGCTCTATAAAGATTCCGGCCTTGTGCATCTTCTGCTCGTATCCCCATTTCTTTAAGATCTTTCTGGGCGTTAACGTACCATGACATTGTCGTTTTGGGTGTTGAGTCAAAGAAACTAAAGATACATTTCGTCCATCCGGAGTCGATCATCCGTCCTATATGACCGTACAAGCAAACTCTGCGTTTATTATTAATAGTATTATTATTATTGGTTGGTTGGTTCTTAAGTTTAGGGGCTGCGACAACGCAATCATGTAGCCCCGTGTACGTTGGGTGTGTGTAGAATCTGTCTGATAACCGGTGTTAATTGTGATGACTGTATTAGTGTGTGTTATCTGTTTTTTAATTTAAGTACTGCAGCTTAGAATTTTTTCAAATAGTTCCTACTTTGGCAGCCAAGCACCACCGTCAACGACTACTAGGCCGAGTTCAGAACTTAGCTACTAGACGCCACCGCAGTCGGCTCTTGGCAACGAACGTAGAAACCTAAGAGCGTTGTTTACATTCTTAACTTATCCAATTTAGCTTCACACAGACGCAATTAGTGGAAAGTTCTTTAACATGCCATAAATCTAGGACATGGGACCGCCGGCTTTACTTCCCCTCCGAAGGAAGGCATACTGAGGGATTTTTAACGCTCTTAAAAAATCCGACGGCTTCGGCCGGGTTTGAACCTGCTATCTTGGGCATAGAAGCTCAGCATGCTACCGACTACGCCACCGAACCCGCTATTATTATTATTATTATTAGCCTACTTTCCACATTTTGAAAAAATGAGGAAAAAAAGATACGAGCCTTACAGTAGTCGCATATGATGTGTAACATCTGACATGTTATCCTACTCGTATACTACACAGCTTGGACTTACTTAAAATGTTAATTTACACTCCATTTTCATACTGGTACTATGATGAATGTATAGATTGAATTGGAGATATGCTACTGTCACATTTGTGGCGCAGCGGTCAAGCTGTTAGTCTCTCACCAAGGTAGACCGGGTTTGTTTCCCGGTCAATACATGTGAGATTTTCGAATTGAAATGCCATGTCCTGTGGTTCGCATTCCACTTAAAGGGAGGTACCGTGGATCATGATCGTGAGATTAACGGACACGCAAAACTACAAGCTTCCTTCCTCCCTTTTACATTAATAATTCATAATAACAAAGTGACACACAATGTCGACAGTACTCTCAAATACTGTGAGCACATTCCTCAGTAACTATAACATTCATTATTCTCAAGGCTCTCATAGAGTTCGTCGTAAACAATCAAAACATGGCTTCCTACAATCATGAAATGACCTAGTCTCACATATGATGAAAATACAGATTTTATGTTCGACCCTCACTATTATGTGTCAGATAACTGTATCATAATGATGGTCATTATAACACTGTTTTCCATTATGATACAGTTTCTCCAGCCAATCAGAGCTCGTTCATTGACCAATTAGGTAACGATAACTTCGCGCATGCGCTCAAAATCCAACATGTCGGACATAAACACAACATCGAACTATAATAAAATACCGACATGGAATACCCACCGTCCATATGTTCGCGTAAATAAACTGGCGAATATGAGACAAGAAATAGCACTGTACCTTAAAATCACCAACACTAATTTCTACACAGCGCATTGTCTTCAAATGACTGCGGTGACAATATTACTGAGGGACGGCTGATGTAAACATATGGTTGCATATGGCATTGCAACCACACAGAGCGCATGCGTCGGTTGTTCAAAGCTCTTGAAAGACAAAGATATAACACCCAACGCTCGCTCTGCGATCACAAAATTCAAGTACCGTAGCTGACTCTCAACAGATATTTATGAATATTTATGTTAAAACATATAATAAAGTTATAATTATCGTCGAACATAAACAGTCGTATGCAACTCGCCTATAATGGTAATTAAGACACTCGTATGGAAATTATAAAACTCGCATACGCTCGTTTTATAAAAAATACTCGTGTCTTAATTATAGCCATTATTGGCTCGTTGCATAATGTACTATTATTCCACTCATATAACAACATTCTGTTATGCATTTAATATTTGACTACTCACCCACAGCTTGACAATAATGCCGCTTACTTAAATGTCATTTGTCGTCTTTGTCCTACCCCATGAGATATTCAAACTTGAACGTGAAGATTCATAAACTGCTCAATGACAAATGAAAGTCGGTGAAACATTTGCCACTGTGCTCGTCAAACAAGTGCCTGCTAAATGCACTGCCTACTATATTGCCATAACATTCTCGCGCTACAGAGCACACACTGCCTTGTTTTCAATACACACATTTTCAATTGTACATGCAGCTGGCAGTGTGTCTTCACTTCCGTCCGATCCACTTCCGTTCGATCTACTTCCGCCCGATTCACTTCCGTCCCATTTTTCTGGCAGTGCGTCTTCACTTCCGTCCGATCCACTGCCGTTCGATCCACTTCCGCCCGATTAACTTCCGTCCCCAATTTTCAAAATCACTCCCACAAAACTACCCAGCAACCAAGCGGAAAGATGTTACACATCAAAAAGTAGACTTATGAGATCGATCCGGGCAAATGTGTGTGTGTGTCTGTCTGTCTGTCTGTCTGTCCTTCTGTTTTTTTTGTCTGTCTGTCTGTCTATCAACTCCTATCAACTCCTAAACCGCTGCAGCAATCGAAACCAAATTTGGTATCAGTAGAATATCTCAAGGCCTTATCTGAATATGATGTCAGTGCTACCAATTGCTGAAAAATCGAAATTGAAATTTGAACTCCATGTTGGATATCTTGAAAGGTATGCATGGGAGCTACTCCAAAATTGGTACACATATAGATAATGATATTTCAGTTTAATTTCCAGGAGGCCATTCATTACAGTGGTACCAAAATGATTCTAAGCCTGCTGATAGGTTCAATTTTTAAATGCGTATAACTTCTATACTATCAATTGGATTTCCACCAAATTTCGTATGTACTATGTGTATATAAACGGATATGAATGAGCGTATTCTTCAGAGCCACCAGGACTGCCAACTGTTAATAAATGCTCTCTCTATTTTTCTTATCCCAATACCAATATATCAGAAAGTATGCAAGCCGGCAGCTTTAAACTATGCACGCGTTCAGTACCTGGCATTCTAGATTAATTTGGAGTAACTAATATACGTCAGTGCTACCAACATGATTCTATGCCTGCTGATAGGTCCAATTTTAAAATACATGTAACTTCTATACTAATAAATGGATTTTATCCAAAATTGGCACAACAATAGATCATAATATTTCAGATCATTTCTGACCAACACATGCATGACATTGTTGCCAACATGATTTTACGCACGCTGATAGATTCAATGTCTAACTGCATGTAACGTCCATGCTATCCATTGGACTTCAACCAAATTTTGTATTCTGTACCTTAAGAGATGAAACTGCTGCCAACTGTAGTGCTCTATTAGGCCACATTATAATGTACCAGGTATATTTCGAACTAATTAGAAGTTTCGATATTACCAACTTAATTTCGTCATTATTCTAGATAGGTCTATATAGATTGGCATGAATGTTAAATTTTAAGAAAAGTAGGCTGTTTAGTTCGTCACGGAACTTCTTGATATTATTATTAATTGATTTACTGTACTTGGCTGGTAGAGAGGACGTGGTAGCATAACATCTGAATAACACCGGTTTGCATTGCGTGGTCGCCACTCCCTATACTTGATCAGTGAGTGAGAGATGACGTGTCTGTGAGATCAGGAAGTACATAGCGCTTGTCTACTCTTGGAATGTCATTGCCATCCGCTCTCAACGTGCTAAGTGGAGAAGTGAGGCCGGAGGCACAAGACAGACAGCTGATTGTGGTCATCTTCACACTAACCTCATCCTACTGACCTACCCGGATGTGCTGGTCTAGACTGACCTTCCTCGCAGACGTAATGATGGAACGACTGCGATGTCCAGGTGGGAAATGTTGATAATTCTTCAGGGGTTTTGCTACATCGTGGTCATGTAGCCCCGTGTACTTGGGTGTGTAGAACTTATCTGACAACCTCTGTCACTGTGATGTCTGTACGAGTGTGTGTATTTATAATTGAGATAGGATTTGGGTAGGAAGCGGCCGTGGTCTAAAAAATAAGGTACCATCCCGGCATTTGCCTGAAGTAGAAGTGGGAAACCACGGAAAAAACCTTTCAGAATGGCTGAGGTAAGAATCGAGCCCTACCTCATGTTTGCCTCACCCTCACGAGGCTGCGTGTACTCCGTTCCAGTCCGTAGACCAGTTTTTTTTATTTTATTTTATTTTTTGGAAGAGTCGGGATTCGAACCCGGTCCTCCGCGTTGACTGCCAAGAATGCTAACCGCTACATCAGAAAGTGTAGAGTTGAAAGTTTGTTTGTAGCTGATTATTTGAGGGGCTTTGCAGCACCGTGGTCTTGTAACCCCATGCACTTTGGTGTGTATGGAATTTGTCTGATAACCTGTCCTATTGTGATGGCTGTGTTAGTGTTTGTATTTGTAAGTTAAGGGAGGATTGGGAAGGAGATGGCCGCGGCCTTAAGTTAGGAACCATCCCGGCATATGCCTGGAGTAGAACTGGGAAACCACGGAAAACCATTTCCAAGATGGCTGAGGTGGGAATCGAACCCACCTCTTCTCAGTTTTGCCTCACGAGGCTGAATTTACCCCGTTCCAGCAGTCTTCAGACCAGAAATAAATTTCTTGGCAGAGTCGCGAATCGAACCCGGACCCTCGGGGTGACAGCTAACCACTACGTCGCGAGGTCGATTATTAGAAATTACCGTGCCGGGCTTTGACTGGCACCTCAGTAGATAGCCTGGTCCCTGGCTCTATGACCTTGCACGATATCGCGCGTAGCTATACCGGTCCGTGCCAATTCCCTCGTACATTCTATTTAGCCTACTTTTCACATTTTGCAAAAATGAGGAAAAAGTAGACTTATGAGATCGGGCAAATGTGTGTCTGTCTGTCTGTCTGTCTGTCTGTCCTTCTGACTGTCTGCCTGTGTTTGTGTGTCCCCCCCCCTCCCCCTATCAACTCCTAAACGGCTGCAGCAATCGAAACAAAATTTGGCAGGAGTAAAGATCTATACCTGAATATCTCACGGCCATGTTTGAAAATGATGTCAGTGCTACCAACTGCTGAAAAATCGCAATTGAATTTGAGCTCCATGTTTGATATCTTGGAAGGTATGAATGGGAGCTATTTCAAAATTGGCACACGTATAGATAATACTATTGCAATTTAATTCCCAGGAGGCCATACATGGCAGTGTTGCCAAAATGATTATAAGCCTGCTGATAGGTCCAAATTTTAAAAGCATATAACTTCTACACTATCAATTGGATTTCAACCAAATTTCGTAGGTGCCATGTGTACATAAGCAGATATGACTGAGCGTATTCTTAAGAGCCAGCAGGGCGGCCAACTGATAATAAATGCTCTCAATTATTTTTATCCAAGTAACCATATATCAGAAAGTATGCAAGCCGACAGCTTTAAACTATGCACACGTATAGTACCTGACATTCTATATTAATGTGGAGTAACTTATATACGGCAGTGCTACCAACACGATTCTAAGCCAGCTGAGAGGTCCAACTTTAAATACTTCTATACTATCATTTGGATATCAACCAAATTTCGTGTGTGCTATGTGTACCATAACAGATATGACTATGCCGATTCTTAAGAGTAACCAGGGCTGCCAACTGTTAATAAATACTGTCTCTATTTTTGTTACCCTAATATCAATATATCAGAAAGTATGCAAGCCAATAACTCTAAACTATGCACACGTATAGTACCTGGCATTCTAGATTAATTTGGAGTAACTAATACACGTCAGTGCTGCCAATATGATTCTAAGCCTGCTGATAGGTCCAATTTTAAAATGCATATAACTTCTATATTAACTAGTGGATTTCATTCAAAATTGACACAACAATAGATCATATTATTTCAGATTATTTCTGACCAATACATGTATGTCATTGTTGCCAACATGACTTTATGTGCGCTTTTAGATCCAATGTTTAACTGCATATAACGTTCATGCTATCCATTGGACTTCAGCCAAATTTTGTATTCTGTACGGTACCTTAAGAGATGGAACTAAGAATATATTCAGTCACCAGGGCTGCCAACTGTAGTTCTCTATTAGGCTACATTATGCCAGGTATACAGTATTTCGAACTAATTAGAAATTTCGATATTACCAACTTAATTTCGTCATTATTCTAGATAGATCCATATAGATTAACCATTGGCATGAATCATAAATTTTAAGAAAAGTAGGCTCTTTAGTTCTTCACGGAACTTCTTGTTTAATTATGTAATATCTAGAGACGAGAATTATAGGCACAAAAACAGTTAAAATAGGCAGGCATATAGGCTCTTAAAATAGCCAAAATAGGCATGTAAACAGGCACTAACGTGTAAAATAGGCAACAAAATAGGCATGAAAAAAATTATTGTAATTTAATAACATATTTAATTACTATAAAAAGAATTAACAATAAGCAACTTATAATTTAATAACAAACTTATTTTATATATAAAAGTGAAAGTTAGTCTGTCTGTCTGTTTGTATGTATGTATGTATGTATGTATGTACGTATGTGAGTGGGTGGGTGGATTTGTTCCGTGTACATTTCTACACCGTTCCACCAATCTCAACCAAATTTTGCATACACATAGTTTAGGACCCAGAAGGAATGCCTGGCTACATGAATTTTCTATAGTCTTTCTCATTCTTCTGATTTCGGCCTTTTTGCACTCAAGCAAAGGCTAATAAAAGCAGAAAATAAACTGATGAAGTAATAGCAAGGCCGGCCATCTCCATAGCAACAGTAGCTCGAGATGGGACCGCCAAGTTTCCATATATCTTGGTAAGAGGACATGCTTCACCCACTGCCAGCTAGATCGCATCCTCCAAGCTGCTTTAAACTGTCTGTCCATTCAACCTTAGCCTCCAATAATAGAAAGCCTACTCAATCGCGGCGTTCTCTGCAACAACAGTGTCCTCCTAGCAGTGCGCGTATTGACCACTGCAGCGCTGATTCCTCACCCTACATTAGCATGTAATTGCATTGCTATCGCAAGGTAATAACAGCATAAATTAATATATAGACTATGTTCGCAGTACATGAACATACGTTGTTGAGTAGAATGGAGTAAAATATAAGTGATGTTCATCTTTTACTAGTAGGAGTTCGTTTCATCTTCTGATTTCCCTTATATAGCACGCACAACTAACGAAACTAATGTCTGATTTGCACAAGAGTGCAGTACGGTTGCACTTTTACTGGCGTCGCATAGACCTAAGGGTTCAGTGAAAAGGAACGACTTTAACAATTTTTCTTGATTCTCTTTTTTCATAATTTGTTCTTCTTCTCAAGAAGTAGTCTCGGCGAAAGTCGTTTGTCATGTCATTGGTGTAGTTAGTGACAGAGGGGTGCAGAAACTTCTGCAATATTAACTTGCTCAGTTCCTCAGGGTGATCACTCACTCCACACTGTAGAATAGGTGTTTTAGCAACATGTGGCAACAGTATTGTGATTAATGTTTGTGCTATTCTTGTACTGCCCAGCGTAACCGATATAATTTCGTCCGTTACTTCTTCCAGTCTCATCAGCAGCGAAACAAAAACCTGGCTTAGGATATCGGAGACCTCCTCTGTCTTTGAATTTTATAAGTGACATCACTGGGGATTGACTCTGGGTACTACTAATTTTATCAAGGTACTCTTGACATGATATATGGTCTTCGCTATTTCGTACCAAGTACCCTCCAATATAGGCCATTGCAGCACTCGTTATAGAAACACATGGCACCCCTTCAGCTTCATTTGCGATGCTTTCTAATTGTGTTTGAAATTTTCTTGCTAAATCTGTATTCGTTGTTGCCGATTGATCTGCATGAATCGTTGTGCTCGTGCGTCTCCCGGTTGAGTTACGTGTTACCATCCAGTCACTACAGGCAGATTCAGGTGCTACATTTACCGTGAGAGATGCACTTACGAGCCCAGTAGTCAGAATTTTATGCAGGGCCTGTGTAACACTTGCAGCGTTGGTTTGGTCGTTGCTACCTCTAAACTGTCTGATGCAACTGAACAAGCTTTCTACTTCATCAGAAGAAAATTTCCTGGTTAATACGAAATGAAAGCCATTCTCAAGCATGTACTTGACACAGAGTAAGGCAGATTTTGTCGTCAGACAAACTGCTTCATAAGTTTCTTTACTTATGAATTCCACCGGACTTGCTGATGCTTTCATCCTGAGTTCCAGATAGGGAATGAAGTCGTTCTCCAGCCATTCGAGTCTTTCATCGCCAACTGAGAAGAAATGCATTGTGTCTTCATTCCTAGAGTGTATATGCTGCAAAGTGTTCTTAACATTGAGGATGGTGAACCATTTGTTAACTAGCTTCAAGAACTCGATAATGCCTTCAGCATCCTGAAATTCTTTTATTCCGAACTGAGACCCATTTTGCCTCAAGAACTCAAGGGCTGAAATAACACCCGAAGAGAAAATATCGACAGCTCTGCCCACATGCATTTTCTCAAAGGTTGTCGGGTAGATATATTTGTGTGTCAGTCTTCTAACTAGTTTCACTTTCAAATCCTTTTGCAGGTCGTACAACTTTCTGATGAACCAACCAGATATGGATTTTCCATCCTTAACTAACTGCTTCTTCACGTCCAGTAATGCATTCCTTAAATTTTTCAATATATGGCATTGGTCATAAGACAGAAATAAATTGCGTGAACTGTCCAAGGGATGTGGCACGACAGGTAGAGGTGTGCTACCCCCAGAAAGTAAGCGGAATAATTTTACATTTGTAGAATGATTATATGCCACCACACGTACAACAATAAATGATGCCTTTTCCACTTTATCAATAACTTCAATAGTAAGTTGATGAAGTACTTCAGCTTTTAGGTCCCGAGTAAAAAAGTATGCCACAGGAATTTTAAAATGCGAAGCAAGTCCAACGAACACAAAGCACAGCAGTTTTGTTGCGATTTCTTTTTCTAGGCCTAAATCTTTTTCCAGTCCACCCATTGACACAAGTCCCTGTACTTCATCAGATGCTTTACAGTTAAGCGCGCGTGGTTGGATAGCCATCTCATCTACAATAACTGAGCCAAATGTATGTATTCCCTCAGTAAATTTTGTTTCTTCGTGGAGTCACTTCACTATTAAACTTGATACCATTACACCAGTAGTGCTTCCAACATAAAGTTTGATGGTAGATTTAGAAGGCAAGCTTAACAGTAAATCGGTAACCTGCCGGGGACTTACTGTGCCAGATAATGCAATACCTGATAGTTGAGTCACTCCATCTAGGCTTCTTCTGTAGAAATATTTTGAGCTGTTCTTGTAGACATTTTGCTTTTAAATTTCCTTCAGCACTCGAAACCTCAATTGCATCCAAATTATAGTCTACCATATTTTTCTCTAGCCTGCTGATTCGTTGCTTGAGTTGCTCTTGGCGACCTTTAAGTGCAGATATTTTTTGTCTTGCACGCCTTAGTGATCTACGCAGTGTTCGTAGTATCCTATTCCTTGAGTTCAATTGTCTCATATTTACTTTTGTTTGTATAGACGCATCTTTCTTGACTAAATCATTAACATTTGAGATGGCAGGAGGGGGGACACCATCCAAAGCACAAGATTCAACCGCAACAAAGCCTGCCTTGGGGGATTTTGTAAATTTTAATGATACAGTTGATTTGACAATATTTCTTCTTGGCACTTACACTTTAAGTTTCTTACTTGGTGGGTAGTCACTGAAAACGCTGGGCACCGCATCAGGTTTCAACCGCTTTACCTTTAATTCTGGTCTGTAGTCACATTCGACGAAGTGATTACTGCACACGACGGAGCGGTCATTAGGGTTCCATAACTTATCCTTGGTATTACCTACACAATAGAAACAGAATATTATTATATTGTTTGTTGTTCTATCATTAGTGGGGCTTGGACATATTGGTCATTTAGCTCCGTGTACTTGGGTATAGTAGAATATGTGTGATAACCTGTGCAATTGAGGTGTCTGTAGTAGTGGGTGTATTTGTAATTCAGGTGGTGATTGGGAAGTAGGTGGCCGCGGCCTTAAATTAGGAACAATCCGGGCATTTGTCTGGAGTAGGGGTGGGAAACCACGGGAAACCACTTCCAGGATGGATGAGATGGGAATTGAACCCACCTCATCTCGGTTTTACGTCATGAAGTTGAGTATTCCCCGTTCCAGCCCTCAGACCTGAGTTAAACTTCTTGGCAGAGCCGGGAATCCAACCCGGACCTCTGGGCCGACAGACAAGAATGCTAGCCTCTACACGACAAGGTGGTCAGGAGATTATTATCATCATCATCATCAGAACTAGAGCAATAATACAAAGTAACCTAATTTTCAGTCACATGGTCAACTTATGCTCCATACCTTGTCTGCTTATTGCTTTAATCCATAATTTCTTTGTGGCTCTCGACTAGGAAATTCATGAAAACTCGTTCCGAGAACATTATTTCTAGCGCATTGTTTACAAAACGGCACGCAACAGTATACCATCTTAATAAAGTGGCCTTATTTCAGCTGGTACAATGTGTGTAAATACCGCAAAGTGAACGGATCATGTGGAGGGTATGCAGCGCTTCTAGCGGCAAACATAGCATCTGCAGGGGGACAGCTCCCAGAGGCCATTGGGTAGGCTTTTTTTTTATTATTGGAGGCTAAGATTCAACACAAGATAGGTTACAGCACCAACGCACTGATCGCGGCTGCATTTTCACTGCCAGCTGGATTGCATCCCTCCTGACTGCTTTAAACTGCCTGTCCATTCAACACAAGATAGGTTACAGCACCAACGCTCTGTGATCGCCGCGACATTTTAACTGCCAGCTGGATCGCATCCCTCCTGGCTGCTTTTAACTGCCTGCCCATTCAACACTCAGACGCGTACAGGATATACTGTATATTAATTCACTGTTAGGTTTTTAACTTTGGAGGCTTATTATCGAGTTTAAAAAATGCGAAAACATGGCACTAAGTTAGTACTTTTGTTATTCAATCAGCATAAAGTTTATGATACTAATTCACACACATACTAACGGGTAAATTTTCAATATAAAGAAAAGCGAAATACAAAACGAAGGGTTGTTAAGTTTGGAGGCTTAATATCGAGATCCCAGGCGTTATTTCTGGTGACTTTCGAGAATTCCTATTCTTGTTCGTGGGGTAAACACATATTGAGAAATGAGAATATAATTCTGTCGAGCACACCAGCTGCAATATAATGTCACTTTAAAATACAGTCAAATGGCATCAAATAGGCAATTATACTACAAATAGGCACAACCCCTTGAAATAGGCATTTATAGGCACAATAAAACCAACGAAACCTAGCCTAAAAGAAACTAAAACGGATTTATATCTCGAAAGCCTACGTTTCTAAACACAGGAATAAAATAGGCAAATAGGCAAATTCCCGTCTCTAGTAATAACTAATCAAAGTCATTTCTTTGAGAGTAAAAATTGTTTTAGAATCTTATGTGAAGTTTTTCTTTTCTTGGTTGGTTGGTTCCTCAGTTTAGGGGCTGCGACAACGCGCTCATGTAGCCCCGTGCACTTTGGTGTGTGTAGAATCTGTCTGATAACCGGTGTTAATTGTGATGGCTGTATTAGTGTGTGTTATCTGATTCTTAATTCAAGTAAGGACTGCAGACAGTAAGTTCCTACTTTTGCTACCATATGCTACCGTCCACGACACCTAGCTTGTGGACTTGGCTACTAGATGGCATCGCAGTCAGCACCTGGCGGCGAACGTTGGAACTAATAGAGCGTTATCAATTGTAACCTACAAATTTTGGCTTCACACAAGTGTAGTTAGTGGAAGGTTCTTTTTCATGCCATAAATCAATGACATGGGCTCGCCGGCTTTACTTCCCCTCCGAAGGAAGGCATACTGAGGGATTCTTAACGCTCTTAAAAAAATCCGACAACTTTGGCCGGGTTTGAACTCGCGACCTTGGGCATAGAAGCTCGGCATGCTACCAACTACGCCACCGAAGCAGCCAGTTTGTTTTATTTTAGCACAGTCAATTTGCTTATTCCAATGTGCCCTTATTTTGCAGAGCAAGACGTAATATTGGCCAGCATATCATTTTTGTGGATGGCTGTTGTGTTTCAAGTGGGATTTTAAATCCGTAGAAAAAATACCAGATAGTAATATCAACTATTTCACCGTATGTATACGTAAGACTACGGAAAGTAGACATTGCATGTGTGCAAGAAACACGTTGGAAGGGTCAAAAATCACGTGACTTCGGGGACGGCTATAAACTTATCTACTATGGTGTATCCAACAGAAATGCCGTCGCTGTCATCGTTTGTGCCAGCCTACGAGATCGAGTTGCTGAAGCTCATCGCTATTCAGACCGTCTTATGTCAATTACAATAATTGACACTGCATCCTCACGGCTTCGTGTCTCCTCAGCATATGCACCACAATCTGGCTGCGATAACCTAGAAAAGGAGCAGTTTTGGCAAGAGCTACATGATCATGTGTCAGCATGTCCTCAAGATGAGTTTCCAATTCTCTGTGGTGATCTCAACGGGCATGTTGGTCAGGCCTAGGATGGTTACAATTGCCATGGTGGCAATGGCTACGGTACCCGAAATGATGATGGAACTCGAATTTTGGATTTTGCAGAGGCAAATGACTTGGCTATTGGCAACACGCTTTTCAAGAAGCGCATTAACCACCTCATCACTTACACCAATGGTGACTACAGCTGCCAAATTGATTTTATTCTTATTCGACGCTGTGAACTCCGATTAGTTTTAGATATGAAGGTCATACCATCTGTCTGTGTAGCCCCTCAACATAAGCTACTCACGGCAGATTTAAGGATCTCTAAACATAGTAGAGGCAGTGGGATAAATGTTCCGGTGAAGATTAATTGGTGGAAGCTTAAAGACCAAAAGGAGACGTTAGCAGAGACTGTAAATTTTCCTACTGCCAACCCGGATGCGATTGACAAAACTTGGACCACATTCTGAAAATCTATCACTGCATTCGCCACAGCAACCCTGGGTACAACAAAACCTAGTCCCGCCGCAATGATAAGCAAACGTGGCTATGGACAGTCGAAGTCCAAGATAAGGTGCATGCAAAGAAGAAGGCATATAGAAACTGGATCTCACAAAAGACTCCAGAAAACAGGGAGAGGTATGCCATTGCCAAACGTGAGGCTAAGAAAGCTGTCGCTGAAGCCAGGCGCAGTCACTATAGTGACCTGTACACAACACTGGACTCAAAGGAAGGAGAGAAAACTATCTTTAGACTGACCAAGGCTAGATCAAAGTCAGCACTTGACATTGAGCACTATGTGTGTATAAAAGGCAAAGATGGTCAGCGATTACAGAACAAACAGGGCATCCTCAAACGTTGGCAACAGCACTTCGCAGAAATTTCCAACATTGAGTTTCCACATCCTCCAATACCAGGAGGTAATCTAACAGAAGGCCCTAACTTTCACATAACATCAGATGAAGTCACCAGCGCCATCAGGAGTATGAAGAATCAAAAAGCGTCAGGACCAGATGACCTTCCGGCAGACTTCTGGAATTTTCAGGAGTCAGAACAACCCGCGATCAACTGGCTGACAAACTTTTTCAATCCTATAGTTGTCTGTAGAACCATTCCCAGTGACTGGTCCACAAGCATCACTGTACCTATCATTAAGCAGAAAGGTGACCCTGCAGAATGTGGAAATTACCGTCCAATACGCCTCCTGTCGCACACAATAAGATTTTTGAGAGAATTCTCGATCCACGACTGCGAGACATCATCAGCATTAGAACCAAACAGTGTGGTTTCGTCAAGGGTGCTGGAACAACTGATGCAATCTCTGCTGCCAGAATGCTCATTGAAAAGCACCGTGAGAAACAACAGCCACTGCATATCGCCTTCCTTGACCTTGAAAAGTCTTTTGACCGTGTTCCATATCGTGTGATCTGGTATGCACTTCGTGACCATGGTGTATCAGAAATGCTTATCAGCTGGATCAAGATGCTATACACAAACACCACCAGTTGTGTACGTTGCGCCGTCAGCACCTTGGACAGCTTCCCAGTGAAAATTGGTGTACACCAGGGATCTTCATCGTCCCCATTGCTCTTTATCCTTGTCATGGACACAATCACACGAGACCTGAAAAGGAGTGTTCCTTGGACTCTCTTAATACGCAGATGATGTTGCACTTGCTGATACTACCAGAGGAGGACTGCAGCATCAAGTTGAAGTTTGGAACAGCAGTCTTTCGCAATACGGTCTTAGACTGAATAAGAAGAAGACCGAATACCTTGAAACCATCACAAGCAACGGCTCCACTCAAGTTGACGGAGATACATTAGCTAAGACCGTAAGCTTCAGGTATCGCTTACAATCTGATGGTGAGATAGGTGATGAAGTGCGGAGCAGGATAAACGCAGCTGGGATGAGATGGAGGGAAGTTACAAGAGTACTCTGCGGCAGAAGGATGCCACTACATCTGAAATCCAAAATATATCGCATGATAGTACGTCCTGTTGCTTTGTATGGCGCTGAATGTCGACCAACTGACAGAGCTACAGAGCGCCAACTACACAGCATAGAAATGCGTATGCTCCGTTGGTCAAAGGGCATCACACTCCTGGACCATGTAAGAAACGACATCATTCGTCAGCAAATGGGCATTTCACCCATCACTGAGAAGGCTCGGCAAAAACGTCTCCAATGGTACGGTCACGTCCTACGTGCTGCACCAGGAACAGTAGCCAATTCTACCCAGTGCTTTGAAATCAATGGGCAACGATCACGTGGGAGACCAAAACAGCGCTGGCATGATACGATAAATGCCGATATGAAGGTGCTCAGCCACGTGGGAGACCAAAACAGCGCTGGCATGATACGATAAATACCGATATGAAGGTGCTCAGCCACGTGGGAGACCAAAACAGCGCTGGCATGATACGATAAATGCCGATATGAAGGTGCTCAGCCACGTGGGAGACCAAAACAGCGCTGGCATGATACGATAAATACCGATATGAAGGTGCTCAGCCACGTGGGAGACCAAAACAGCGCTGGCATGATACGATAAATACCGATATGAAGGTGCTCAGCCACGTGGGAGACCAAAACAGCGCTGGCATGATACGATAAATACCGATATGAAGGTGCTCAGCCATGTGGGAGACCAAAACAGCGCTGGCATGATACGATAAATGCCGATATGAAGGTGCTCAGCCACGTGGGAGACCAAAACAGCGCTGGCATGATACGATAAATGCCGATATGAAGGTGCTCAGCCACGTGGGAGACCAAAACAGCGCTGGCATGATACGATAAATGCCGATATGAAGGTGCTCAGCCACGTGGGAGACCAAAACAGCGCTGGCATGATACGATAAATGCCGATATGAAGGTGCTCAGCCACGTGGGAGACCAAAACAGCGCTGGCATGATACGATAAATGCCGATAGGAAGGTGCTCAGCCTAACACATTAGGATGCTCGCGATCGTAACAAGTGGCGAGCCAAGATCCGGACGGCGGACCCTGCACCTGCGGGAAAATTCTAAGACGAAGAAGAAGAAGAAGATGAAGAAGAAGAAGAAGAAGAAGAGATATTACTGTCATCAGGTGCCCTTAATGTTGTTGTTGTTTCATTTTAGGGGCATGGATATCGTGGTCATTTATAGCACCTGAAAATGTCAAACTGGTGGTTCGTATTTCAAGTGAGATGCAGGTATCGTGACTCATAATCGCGATATTAACTGGCACATTAAAGTAGAAGTTCCCTTCCTTCCTCCCACGCTTTACCTTCCCTTCCTTCCCTTCCTTCCTTTCCTTCGCGTCCTTCCTTCCTCCCCTTCCCTTCCTTCCCTTCCCTCCTTCATTTCCTTCCCTTCCTTCCTCCCCTTCCCTTCCTTCCTCCCCTTCCCTTCCCTTCCTTCCTTCCCTTCCTTCCTCCCCTTCCATTCCTTCCTCCCCTTCCCTTCCTTCCTTTCCTTCACTTCCTTCCTTCCCTTCCTTCCTCCCCTTCGCTTCCTTCCTTCACTTCCTTCCTTCCTCCCCTTCCCTTCCTTCCTTTCCGTCACTTCCTTCCTTCCCCCTTCCCTTCCTTTCGTTCCTTCCTCCCCTTCCCTTCCCTTCCTTCCTTCCATCCTTCCTTCTCTATTGAACGAACCTGGCAGGGTACTGTGGCTAGCCGAGTGTCGAGCAAGGCACTGGTGCTAGATGCCGCCATCAAGTTCCACACATTCCCACTCTCTAACGTATTTAATAATCATCATTACTCACATGAATTAGAGTAGCTGCTGGAAATGCTGTCCTTCAATTTCTAAACATAAATGATACAATGAGAACAATATCGGGCACTCTCAAATCCACACCACTCAAGTGGCTACCAGTATTATCCAACATTCACCCTCCTCCCCTGCGAAGGGGAGTGGTCAAAATGCGCTGCAAATGATCTCTTGCACATACATCAGGTCTGTACCGACAGTAGTGGCTACGCGGGCTAAAGCGCTGCGTTAGGTCAAGGGGCCAAGCTCTCTGCTGACTCGGTAGACGCGTGGGTTCGAGCCCCACCGTCGGCTGTCCTTGAAATGGTTTTCCGTGGTTTCCCATTTTCAACACCAGGCAAATGCTGGGACAGTACCTTCTGACAGGCCACGGCCGCTTCCTTCCCCATCCTTGCCCAGTTTCATTCATCTTCATCCATTCCATCTCTCATCCCGACGCACTCGGACTCTCAGGAGGCTACACGATAACAAAAAAAATCAGAAACAAGGGAGATGAAAATCTCGACATCCGTCATGGCAACTAGGCAAGATACTTGTTGAATCTAAGTTCAATATGGACGAAACGTGGCGAGAAGAATGGACTACATCAAACCCTGATGAGCTAGGATTGATCACCGACCCCTGCAGGGAGGTTTCCATCCTCCAAGAAGGATATGGACGTCACTGAACAGAGTGCGGACCGGTCACGGAAGATGTAACTTTTGGCTCCACAAATGGGGGAAAATTTCTAGTCCTCAGTGCGATTGTGGCGATTCAGTGCAGACAATCCATCATATTGTGTCGGAATGCCCTTCACGGTCCTTCAAGGGAGGATATGACGACCTGCAGAACGCAACTGATGATGCAGTGGAGTGGATTGCTGCTCTGGACATCCAACTGTGACTTTTGGTTTCGTTTGTGGATGTTACTAAATATTTATTACTTGTACTGTAGCATTACTGTATCCTGTACATGTCATACGAAATGTATATATATACACACATCAAAAAAAGTTTTGCATCACCTCGGTTCCCAGATCTCCGGCATATAGACGTTGACTGTGTATATTGTATCCAAGATACAGTCCCTTTGACTGTTCATAGATGTCACTAAAACTGCTCAAAGATGTAAACAACCATGCATGAGCAGGGCCTATTAGACGGAGGGGGTACGACAGCCGATCAGTTCCAGTCATTCCACCAGGACGAAGGTACGCTGCTCATGTTGTCTGTAGTTCTACCATGCCTAGAAGGTCAATACCGCAGTTCGATCGCGTCCGCATTGTTACTTTGTGTCAAGAAGGGCTCTCAACAAGGGAAGTTTCCAGGCGTCTCAGAGTGAACCAAAGCGATGTTGTTCGGACATGGAGGAGGTACAGAGATACAGGAACTGTCGATGACAGGCCTCGCTCAGGCCGCCCAAGGGCTACTACTGTAGTGGATGACCGCTACTTACGGATTGCCGCTCGGAGGAACCCTGACAGCAATGCCACCATGTTGAATAATGCGTTTCGTTCAGCCACAGGACGTCGTGTTTCAACTCAAACTGTGCGCAATAGGCTGCATGATGCGCAACTTCACTCCCGACGTCCATGGCGAGGTCCAGCTTTGCAACCCCGACACCATGCAGCGCGGTACAGATGGGCCCAACAACATGCTGAATGGACCCCACGGAATTGGCATCACGTTCTCTTCACCGATGAGTGTCGCATATGCCTTCAACCAGACAATCGTCGGAGACGTGTTTGGAGGCACCCTGGTCAGGCTGAACGTCTTAGACACACTGTCCAGCGAGTGCAGCAAGGTGGTGGTTCCCTGATGTTTTGGGGTGGCATTATGTGGGGCCGACGTACGCCACTGGTGGTCATGGAAGGCTCCGAAACGGCTTTACGATACCTGAATGACATCCTCCGACCCATAGTGCAACCATATCGGCAGAATATTGGAGAGGCATTTGTCTTCATGGACGACAATTCTCGACCTCATCGTGCACATCTTGTGAATGCGTTCCTTCAAGATAACGACATCGCTCGACTACAGTGGCCAGCATGTTCGCCAGACATGAACCCTATCGAACATGCCTGGGATATGTTGAAAAGGGCTGTTTATGGACGTCTTGACCCACCAACCACTCTGAGAGATTTACGCCGAATTGTCGTTGAGGAGTGGGACAATTTGGACCAACAGTGTCTTGATGAACTTGTGGATAGTATGCCACGACGAATACAGGCATGCATCAATGCAAGAGGACGTGCTACTGGGTATTAGAGGTAGTGGTGTGTACTGCAATCTGGACCACAAATGCTGAAAGTCTAGCTGTATGATGGTACAACATGCAATGTGTGGGTCTCATGAGCAATAAAACGAGCTGAAATGTTGTTTGTGTTGATCTCTATTCCCTTTGTATTTAAAGGTTCCGGAACTCTTGGAACCGAGGTGATGCAAAACTTTTTTTGATGTGTGTATATATATATTTCTAAACACACGTTGCACTGACGTAGGAAGTTCTGGTACACTCGCTGTAATTCATCCTCACTGATATTTGGTATCAGTGCAGTTATTTCGATCTCGAGAGCCTCTAGAGTACGCGGATTGTTTCCGTATTCCTTTTGAAGTTCCCCTCAAGTAAAAATCGCACCGCGCTGAAACTTACGAACACATTTACTGTAAGAGAATTCTTCTTGAAAAGATAGTTTCCACTAGGAAAAAATCGATGTTTTGTTCTATACCTTGCCACGGTGGGTGAGTGGTTATAGGGTCGGACTACCAACCCCAAGATTGCAGGTTCGCCCCTGGCCATGGTAAGTGATTTTTGAAGGCGACAAAAATCACGATACTCATGTCATACGTTGTTAGCATGTTAAAGAACCCATTTGAATTCAGTAGGCCGTGTTCAATGGTAAAATTAATCTCGGGATTTTCCGCCAACACAAAGTTCCTCCATTCTGTACTTGAAAGCGCTGTAGTGTCAAGGAGTTTAGATATCTAACCTCCTTGACTTTCATAGCGTTCAAAGGAACGACGAAATTCGACATGCAAGCTACCCTCTGGGTGTCAATTAACAAAGCTTGCACCAGGCACCCGAGGCCATACGATATTATTATTATTATTATTATTCTATACCTAACCATGCTCACGGGGTACGAGGTAGACTACAGTACTTCACAGCAAGTCTTAGTTATCACAACTAAGGTATCTTGTCAGCTGCGTATATAAAACATTCAATGACAGCTTGCAGGGCTTCCCGGCCCGCTGTTGTAATCGGTACATGCTATAAATGTGGCGGTAACTCATTGCAACCTATCAGCCGCACGGCCTCTGCGAGGCTCCGTTCTATAAAGAAAGCCCCCAATTTAGTTTCCTTATTTCATCACTCCTTTCTTTTTTACGGGGGAGGCGTGGTGGCTCAGCGGTCTAGCTGTATGCATCTCACCAAGGCGGTCCGGGTTCGATTTCCGATCAATGCATGTGAGATTCTCGAAGTGAAATGCCATGTCCTGTGGTTCGGATTCCACGTAAAAAGGAGGTCCCGTGGCTCATGATCTCGAGATTAACGGTCACGTTAAACTACAAGCTTCCTTTTCTTTTCTACGGGATTGGCGGCTTCGGTGGCGTAGTCGGTAGCATGCTGAGCTTCTATGCCCAAGATAGCGGGTTCAAACCCGGCCGAAACCGTCTGATTTTTTAAGAGCGTTAAAATCCCGCAGTATGGCTTCCTTCTGAGGGGAAGTAAAGCCGGCGGTCCCATGTCATAGATTTATGGCATGTTAAAGAACCTTCCACTAATTACACCTGTGTGAAGCTAAATTGGATAGGTTAAGAATGTAAACAACGCTCTTAGGTTTCTACGTTCATTGCCAAAAGCCGACTGCGGTGGCGTCTAGTAGATAACTTCTGAACTTGGCCTAGTAGTCGTTGACGGTGCCGCTTGGCGGCAAAAGTAGGAACTATTTGAAAAATTCTAAGTTGCAGTCTGTACTTAAATTAAAAAAACAGATAACACACACTAATAAAGTCATCACAATTAACACCACTTATCAGACAGTTTCTACACACACCCAAAGTACACGGGGCTACATGACCACGTTGTTGCAGCCCCTAAACTTAAGAACCAACCAACCATCTTTTCTACGGGGTCTTTCACTTAAAGTGGGGCCGGCTTCACGGCTGGCGCAGCGAGAAGGACGAGCCAAAGGTCGGACGAGCACATTGCTGAGACAGTTGTGACGCAGGATCTGACGAGTAAAGTTGACTTCGTTATTTCGTTTCAGCCTATTTTAAGTTACACGTGTTATAACTTTATAACGTATGTACGTGGTTATTGTTTAATTGTTATTGTGTTTCAAAATTTTATAACGTGTTATTGCTAAGTGTTAAAGCCTATTGCTTCAATTTTTATTGATGGGGAAAATAGAAAAATAAGGTTTATGCAACATACCCTCGCACTCTGAAGATGGTGATAATCAGGTGCCATCAAGTCGGCGTCGACTCCTAGCGACTGCAAGGATGGACTGTCTCCATATGATTCAGTCTTCAGCCATATACTTCAGATCCTTCAGTGACACATTCATGTTTGATTTGATGGAGTCGATCCATCTCAATGCTGGCCGCCCTCGTCTCCGAGACCCTTCCACCTTTCCAAGCATAATCGTCTTTTCCAACGAATCAGAACGCCTCATAATGTGTCCAAATTATGACAGCTGTAATCGTGTTATTAATGCTTCAAGAGGCAGATCTGGTTTGATTTTTTGAATCACCCATACATTTGTATTCTTGGGCTGCCCAAGGAATACGCAATATCCTTCTCCAACACCAGAGCTCAAAAGCATCAACACACTTCCTATCTCGTTTCCTTATGGTCCAGCTTTCGCAACCATATGTAGCTATGGGAAAGACTAGTGCCTTAACCATTCTAATTTTAGTAGGCATAATATGGAACACTTGAAGATCTTATCCAGGCCTTTAAAAGCTGCTCTTCCTAGGGCAAGTCTTCGGCGAATCTCTTGACTGCTTGAGCCGCTACTACTAATGGTTGATCCCAACAAACAGAAACTAATCACCTCTGTGATTATCTTATTATCTATCATAATGTTTGATGGCAAACCTGTTGTCATTAGTCATTTTAACCTAGAAGAATTGCTGAGTTTTACACGTGTTATAAGCTTATAACGTGTGTACGTGGTTATTGTTAAATTGTTATTGTGTTTCATAATTTTATAACGTGTTATTGCTAAGTGTTAAAGCCTATTGCTTCAATTTTTATTGATGGGGAAATTGAAACATAAGGTTTATGTAACAAACCCTCACACTCCAGATGAACTCAAATTAAATATCACGAGAGAAATTGAGGCTATCTCGGTAGATGAACTAATGTGTGTGAATGAAACTTTCCTTAGAATATACCAGAAATGTGTAAATGCAGGTGGAGGACATTTTCAACATCTTCTGTGACAATGATTTTACTTTGATTATGTGTTATGTGTGCTTGTTATTTACATGCGATTCGTACGGGCGCTCTGTCGACCCCAAACTCAGTGAGTAGCCATGTGCTCGTCCGACACTCCACGCGCCGCGTGGCCGGCCCGGCCCCACTTTGAGTGAAATATCCTGTACAGAACCTATCTAGTCTCGTTCCTCCCAGACTAACTTCTTACCTACGTTTCTAGCGCCTTTCATTCCTGGGGCGTTGTGGAGCAGTGGTCAAGCTGTTTGCCTCTCACCAAGGTGGACCGGGTTCAAGGTGAAATATCACGTCCTGTGGTATAAATGGAGGTCCCATGGCTCAAGATCACGTGATTAACGGTCACGTAAAGCCACAAGCTTCCTTCCCTTCAAAGTAAAACTCGACCTTGGTTGGTTGGATGGTTGGTTCCTCAGTATGGGAGCTGCAACAACGCGGTCATGTAACCCCATGTACTTTTGGTGAGTGTAGAATCTGTCTGGTAACCGGTGTTAATTGTGACGGCCGTATTATCTGTAATTCAAGTAAGGACTGCACACGATCAATTTCAAGTACTTCCTACTTTTGCTACCAAATGCTACCGACAACGACACCTAGCTGCGAACTTGGGTACTAGATGCCACCACTACTTTCGCCTGGTGGCGAATGTTGGAACTAATAGAGCGTTATGCAAAGCTAATCTATAAATTTAGCTTCACACAATTGTAGTTAGTGGAATGTTCTTTTATATGCCATACATCTATGACGTGGGATCTCCGGCTTTACTTCCTCTGAGGACTTCGGCTGGGTTTGAACCCGCAATCTTGGGCTTAGAAGCTCAGCATACTACTAACTATGGCACCGAAGCCGCAGAATTTGACGTTACCGACTCTTTGTGGAAAAAGAATTAAATTAGCCAAAATATCTGTGATAATGGTCGGGGGATGATGTAGTAATAGATATTTACCCCTTCGCTGTCTATAACCCACTGCCTTTCACCTTTTTTTGATGTGTGACATCTTTCCGCTCGGTTGCTGGATAGTTTTGTGGGAGTGATTGTGAAAATTGGGCACGGAAGTGAATCGGGCGGAAGTGGATCGAACGGAAGTGGATCGGACGGAAGTGAAGACGCACTGCCAGAAAAATGGCACGGAAGTGAATCGGGCGGAAGTGGATTGAACGGAAGTGGATCGGACGGAAGTGAAGACGCACTGCCAACTGGATGTACAATTGAAAATGTGTGTATTGGAAACAAGGCAGTGTGTGCTCTGTAGCGCGAGAATGTTTTGGCAATACAGTAGGCAGTGCATTTAGCAGGCACTTGTTTGACGAGCACAGTGGCAAATGTTTCACCGACTTTCATTTGTCATTGAGCAGTTTATGAAGCTTCATGTTCAAGGTTGAATATCACATGGGGTAAGACAAAGACGACAAATGACATTTAAGTAAGCGGCATTATTGTCAAGCTGTGGGTGAGTAGTCAACTATTAAATGCATAACAGAATGTTGTTATATGCGTGGAATAAAACCTGTATTTTCATCATATGTGAGACTAGGTCATTTCATGATTCTAGGAAGCCATGTTTTGATTGTTTACGACGAACTCTATGAGAGCCTTGAGAATAATGAATGTTTTAGTTACTGAGGAATGTGCTCACAGTATTTGAAAGTACTGTCGACGTTGTGTGTCACTTTGTTATTATGAATTATTAATGTAAAAGTAAGGAAGGAAGCTTGTAGTTTTGTGTGACCGTTAATCTCACGATCATGTTCCACTTTACCTCCCCTTTACGTGGAATGCGAACCACAAGACATGGCATTTCAATTCGAAAATCTCACATGTATTGACCGGGAATCAAACCCGGTCTACCTTGGTGAGGGACTAACAGCTTGACCGCTGCGCCACAAATGTGACAGTAGCATATCTCCAGTTCAACCTAGACATTCATCATAGTACCAGTATGAAAATGGAGTGTAAATTAACATTTTAAGAATGTCCAAGCTGTGTAGTATACGAGTATACGAGTAGGATAACATGCCAGATGTTACACAACATATGAGTCGTCCAGTTGCAAAACTCGTTTAATCCACTTACCAATAAGAATCATTTTCATGAGAATAGTTTCTCTGGACTTTGCCTCACGTATCTTTTGTGTTTGTTGTTTTCTACTTTTTCTTTTTGCTTTGTGTTCCTGGTTTTGTGTTTGCTTTGTGCTTTTGCTTTTGAATTTTACTTTTTGCTTTTTTTTCTTGGTTTTGGTTCGGTGTTCGTTTTCGTCTTTTGCTTTTTTTTGAATTTTGCTTTTTGCTTTGTGTTTCATGTTTTTTTGTTTTCTGCTTTTGCTTTTGTTATTGAATTTTGCTTTTTGCTTCGTGTTTTCTGTGTTTGGTATTGTGTTTGTTTTCTGTAAAATCAAAATTAAACAAAATACAATAAAACAAAACAATTTAAAACAATATAAAACGAAATAAAATAAAACAAAACCAAAATAAACAAAACAAAATTAAATTAAATTAAACATAACAAAATAAAATAAAATAAAACAAAACAATTTAATACAAACTAAAATAAAATTAAACAAAACAAAATAAAACAAAATAAAATAATAAAATAAATAATTTTACGATATGATCCTTATCCACAAGTGGATTAAACGAGTTTTGCAACTGGACGACTCAAATGCGACTACTGTAAGGCTCGTATTTTTTTATCACGACTTATATGGAAGAAATTCCAGCTGAATCGGCTATTATACGCCTGATGTAGTAACAAGTACAGTATTGCGAACGCCACGCATTCGGTACTATTTCATATCCGGTATCCAGTGCCGGATTAAGGTAAAATGAGGCCCAAGTCCCTCAGATTTTTGGGGGCCCTGTATTTCTTTTCAAATATTTTTTATTTTTTAGCACCTGTACATTTAATAAAGTCTATACCAGAGTTCTTTTTCTCAAGATGAATAATACACTTTTTATTAAATCATACATAGGCCTACATATATACATACATTTCAATTGAAACGATCGTCGTTATTTGAAAACATTTCAGATGATTTGATGAACAATTTAACAAATCATACTATTTTTTACTACTGTAAAATGTAATAAAAAAGTTTATGTTCGACCCTCACTATTACGTGTCAGAAAACTGTATCATAATGATGGTCATTATAACACTGTTTTCCATTATGATACAGTTTCTCCAGCCAATCAGAGCTCGTTCATTGACCAATTAGGTAACGATACCTTCGCGCATGCGCTCAAAATCCAACATGTCGGACATAAACACAACATCGAACTATAATAAATTACCGACATGGAATACGCACCGTCCATATGTTCGCGTAAATAAACTGGCGAATATGAGACAAGCAACAGCACTGTACCTTAAAATCACCAACGCTAATTTCTGCACAGCGCATTGTCTTCAAATGACACCGGTGACAATATTACTGAGGGACGGGTGATGTAAACATATGGCTGCATATGGCATTGCAAGCACACAGAGCGCATGCGTCGGTCGTTCAAAGATCTTGAAAGACAGAGATATAACACCCAACGCTCGCTCTGCGATCACAACATTCAAGTACCGTAGCTGACTCTCAACAGATATTTATGAATATTTATGTTAAAACATATAATAAAGTTATAATTATCGTCGAACATAAACAGTCGTATGCAACTCGCCTATAATGGTAATTAAGACACTCGTATGGAAATTATGAAACTCGCATACACTCGTTTTATAAAAATACTCGTGTCTTAATTATAGCCATTATAGGCTCGTTGCATAATGTACTATTTTTTCTTCTGTTTTTTCGGTCAATGAAATCTTCTACAATGTCATCCATATCAATTTGCCGCAGAACATCTGACTCGATATACATTAAACTTAGCATGTCTAATCGTTTTTGTGACATGATACTTCATTGCGCACTTTTGATCCGTTTCAATTTTGAAAACGAGCGCACCGCAGAACAATTCGTTCTCATGAGGGTCAGGAAAATGCGAAAAGCAATTTGAACGTTCGGGAAAACAGACTCATGCTTGTCTCGAATAAGAATTTCGTAAAGTTCAGAATGAATGAACTCAGTTTTTAAAGGACATCGTAATTTAATATAATGCTGAAACTGTCTCAGTTCTGGATAATTTTTTTCTAAATCTTCGGAATAAAATTGAACTAAATTAGAAATTGCTTGGGGGTCCCAGATAATTGGGGGCCCTAGGACTGGTCCTAGTCGGGCCTAATGGGTAATCCAGCACTGGCCGGTATCGTAAAACGAACAAGAAAGGGCCGTTCAAGCCCAATATTTTCATCCAGATCAATGGTTTTTGCCTAGACCAGTAATTGTTAGGTTGCGCGTTAACCATGGTGTTTGTCACGCACAGTGAAGGAAGTCACGCATCAACAATCGTTATCCATACCAATGGTATTGCCAATTATTTCTTCCTGCACATGTGTCGTGTGGTGTATTTTGTATCGGACATGTTGGCAACAGTGGTAGGACGTGTTATGACGTCAATGTGTGTGCCTGAAACATGGCTGCCGTCGTTGAATGAGCAATATAACAAATATTGTTGTTTTAAGGGGCCTAACATCTAGGTTATCGGCCCCTGATGGTTTGGGTGATCGTGAAGATGAAAATGAAAAGCGAACTTAAAACTAAAACTAACTACTAACCTACATACTAGAAGAAGAAATGGAAAACTAAATGGGAATAAGGCAAATAAAAGGACAGAAGGAAAAGAAAGACCCTCAACCCTCGGAGAAGGCGGATTGAGGGACTTGGAAGGAAGGAGGGCCATGAAAGGCATATAGGAAAGTGAAAGAGGAGAGGGTCCGCCCCAAAGGTAAGGGACAAAAGGGGAAAACGGACCCAGCTCAGGAATCCCTCGGGGTCGCCAACTCCCGAACTCACCAGCCGTGAGCCCCTGAGGGTGTAGCATTATCTAGGGTGCACCAGAAGTGGTGGGGCTACGTACACCCGGCCTCCTTGAGGGCCTAGAGCACAAGGCAGGAGGTAAAAGGAAAAGAAAAAGAAGGCTGACCCCTCGCAGAAGGAGGGTATCAGAAAAGATGAGACAAGGGCCAATTAAGGCGGGAAAGGAAGAGACTCCCTAGGCCTCGGATACCCTAATACCGTCGGGGTCAGAAGAGAACAAGAGTTGACCAAGTGAGGTCGACAGGAAAGAAGACAGAGAGGAGCCCGGCACAAGTAAGTGGAAGCAATGCCGGACTCAGCTGGGGCCCCGTGGTCGCCAACCCACGCCCACAAGATGTGAGCCCCTGGGGGAAACAAATATTTCGGGCGGCTATCTATGCCCAAGATCGCGGGTTCAAACACGGCCAAAGTCGTCGGAGTTTTTAAGAGCGTTAAAAATCCCTCAGTATGCCTTTCTTCGGAGGGGCAGTAATGCCGGCGGGTCCATGTTATAGATTTATGACATGTAAAAGAACATTCCACTAACTAAAATTGTCTGAAGCTAAATTTGTAGATTACTTTTGCTTAATGCTCATTAGTTCCAACGTACTATGCCAGGTGCCGGTTGCGGTGGCATTTAGTAGCCAAGTTCTCAGCTAGGTGTCGTTGACGGTAGCATTTGGTAGCAAAAGCAGGAAGTACTTAAAATTGATCGTCTGCAACCTTACCTGAATTACAGGTAACACACACTAATACAGCCATCACAACAGTAACTAAATTTTAAAAGTGTAACGATGCAGTGGTATCATCATGATCATAGTTACGTGGTTGCTTAAAATATTGATAGGCTATTATTTGAGTGAAATATGATGTTTTGCTCTCCGTGATCCTATTGCTATTATTACTATTGACTCTTAAAATCTGCCTATCTTGATGACTTCATCTCAATCATTAATTGAAATAAATTGCAGAAACTCCTCATGTACTGAATTATCTTGAACGAAACGAACACACAGTTAAAGCAACCCGAAGCGATGTGAAAAAGTTACTGGTCGCACACTTCAACAGCAAAACTGATCCATGGCTAGCTCCAATTCTGAAGGAGTCGTCTCGCTGCGAGTAGAGTGAAGATCATTTACCAAGCCGAAATAAATCAAGAACCTCTATGGACATCAAATTGGCAGGTGAAAAACTAAAGAAAGAACTTAGGAAGCAAAATAACCAGTGATGGACGAACCAAAGAGGATATAAAAAGTAGGTTAGCTCAGGCAAGGAAAGCATTTCTACAGAAAAGGAATCTGTTGACATCCAATATAGATTTAGGTGTTAAGAAGTAATTTATGAAGGGCTTTGTCTGGAGCGTGGCGCTATATGGAAGTGAAACTTGGACTATTGGTGCAGCAGAAAAGAGGAGAATTGAAGCATTTGAAATGTGGTGTTACAGGAGAATGTTGAAGATCAGATGGATAGATAGGGTTACAAACGAAGAGGTATTAAGACTAGTGAGAGTGGAAAGATGTTTCTGGCGACTGCTAATGAAGAGAAGATATAGGTTGGTAGGACACATACTAAGACACCCAGGAATAGCAAGCTTAGTTATGGAAGGAAGGGTCGAGGACAAGAACTGTAGGGGTACACCAAGGTTAGAATATGTTAAACAGATTGCCTCGGACGTAGGGTGTGGTAGCTATGTAGAGATGAAACGATTAGCTCAGGACAGGGAGGCATGGTGTGCTGCATCAAACCAGTCAAACAACAACAACAACAACAACAACAAAAGTGATCACTTTTAAAATATATACAGGTGGTAAGACGCCTCACTAGCGTAGCGTAAAACATATGATGATGGGACAATATAAAGATTTAAGTAAAGAAATGTCTCGGGGTGTGGGGTGAACCCTAAAGCCCCTGTCGGTACGCCACTGATATCAAGTGTTACACCACGCTGTTACTGACCAACCACGCGTATTGCGTGATGTCCCTGAGGCTTGGTATCATCTCTAGTGTATTCTAAGTGTTCTTGGCATCAAGTACCGGCCTGTGGCAACATGACACCCACAACAGTTGATTACTGCCAAGATGAAGAAACTCCAAGTTTTATACATGCAGTAGGATTAACTCTCTAACCCCAGTACTGCCAACTCAAATTTAATCATAATAGTGTGTGGTATATTGGCTTTCACGCCCAGTGTATTAAAAGTCAACAATTTTTCAAGGTTTTGCCGTGTCTTGTGTGGGGTTTCGCCTAGGACACCAAGCTGGCTCATCATCAAGCTCTTGGTATCCCCACCCGGACCCACACACGAGTAGCGAACTGCGCGCTACCTCCCGTTGTAAGAAGCGCAGTGCGCTTCTTTACTGCGAGAAATAACAGCTCAAGCAGCCATAACCTCCCTATGAAGGGGGTCCGGGCGGAGACCTAAGAGCCCTCTGATGAGCCAGCTTGGTGTTCTGGGCAAAACCCCACACAACACATGGCACAAACCTAGAAAATTTGCTGAGTTATAATATTGTGTGTTTAGCCCATATTATTCCTGTTTCTAAGCATTCAGGGAGGGGCTTCGGTGGCGTAGTCGGTAGCATGCTGAGCTTCTATGCCCAAGATAGCGGGTTCAAACACGGCCGAAGCCATCGGATTTTTAAGAGCGTTAAAAATCCCTCAGTATGCCTTCCTTCGGAGGGGAAGTAAAGCCGGCGGTCCCATGTCATAGATTTATGGCATGTTAAAGAACCTTCCACTAACTACACTTGTGTGAAGCTAAATTGTATAGGTTAAGAATGTAAACAATGCTCGTAGGTTTCTACGTTCGTTGCCAAGAATCGACTGCGGTGGCGTCTAGTAGCTAAGTTCTGAACTAGGCCTAGTAGTCGTTGACGGTGGCGTTTGGTGGCAAATGAAGGAACTATTTGAAAAATTCAACGTTGCAGTCCTCACTTGAATTTAAAAAGTCCTCTCGGCACGCCGGAAGGCGGAGGTAGATTTCACGGGACAAACTTGGGGATAGGCGAAAATAGGCAGAATATGCAGGTTTTCGTAGAAGGATCAGACCTCATTTATTGCGAGAAAGTATTTTATAATTGGAGCTTAATTAACTTTGCTTTTCGTCATTTTATGCATATTTTAAACATTTTATAGTCTTATGGGGACGGTAACCTTCTTGTCATTTGGAGTCCATTTTTAGCCTACTTTTCACATTTTGCAAAAATGAGGAAAACTAGTCTTATGAGATCGATCCGGGAAAATGTGTGTCTGTCTGTCTGTCTGGCTGGCTGGCTGGCTGGCTGTGTGTGTTTCCCCCCCTTTCAACACCTAAACGGCTGGAGCAATCGAAATAAAATTTGGTAGCGGTAAAGATCTATACCTGAATATCTCACGGCCATATTTGAAAATGATGTCAGTGCTACCAACTGCTGAAAAATCGCAATTGAAATTTGAGCTCCATGTTGGATATCTTGGAAGGTATGAATGGGAGCTATTTCAAAATCGGCACACATATAGATAATAATATTGCAGTTTAATTTCCAGAAGGCCATATATGGCAATGTTGCCTACTGTTAAAAATGCTCTTAATTTCTTTTATCCAAATACCAATATATATGAGAAAGTATGCAAGCCGACAGCTTTAAACTATGCACACGTATAGTACATGACATTCTATATTAATTTGGAGTAACTTATATACGTCAGTGCTACCAACATGATTCTAAGCCTGCTGAGAGGTCCAACTTTAAATACATGTAACTTCCATACTATCATTGGGATTTCCACCAAATTTCGTATGTGCTATGTGTACCATAACAGCTATGACTATGCGTATTCTTAAGAGCAACCAGGGCTGCCAACTGTTAATAAACGCAGTCTCTATTTTTGTTACCCTAATATCAATATATCAGAAAGAATGCAAGCCAATAACTCTAAACTTTGCACACGTATAGTACCTGGCATTCTAGATTACTTTGGAGTAACTAATATACGTCAGTGCTGCCAACATGATTCTAAGCCTGCTGATAGGTCCAATTTTAAAATGCATGTAACTTCTATACTAACTAATGGATTTCATTCAAAATTGGCACAACAATAGATCATATTATTTCAGATTATTTCGGACCAATACATGCATGACACTGTTGCCAACATGATTTTACGCGCGCTGTTAGATCCAATGTTTAACTGCATGTAACGTCCATGCTATTCATTGGACTCCAACCAAATTTTGTATTCTGTACCTTAAGAGATGGAACTAAGAATATATTCAGTCACCAGGGCTGCCAACTGTAGTGCTCTATTAGGCTACATTATGCCAGGTATACAGTATTTCGAACTAATTAGAAATTTCGATATTACCAACTTAATTTCGTCATTATTCTAGATATATCCATATCGATTAATCATTGGCATGAATCTGAAATTTTAAGAAAAGTAGGCTCTTTCGTTCGTCACGGAACTTCTTGTTATTCTTGTGGTCACACTGTCCTTATGCAAGGTTTCGACACTGATGTGTAACTATGTAACGGTCTGTTACTTCTTCACGCAAAATTATATCTCCCGCAGAGATTTTGGTTGGTTCCTCAGTTTAGGGGCTGCGACAACGCGGTCATGTAACCCCGTGTACTTTGGGTGAGTGTAGAATCTGTCTGATAAACGGTGTGAATTGTGATGGCTGTATTAGTCTGTAATTCAGGTAAGGACTGCAGACGGTCAATTTCAAGCAGTAGATCCTAATGTTGCTACCAGATACTACCGTCAACGACACCTAGCTGTGAACTTGGCTACTAGATGCCACCGCAACCAGCAACTCGCAACGAACGTTGGAACTTCCCCTCCAAAGGAAAGCATACTGAGGGATTTTTAGCGCTCTTAGAAATTCCGACGACTTCGGCCGACTTTGAACACGCGACCTTGGGCATAGAAGTTCAGCATGCTACCAGTTACGTCACCGAAGCCGCTTCACACTTAGTCAGATGGAAATCTGAATCTGATCTCGTGCAAGTGCGTTGTCATGGCAACGTCTGATGGCTCATCCGTCATCAATTTAGTAGTGTTGCCATGGCAACCTCTGATAGCTCTTGGCATTTTCTTATAATTCCGAAATCATTTTTCTCATTCCTTGGCGTAATGGTGGGTCATATCAAAAATTCTTTCAGACAAAAGTTTTAAGTAATTATTAGGGGAATATTGCCCATTTTTTACGGTTTTGATATTGTGCCTATTAAGAGAGATATGATTAATGTTTCCCGAAAAACCCACTTCTTCCCACCCCTTTGGTCAATGGTTGGTACTATAAAAAAAACTCTTCAAACGTAAAGTTTTGGGCTTTATCCGACACATAGTATGAACTTTGAACTTTGAACGGATTCGATATTTCACATATTAAGAGAGTTATAGCAATATTTCACTTTTTCGAAAAAAAGCCCCCTCCCCCATTTTCACCCCCTTCGACCGATTTAGCCCAGTAACGAACTCGACCGATATTTTATAGGTATACATATTCCGTAAAAAAATCAAAGTGATTGTTGCAAAATTACGGCAGTTATCGTGTCCACAAGAAACTGATATACATATATATACATAAATTATATATAAACTTTTGAACTGACGGTGTTTTTGGGGTCTGGGGGATGTGAAACGCGAAGATATGTCGAAATTTTCCGGAAGTCGAAACATGGTACCTATTGCAATAGTTAGCTTTCTAATGAAATCTACCTAAAGCAGATAACACACACTAATACATCCATCACAATTAACACCGGTTTCAGACAGACTCTACACACACACAAAGTACACGGGGCTACATGACCGCGTTGTCGCAGCCCCTAAACTGAGGAACCAACCAACCAAGCATTCGGGGATGAGCTGAGACGAGTTTCCTCTGTTACGGATGGCTTTATCCCCGGATGCCCCTGTTACGCCTCCATCATCAGAGGAATTGAAGAGAGATGCACACAACTGTACAAAAATTAGGAGGGAATGATCATGGCCCATTATGTGTACCATCCTGTCATTGGTCACTATCCTTGTGTCACAAACACGATATTTTATTGATCTTATATACCTCGGAGAAGCCTCCGTGACTTGAGCAGCCGCACGCCGGCATCGCACCGCTTGGTCCGTGGTTCAAATCCTGGTCTCTCCATGTGAGATTTGTGCTGGACAAAGTAGGGGCAGCCAGGCTTTTCTCCGGGTACACCGGATTTCTCTGTCAAAACTTTCATTCCACCAACACTCTCCACTATCATTTAATTTCATCTATCATTCATTTAATCATTGCCCCTGAGGAGTGCGACAGGATTCGGCAGCCGGCACAGTTCATATCCTCGCCACTAGATGGGAGTTTCATTCATTCCATCCCTGACCCGGTTGGACGACTGGAACAGGCTGTGGATTTTCATGTATTTAAGCTAACTATAGACAGATTTTGGTATATCCCAGGCATAATCTGACGAGTTATCTTATTCTTCTTTCTTCGTTTAGGCCAGCTATGGACCACGTTAATTCAACTGCTTCCGTCTTTGGGCCTTGATCATAGCCCAGTGTTCACGCATTCGCTGCTTGTGAAACTCCTTTCTTTCATCAGACCACTTCTTGCCGGTTTTTAATTTCGCTTTTTTTGGAATTGGTGGTGTGCCCCAAGCTTTTCCTTCAAATGATCACGTTCCATAATGTCTCCGTGGGTGATCCCTACTTCTTGCAAATCCTTGTCTACCTCACAAAACCAGGGGCCCTTGGTTTTCTTTTTAAGAAAATAGGTAAATATCCGATTGGCGATTCTCTCGGGTTTCATACGAGTTAAGTGGCCATAGAAAGATATTCTTCTCTCCCGAATTACTTGAGATATCCTCTCTACATGATGGTACAGCTCATTGTTATGCCGTCTCCTGTATTCACCATTGTCTCTCAACGGCCCTAAGATCTTCTTCAGGATCTTCCTTTCCTTGGCTTCCAATTTCTCAACCAGATCCTTCCTATTCTGCTGCGTACAGAGCCTCAGGTCGGATAACTGTTCGATAGTGTCTTAGTTTGGCAATGTGGGACACTGTTCGCTTGTTGTACACTCCTTTCGTTAGCAGGTAGGCCACATCCATCTTGTTCATTCTTGATGTGAAGGCTTCCTTCTCTGATATGTTGGGCTCGATCCACTTCCCTAGGCACTTAAACTTTTTTGCCTGACTTATCTTTCCACGATCAACATTTAATTCGTTGATGCAGGGTTAATATTAGCTATAAACTCGGTCTTCTCAAAAGAAATCTGTGAGCCTGCCTTTGCTGCTTGTATTTTGAATTGGTTGACTGGTTATCTTATTATTATTATTATTATTATTATTATCTTTATTTGCTCAACTTTCAGTTGGTAACATGACTCATATCGGTACATTACGTACAAGAAAATGAGTAAAGTCACACTTTGAGAAGCCTATAGCATACATTTTCAACTATATAACATAGACGTTTGACAGTTATTTTTTTAGTAATATAATATAATATAATATATAGGCGTAGGGAAGTGGCGACCCCATCACCCAATGGGAAACCACTGCAATCAGCCACCCGAGTATTGGCGGGAAAACCATATCGTTTGAGGGGTATGGAGGAAATGCCTACTCTCAGTCCTGAACAACTACGATGAATCACCTTCCCAGATCACATTTGGGATTGTAACTCCTGACCACGGTCAGAACATTGATCAATGATCAGACAATCAATGATGATGAGTCTTCTCATAAATAAATCCACCGTTGTGGACAAGCAACAACAAAGATCTGCACAAAGGCACCATTCGGAATCGGTGGGGTGTCACGTAGAAGACCTAGGCGAGTCGGAGCGTCTGAAAGCCCAACAGACAATCGACAGACACCTGACAGACAATGGACAAACCCAACAATGTAAGAAGAGACTTAAGTTCAACAAATCAGGAAAATGTTCATATTCTGCAACATTAAGCATTAATTCACTAAGTAAGGCGGGAAAGCTGAAACATTTAACTGATGTGATGGATCAACATAGGATTTTAATTATGGCTTTACAAGAACTTAGGAACACAGACCAGGACCCAATTGAATCAGGAGGTTATCGTCTCTACAAAGGACCTACAGGACAAAGAGTAATGAAGAATGTCCCCCAATTTGGTGTAGGTTTTCTTGTTCATAGTAGCATAATAGACTCAATCGAAGATTTTTCTTCAAACTCTTCGAGGATGGCATTTCTAACAGTTAAAGTAGGGAATAAAACTTATACTTTAATAAATGTTCATGCACCAACAAATGACAAAAACAGTAAAGATAGAGAAGGAGTTGAAAACTTTTGGGAAGAACTGGATCAACTATTATCGAAGATCCCTGATGAACACATAAAAATCTTACCCGGAGATTTCAATGCTAAAATAGGCAGAGAAAAGAAGTATCGTACAGTTGTAGGAAAATGGTCAGCTCATAAATTAACGATCAAAAATGGCCAAAGATTAATTGAATTTTGTGCAGATCATGGACTCATTTTTGAAACCACTAGATTTATGAGGCTACCACATAAACTTATGACCTGGAAATGCCCTAACGTAAAATTGGGAGAGTTTCAAATTGATCATGTTGCTATGGATAAAGATTATCATAAAGAAATTTATAATGTCAGAGTCCTCCGTGGGGTAGACATTGACTCGGATCATTAGGCCTATATCTCAAAAATAAAAATCAAGTTAACACCAAAAAGGAAACACAAACGTAATCGTCTCAAAATAAGGAAAAATTATGATCCCAGTTACTTAATAAATAATAAAATATATTTAGAGAGATCCAACTCATCAACACCCTCCGAATCATCAGAGTGTGGAGTGGCGGAATACCCTTTACCTCACATTTGTTGACTTCGAGAAAGCCTTCGACTCCGTAAATCAAAGAATCATGTGGAAGACCCTCGAGGAATATAAAATTCCAACAAAGATCATCAGAATCATGGAAGAGATGTACGAAGGGTATGAGTGCCAGGTTCTTCATGAAGGCAAATTAACAGAAAAGATAAAGGTCAGTTCCGGAGAGAGACAGGGGTGTGTCCTTTCCCCCCGCTCTGTTCCTGTTGGTCCTGGATAGTGTGATGAAGAAGGTAATGGGAGGACGGAAGAGGGGTATTCAATGGGGTATAAATGACAGGCTTGAAGATCTGGATTTCGCAGATGACATTTGGCTTATGGAACAACGGTACCGAGACATAGAAGATAATCTGGGGAGGTTGCAGAGAGAAGCAGAACGTGCAGGACTGATGATCAACACCAACAAGACCAAAGAGATGAGGATAAATTCTGACATCACGTCTAGTTTGACAGTCATCGGAAAGGACATTGAGCGAGTTGAGTCCTTCCTCTACCTTGGAAGTATAGTCACAAATTATGGGGGAGCAGAGGAAGATGTTCGAAGCCGTATCAGGAAGGCAAATGGTGCCTTAGTCCAGCTCTACCCCATCTGGAGAAATAGAAACATTTCCAGGAAGACCAAGCTCCGCCTTTTCAATAGCAACGTAAAGTCGATTCTTCTCTACGGCTGTGAAACATGGAAAGTCACAAAACCGATCAACAACTAGCTACAGGTGTTCATTAACAGATGTCTGCGTCGCATCATGAATGTGAGGTGGCCGGACATAATCTCAAATGAAGATCTTTGGACCATCACCAATCAACAACCGATTAGCATCCAGATCAAGGAGAGGAAATGGCGCTGGATTGGTCACACACTAAGGAAGCCGGACGGAGCTATTGAGAGGGCGGCGCTAGACTGGAATCCTCAAGGCGCCAGGAAGCAAGGTCGACCTAAGAAGACCTGGAAGAGGACGATCGAAAATGAAATTGCAGAGGTGGACAAGAACTGGAGTCAAGTGAAGAGAATGGCCAGGAACCGTACTGCGTGGAGAAATTTCGCCAAGGCCCTATGCTCCGGAAGGAGCGGCAGGAATTAAGTAAGTAAGTAAGTAAGAGAGATCCAAAACACTTTTAAATGACAAATTAGAGACAATGGTCAACAAACTTAAAACCATAACTGAAGAAATCGCTCCGATTAACAGGAGAAAGAAACATGCGTGGTGGAACGGGGAATGAGACAAAGTAATTCAAACAAGACACTAAGCATGGTTAAATGATCAACAGAGGAAAACAGAAAAATCTCGAGAAGAACTAATTAACGCCAGAAGACAAACAGCTAAAGAAATTATGAGAATTAAAAGAAATTATCAAAAGGAAATGCTTAGAACTATAGAGGAAACATTCAATCAGCATAAAACAAGAGACTATTACAAAACATTCAAGCAATATCAATCTAAGTTTAACCCTCCCACACTTATGTTAAGAAATAACAAGATGTTCAGTAAAGAACATATAGCCTACTTTCTCCTAAATGCATGGGTATTGTTTTAACTCTTTGTCCTTTTCAAGGAGTATAATTGAATGTTGGTTGTAGTAGCTTGTTGAAATACAACGTGCTATAGGGATATTAAACATGAATATGAGGTGCCCTTTGCTAGTGCTACCTCTGTAAAAAAATTCATTCAATTCGGTTTCACCGTGTTTGAATTGATCTGGGGAATGGATTTGCACACATACATGGCCGCTATTTGCAAACTATTGGGCTGATGACCTTGTAGTCAGTCATAAGATGCTTTCCACAAAAAGGCATGTTGTTGCAAAATCCGGTAGAGATCAAATTATTAGGATGGTCGAAATTTGATTTAAGCTTTTAACATTTGGGTGGCCGTCATTCCGTTTCCGTGAAGATGGCGGCGATATAAAACATGACACTGAGGAGCCATTTGCTAGTGCTACCTCTGTACCAAATTTCGTTCAATTAGGTTTCACCGTGTTTGAATTGATAGGGGGAATCGATTTGCACACATACTTGGCCACCATCTGCAAACTATTGGGCTGATGATCTAGCAGTTTGGTCAGAATATGCTTCCCACATAAAGATTTGTTGTTGCAAAATTTGGTAGAGACTAGATTATTAGGTTGGTCGTAATTACATTTTAGCCTTTAACATTTGGGTGGCCGCGATTACGTTTCCGTCAAGATGGCGGTGATATAAAACATGACACTAAGGTAGCCATTTCTAGTGCTACCTCTGTACCAAATTTCGTTCCATTCGGTTTCACCGTGTTCGAATTAATAGGGGGAATCGATTTTCACACAAAGATGGCCGCCATCCGCAAAATATTAGGCTAATGACCTATTAGTTTAGTCAAAGGATGCTCCCTCCATAATGGTATGTTGATGCAAAATTTGGTAGAGATCGGATGATTAGGTTAGTCGTAATTTGATTTAAGCTTTGAACATTTGTGTGGCCGCCATTACGTTTCCGTCAAGATGGCGGTGATATAAAACATGACACTGAGGTGCCCTTTGCTAGTGCTACCCCTGTACCAAATTCCATTCCATTTGGTTTCACCGTGTTCGAATTAATAGGGGTAATCGATTTTGACACAAAGATGGCCGCCATCCGCAAACTATTAGGCTAATGACCTATTAGATTTGTCAAAGGATGCTCCCTTCATAAAGGTATGTTGTTGCAAAATTTGGTAGAGATCGGATGATTAGGTTAGTCGTAATTTGATTTAAGCTTTGAACATATGGGTGGTCGCCATTACGTTTCCGTCAAGATGGCGGCGATATAAAACATGACACTGGGGTGCCCTTTGCTAGTGCTACCTCTGTACCAAATGTCATTCCATTCGGTTTCACCGTGTTCGAATTAATAGGGGTAATCGATTTTGACACAAACATGGCCGCCATCCGCAAACTATTAAGCTAATGACCTATTAGATTTGTCAAAGGATGCTCCCTCCATAAAGGTATGTTGTTACAAAATTTGGTAGAGATCGGATGATTAGGTTAGTCGTAATTTGATTTAAGCTTTGAACATTTGTGTGGCCGCCATTACGTTTCCGTCAAGATGGCGTCGATATAAAACATGACACTGGGGTGCCCATTGCTAATACTACCTCTGTACCAAATTTCGTTCCATTCGGTTTCACCGTGTTCGAATTAATAGGGGCAATCGATTTTCACACAAAGATGGCCGCCATCCGCAAAATATTAGGCTGATGACCTATTAGTTTGGTCAAAGGATGCTGCCCCAATAAAGGTATGTTGTTGCAAAATTTGGTAGAGATCGGATGATTAGGTTAGTCGTAATTTGATTTAAGCTTTGAACATTTGTGTGGCCGCCATTACGTTTCCGTCAAGATGGCGGCGATATAAAACATGACACTGAGCTGCCCTTTGCTAGTGCTACCTTTGTACCAAATTTCGTTCAATTTGCGCTCACCGTGTTCGAATTGATAGGGGGGGGACAGACATTCAGAGTACACACACTCACACACACACACACACACACACACACACAGACTCACACACACACATACACACACACACACACACACAGAGAGACACACTTTTTTCGCCCTGTAGTGATCTCATAAGTCTACTTTCATTTTTTGCAAAAATCTTAAGTAGGCTAAAAATGGAAAAATGGCACACAATAATCAAGATAATGCTAACATCCTCGCAGAATATTTTAAAGAGTTACTCAATTGTGAGGATCCTGTGGAACATCTAGAATTTAATCATAACCCAAAAAATAAAACTCCATTACAAAAGATCTTACCACCAGTTTACAATGAAGTGAAAACAGCAATTAATGCACTTAAAAACTACAAAGCAGCAGGAGAGAATCAAATAGTAGCATAAATAAGGAAGAATGCTAATGATCAGACTATTCAAAACCTACATAAATACATCATTGATATTTGGAACACGGAGAAGCTTCCCGAGGAATGAAATACAGCGATAATTCACCCGCGGCATAAGAAAGGTGATCGCTCCGATCCAAATAATTATCGGGGGATATCCTTGCTTGATATTACATACAAAATTTTATCTAAGATTATGTACACAAGAATCCAAGAACAACTCGACCAAGAACTTGGAGAATATCAGAGAGGATTTCGACCAGGTAGAGGCTGTCCGGATCAAATCATTAGTTTAAAATGGATAATGAAGCACCAAAAAGTTCGAAATAAGGGTCTAGTCATCACGTTTGTAGATTTTAAGAAAGCATACGACAGTATTCATAATGAATCATTACTGAAAAGCCTTAAAGAATTTGGCTTACACCAAAAAATCGTTAACCTCATTAGTATGACTTTCAAAAATTCGAAGGCAAATGTTAAATTTAGAGGTAAATTATCAGAATCATTCACTATAAGAACTGGACTCCGACAAGGAGACGGACTTTCACCATTGTTGTTTAATTGTGCATTGGAGAAGGTTATGCGTGAATGGAACAAGAAATGTCTACCAACTATCAAGATCGGTAGAAATATTAAACTCAACTGTCTTGCTTTTGCGGACGAATTAGCATTACTTGCAAATACAATAGAAGAGGCTAAATTTCAAATTGAACAACTAGAAATTATAGCAAAAAAATGGGATTACAAATTGCATTTGAAAAAAACAGAATGATGCCAACTTTTCAAGTTGATCTACCAGTCGTTCAACTGAAGAGATTAAAATTGTTCAGAAATTCAAATATCTTGGGGACATAATAACATGGAACACAAATGAAAAAGAAGCAATAGAATACAGAACAACTAAATTTAAACAAGCACAAAGACTTACCAGGCCAACCTATAAAAAGAAATCTCTTTCGATAAACGCTAAGCTGAAACACTAAAATTCCATAGTTAAACCAGAGGCAACTTATGCTAGTGAAACTTTATTCAAATTGAATGTAAAATCTACAACAGACAAAATACAGAAAACTGACAGAAGAAATATTAAAACAATTCTTAACAAAAAACACCAAGTTGATGGACAGTGGAGATTGTTGCCTAACAACGTCGTCTATCGTGAATGTGAATCAATAATAACCACATTGCGTAAAAGAAGAATTTCCTTTTTCTGTCACATATCAAGACTGCCAGAAACCAGGATATTGAAACAACTATTTGATTACTTTTTGAAAAATAAAATCAATAATAATTGGTTCAAAGAAGTACAGGATGATTTGGAAGAATTGGGTATAACTCGGCAACAAATCAAAGACAGAGAAGAGAAGAGGATTTTGGAGAACAAAAGCATAAGTCTCAAACTAATAACAGTTGAACCATGACGAGGTTGAACGGAAACAATACATTATATCGGACACACAAAGGGCTTCCAGGTCGGAGAGGATGAAAAAGTTCTGGGAGGAGAAAAAGAAGAAATTTACTTAAATGTATTGATTTAAGTGCTCCAAAGTGGGCGTAAAATATGTAAATAAATAAATAAATAAATAATAGTATAAAATTATTATTATTTCCGATAAGGCCTGCTATGGACCACGTGCCAATTTCAATTCTCCACTCTTTGTTGCTTTCTCTTCTGTTCTTCCCAATATTTCTTCATTCTTAGACTATGCTGCTTCTTACTGTCCTCAGACCATTTCGCCCCAGGTTTCCTTTCCACTCTTCCTTGGAATCCTTCCATACTTAACACCTTCTCTCTGTCCACAGAGCCTCCTTCTCAAATTGTTTCTTTCTAAATCTGTCTTTACCTCTTGAATCCAGCTAGTTGTTGAACTTTTCTCCCAAAGATACCTGAATATCCCTTTTGATAATCTGGAATCATCCATTCTATAAATATGACCAAAAAAATATCAATCTCTTTCTCGTATCATTTCCGTTATGCTTTCTACTGTATATTTCATCTTTAGATCTTACTTTCCATACTTCGTTGGTTTTCCCTGGGCCTAAGCTTTTTCTCAGAATTCTCCTTTCTGGTACATCAAGTTTGTCTAATTTATAATTTAATAGTAGGCATTTACTCGCAAATAAGCTTCTGGTTTTACCACTGTTATTATTACGGGCTTTCATTTTTTCCTTCTTACGTACGGATTTAGCTTCCTTTCTTCGTCTTCACTCCCTTCTTACCTACATTTCTAGGTCTTTCTTTTTAATAATCGTTTCGGTCTCCCATGGACCACGTAATTTCAACTGCCTTCTCCCTCGTTCTTTCACATTGGCCCGGTGTTCGCGCATTCTTCTTCAGTGAGCTTCTTTTCGTTCTTCGGTCCACTTCTTGCCGGTTTTCAATATGGGTTTTGGCTGAAAACTCTGTATTTCCCCAAGTTTCCTCTTCAAAGAGTCACGTTCCAAGATGTCCTCATGTGATATCCCCAGTTCTTGTAGGTCTTTTTCCACCTCTGTAAACCAGATCCCTTTGGTTTTCTTTCCCCTCAAAGTAGGCACAGATTCGATTGGACAATCTCCCGGGGCTCATTCGTGTTAAATGGCCATAAAAAGAGAGTCTTCTTTTGCCTATGGTGTCCGTTATTTTCTCCACATGTAGTAGATAAAGTTCATCGTAGTGTCGTCTTCTATAGTCTCCTCATTCCTTGACCGGGCCCAAGATCTTTCTCAAAATATTCCTCTCCTTGGTTTCCAGTTGTTCTGCCAGGCCTTTCTTATTCATCGCCAGGCATTCTGATGGATATAACGCCTCCGGGCGAATAACGGTAACGTAGTACCTCAGTTTGGCCTTGAAGAACATTGATCGTGTTTTGTAAATGTGTTTGGTAAATGGTAAGCCATTTACATTTTGTTAATCCGTGACACGAAAGCTTCTTTCTTCCTTTTCTAGGTCCTGTATTATCATTATTGTCATATGTTCACCATATGCCGACCCCATGGTGTCGGGGCAGCGCACCTGTCTCTCACCCGGAGGCCCCGGGTTCGATTTCCGACTCCGTCAGGGATTTTAGAACCTAACGTGAGGGCTGGAACGGGGTGCACTCAGCCTCGTGAGGACAATTGAGTAGCTGTCTGACAGTGAGGCAGCGCCCCGTTCACGAAAACCAAGATTAACGGCCGAGGGGTCCTGATGCGCTGATCACGCGTCACTCCAATATCTGCAGGCCAAATGGCTGTGCAGCGATCGCTTGGTGGGCCTAGGCCCTTCACGGTCTGTAGTGCCAGGGGTTATTATTATATTACAGTTCATCATATCATTGGGTATAATGCACCATTTCATCGGCAACGGTTGCAAGATGAAGTGGAGTTCTTCATGTTGGTAGGTTGAGGAACGAACGAACTAAATCACTGCTTTCTTCAAACTGATATGGAGCCCCAGTTTATCGAGGTTGGCCTTCGGCGACATCAGAATTATCCCAGTGGAAGATGATGATGATGACGATAATTGTTGTTTTAAGGGGCCTAACATCTAGGTTATCGGCCCTTAATGGTTTGGCTGATCGTGGAGATGAAAATGAAATGTAAACTATAACTTAAATTAACTACTAACTTATATACTAGAAGAAGAAAAGGAAAACAAAAGGAGAATAAGGCAAATGAAGGACAGGAGGAAAAGAAATGTCCTCAACTCTCGAAGAATGCGGATTGAGGGACTTGGAAGGAAGGAGAGCCATGAAAGGCAGATAGGAAAGTGAAAGAGGAGGGGGTCCGTTTCAGAGGTAATGGATAAAAGGGGGTAAACCGGAATCCCTTGGGGTCACCAACTCATGAACTCACTAGCCGTGAGCCCCTGAGGGTGTAGCGATGTTTAGGGTGCACCAGAAGTGGTGGGGCTACATACACCCTGCCTCATTGAGGGCCTTGAGCGGAAGTCAGGAGATAACATTAAAAGAAAAAGAAGGCTGACCCCTCGAAGAAAGAGGGTATCAGAAAAGATGAGACAAGGGACAATTAAGGCGGGAAAGGAAGAGACTCCCGAGGCGTCGGATACCCTAATACCGTCGGGGTCAGAAGAGAACAAGAGTTGACCAAGTGAGGTCGACAGGAAAGAAGACTGAGAGGAGCCTGGCACAAGTAAGTGAAGGCAATGCCGGACTCAGCTGGGGCCCCCTAGTCGCCAACCTACATTCCACTAGATGTGAGCCCCTGGGGGGGTATCAATAAGAGGTGTTTGCTTAGATAGGTCTGTGATCACTGACCTGTTCCAGAGTAGCTTGTGTGTATCGTTCTTCTGAACAGCTTTTGTTCTGTGCATTCTGCCCGAAGTCAGGTCCGTGCCTTCGAAGAAGCTATCCTGACACGCAGTTCACGTGCGGTAGGGTGGTCAGGCCCTTTCCGCTCCTCCTTCCCCTTCCCCCGTCAACAGTGCGTAGTCCCCCAGAACCTGCTTTCCATCCAAGTTCCTACCACGCCTAATGATGCTTAACTGCGGATTTGTTTATTTATTTATTTATTTATTTATTTAGTTATCGTATGGCTTTTAGTGCCGGGAGTGTCCGATGACATGTTCGGCTCGCCAGAAGCTGTAGATGCTTCTATCGGACACCCATGGGGTGAGCTACAAGTTACGTTCAATTTCAAGTAGTTCCAACTTTCGCTACCAGAATTCAATGGTACCTAGTGGTGAACGTTGGAACTTTGATAGAGCGTTCCAACGAAATCTAACCTAGAAATTTAGCTTCACACAAGTTTAGTCTGTGGAAGGATATTTTATATGCCATAAATCTATGACATGGGACCACCGGCTTTACTTCCCCTCCGAAGGAAGGCATACTGAAGGATTTTAACGCTCTTAAAAAATCCGACGACTTTGGCCGGGTTTGAACCCGCTATCTTGGGTATAGCAGTTCAGCATGCTACCTACTACACCACCGAAGCCGCTATTAACTGTGGAGTTCTCATGTTTCAGCATGGCCAGGCCGGTGGCTTCTGAACAACATTACGAAAATATTGATAGTAAGGCAGAACATTATTACTAGGGCTCGGATTTTTAGGTAAATAAATATTTTTAATGTAAATACATATTTTGAGCATTTTTTCTATAAATACTAAAATTCCTGCTTTTCACTTATTAGCACATAAAAAGAGATAGTATTCACATTTTTAAAAAAGTCAGTATGCTAGATCTTTTAGTTTGATACATTTTTGTTCTGTGTTACTTCAACGGGGAAGAACCTGTGAGCTATCTAATCTTCATGCGGAGCGTATGTCAGCTTACAGCTGTGTTATTCTTATCTTGTCGCCCCGTCCCTCTCACTGTGGAAGCCGGGGATTTCCTTGTTCATTGCCATATTGCACCACGTGCTAGAGCTACCTGGAACCAATGTCACTCACATGCAGTTCATTTCTCGCACTGTGAAGAGTAAGGCAGTTCTACGATGCCTAAAGTAAAAACAACTACAAGTTATCGTCTGTTGCAAAATTTTAAAATAATTTAACTTCTGATGGGGGCGTTCTGTTCTGCCAACCATGTGGGAAAGCAATCAAGGCTGAACAGCGATCTCAATTTACACAACACCTCAAGGGCAAGACACATATTGTCACAGTTCGCGCCTTTAGAAGAAGTGTTTCGCGATAATCGTCGGTCATTTGTGATGGACAACCTCCTGAAGATGTATCTCGTTGTGTATTGTAATGCTACCTGTTCATAACATAGGCCTAAATTATATTCGTGAGTGCTCCATATTGTTTATATTCACGTTAATAAACTAAATTATAATGAAATATTTTTACTTTTTTGTCACATATTTCAGGTATTTTTAATACATAAAAAATAAATATTTTCCCGATTTTTAGCACCTAAAAATCCGAGCCCTAATTATTACCTAGGCCCGTATCACACGACACTCGTTAACATGGAAGCTTCTACCAGTACGGGTATACACGCTGGTATAGACACGTCTATTACCGTGTGATTTGTACCTTCCATGCTAGGTTCTGCCTTCCGTAATAGCTTCTATACAACTCACGAAATTGAACAGGTGCCATTTTCCTGGCAGTTTGCATGGAAGTTTGAGTACAACAACCAATCGGATTGTTTTTATCGTTCTGGTAGAGATCCTAGCGGCAACATAAAGAAATTGATTTGTTATGAAACGATATTTTCTTTAAACAGCGTCTGTGCGAAAAGCGCTTGATATATCCAGTTAATACAGAACGTTCCATATTATTGTTATTGTTATTATTATTATTATTATTATTATTATTATTATTATTCTGGGATAAATATCGAACTATTAAATTCTATTGGTTATCACGGTCGCCTCCATGGTGTAGTGGTCAGCGTGCTTAGCTGCCACCCCAGAGGTGCGAGGTTCGATTCCCGGCTCTGCCACGAAATTTGAAAAGTGATATGAGGACTGGAACGGGGTCTACTCAGCCTCGGGTGGTCCAAATGAGTAGAGAGGGCTCAATCACCTTCTCAGCCATCCTCGAAGTGGTTTCCCGCTTCGTGTCCGAGCAAATGCCGGGATGGTACCTACCACAAAACTACGGCCGCCTTCTTCCCTCTTCCTTGCCTATCCCTCCCAATCTTCCCCTCCCTTCCCATCCCACATGAGGCCCCTGTTCGCTTTGGAGGTGAGGCCCCCTGGGCGAGGTGCTGGTCCTATCTCCCTAGTTGTATCCCCCGACGAGGTGTTTCAAGCTCTAGGACACTGCCCTGGCTGAGTCCGAGGGAAAAGCCAACCTGAACGGTGAACCGACTAAAAAAAATAGTTATCACGAATAGTATCCATCCATGGTTTTGAACAGTATTTGGGAAAATAGAAATTTAAATGAGAGAAAACAACTTTACTATCGTCCTCGCATAGAAATGAAAATCCACAGCCTGCTTCCAGTCTCCGACCGGGTCAGGAATGGAATAAATGAAGCCCCCATCTAGCGGCGAGGATAAATGGACTGTGCCGGCTGCCGAGGCCTGACGCACTCCTCTGGGGCAATGAGTAAATGGATGACAGGTGAAATGAAATGATAGTGGAGAGTGTTGCTGGAATGAAATTTTGACAGGGAAAACCGGAGTACCCGGAGAAAAACCTGTCTACCTCCGTTTTGTCCAGCACAGATCTCACATGGAGTGATCGGGATTTGAACCATGGACCCAGCGGTGAGAGGGCGGAGTGCTGCCGCCTAAGCCACGGAGGCTTACCCTTTCATATTTCAGCATAGCATAGCATGTGAACAAAACTAAGTTGAAGTTTTGCTGTATGAGGTAGGGAGGATATAATAAAATAATTAAAAGGAAGTAAAATTTTTCGCTGTTGAATAGCCTTGAACCTAGGATCTTCAGAACAGCGAGCGGGCGCGATACCACACGCACTCTTATCCAACAGAATCGCAGCTTTTTGTTGTGCTTCTTATTAACGCGTATGGTTAAATATCCCATTATTACAGTTAGATCGTACATATTGATTGGAATGCATTCATTCAGTACCTGGCAGGTTTTCAAATTTACTTAAAGCAAGTTTCATGACCGCTTTGTGTTAATCATGCGAATCAAGTGCAAATAATACCCTCAAACGACAACCGGCCTCCGTAGCGTAACGGTCAGCATGGTTAGCTGCCGCCCCGTAGGCCCTGGGTTCGATTCTCGGCTCTGCCACGAAATTTGAAAAGTGGTAATGAGGTCTGGAATGGGGTTTACTCGGCCTCGGGTGGTCCAAATGAGTAGAGGGGGTTCGATTCCCACCTCAGCCATCTTCGAAATGGTTTTCCGTGGTTTCCCCACTTCGTCTTCGGGCAAATGCCGGGATGGTACCTAATGTAAGGCCGCGGCCGCCTCCTTTCCTCTTCCTTGCCCTATCCATCCCAATCTTACCTTCTCTTCCCATCCCTAATTAGGCCCCTGTTCGCTTTGCAGGTGAGGCCGCCTGGGCGAAGTGCCGATCACACCTCCCCAGTTGTATCCAATACGACCAAGTGTTCTCAGCTCTAGGACACTGCCTGGAAAGGCGGTAGTGGTGAGTTCCCTCGCTGAGTCCGTCGGTACCGCCAACCTGGAGGGTTAAGTTGACTAAATTAAAAAAAAAACGACTACCGGCCTCCATGTTTTATTTCTTACAACTTCGGTCATACAATCAGGTGTACTGACGAGGATGAACATTATCATACAGGATTTTGTACCTGCGATCACAACAGCTTCCTTGCCAGGAAGTGACGTGTGATACGGGCCTTAAAGAGTGCTTCTTTGCCAGGTTCAGGTAGATTATCTTGGCTACTTGGCCTTGCCTCTTCAAGTAATCAGTAGATGAAATAGTTGAACAACCCTCTGTAATATGCTGGATGGTCTCTGATTCACGATGGTATCTCCTTCATATATCATCTGGCATGTCTGCCTTAATGATGTGCTTTATGTAGCCACCACTTTACCTTGTATTATTATTATTATTATCCGGCTCCGAGGCTAAATGGTTAGCACGCTAGGCTTTGGCCCTAAGTGTCCCGGGTTCGATTCCTGGCCGAGCCATCAGGGAATTTAATCTCCTGGGGTTAATTCCCGTGGCTCGGGGACTGGGTGTATGTGCCGTCTTCATCATCACTCCATTCTCATTACGACGCGCAGGTCGCCCACGGGCGTCAACTAGAAAGACCTGCACTCGGCCTCTCCGGAGGCCACACGATCATCATCTTCATCAATATTATCATTTATTTATTCGTTAATTCCCCATAAGGAGAGCGTTACAACACAATCAATTTTCATATTTTATTATGGCCCTTTCTTCCTTTTTCCCCAAAACCCCTCATATACACACTATGTTTCCTCTTTCTCTCCCCCGTTCACTTCTTTCCCGGTTGTCTCTCTTTGGGAGTTTGCTCAAACTTCTGTTGTCTTAGGTTTATCTTTGTATGTGCTCCTGTCTGCCATGTTTTCTGTAGAGATGTTTAGTTTCTTGAGGTCTTCCACGGTTTCCTTTACCCAATTGGTTTTCAGTGTACAGTAGAACCCCGGTAATCCGAGCCCAGGTAGTCCGAGCCTCCGTTTAATCCGAGGTGGATGACAGTGAGACGCATAGCTTACCCAAGGCCTTTGGCGGAGATGCGCGTATGCGTTGTTTACAATTCTGCCCACTATCGCCCTCCCGCCAACTAATAAATATTGTTCTGTACTTTAAGTAAACTAGTGGGCCTGTGCGAGCTTTCGCAACGTGAATGTAGGTTGAGCCATTTGTTGAGAGACTCCTCAGCTAGCAGTACGCCGCGCTCCCGCTAGATGGCTGGATACGGTGCGTTCATTGTAAATGTACATTTTTTAAGGTATTTATTTAATTGTGAAGAGGAGGTGAGGGTGTTTCGCGCACACATTGGGTTAATCGGAACCTGTAGGTACCCCATATGTGTAGGTAGGTGTTAATAGGACCTTATTTTCGGTACAAAACTGGAATGGGACCATAGCAGAATAATATAGGGAGGGATATGTACATACTTGCATTTATTTTGTAAAATATTGTTTTTATTTCTTAAACAAAGCCTAAATGCAACACATTATACGATAACTGATGAAATAATGCCGTTTCCTATAAGGTTCTTGTGCATCTAATTTTAAATTTAAGGTCTTTAAATTTCGTAACTTTGTGTAATCCGAGATTTCCCAAATTCGAGCTCCTCTTGGTCCCAATTACCTCGGATTACCGAGGTTCTACTGTACTATTCGTAACTATATTAAACATGTTCTTGGTCAGTCTGTCTTCGGTCATCCTATGAGTATGTCCATCAAATGTTGGCCTTCTTTTCCTTATGTTGTTTGTAATCGTCTCTGCCCGTTTGTACAGTTTCGTTGTCGGTCTCTTTATCCATATTCCCTCGTACTGAACTGGCCCGTAAATCTTTCTCAGAATGTATCTCTCTTGTTTTTCTAATTCCTTGATTTTTGTTCGTCCCTTGATTGCTGTCGTTTCTGAAGCGTGTAAGGCCTCTGGTAAGACTACTGTACGATAGTGTCGTAATTTGGCATTGATGGAAATACTTTATATTGTATTATTATTATCATTATCTCATCGTGAGTTACGCATAGAATGGTCAGAAATCCGATTGCAGCATTGTCACGCCCCTAAATACTTGGGAGTAACCCTTGATAGAGCTCTTACATTCAAAACCCACTGTAAGAATAACAAAATGAACATCTCCACACGAAACAACCCGATTCGCAAACTACTAGGGACACAATGAAGCTCACATCCAGAGACTATTCGCACTTCTGCAATGGCATTGTGCTTTTCTACTGCTGAATTTGCTTCCCCGGTTTGGTACAGGTCATCTCATGCCAGACATCTAGATACAGCACTGAATGAAACCTGCAGGTTGATAACAGGTTGCTTAAAACCTACCCCAACAGATAAGCTCTACTACCTGGGTGGAATAGCAGAGAGGTTGGTGGCTACGGCTGAGAGTGGAAGAGAACAGCGCCCACCCACTGCATGGATATAATCCTCCTCAGCAACGGCTGAGGTCCCGAAAGAGCTTCCTGAGGACATCTGAGATGCTTACCGTCTCACCGGAGAAGGCAAGGCTGGAAATATGGAAGAAATCGACCCCTCACCCCTCCGGTTGGATGCCAGTCGCTGAAGAACTACCACTCGGTCACATCGAAGGTTGGTTGGTGTGGAAATCCCTAAACAGGGTACGATCAGGAGTTGGAAGATCCCGAGACAATCTGAGGAGATGGGGCCTCAGTACATGTGACACGTCTTGCGAATGTGGACAAGAACAAACCAAAAGATACATGCTTCATTGCCCTCTGTCCCCTTCATCTTGTGCAGAGGAAGATCTCCTGTTAGCCACTCCGAGCGCCTTGGAATGTTGCTCAGTATTGGGCACTTGTTATATAATTAGACAGTTTTACCCTTTTTTGTACCGTAGAGGGGGGTTACTTTGTTACAGATTTTTAGGTTTTTGTGTTTCCAGTACACCATTTTTCAACTGAGCCCAAAACTAACAACTGAATTTGGTTGCTCCATCCTTCTGTTACTTGCTAGTATATTGTTTGAGTCTCAATCTTACATAACCACAGAGAAATTTGCATTAACATTTGTCACAATGTCACCCCAGCTTGTAGGATGACTTAGTGACATGCTATTTTTTGGCTTATAACGTATGTGGAAAACACAGTGTCACAAAGTCACCCCATTATATGTTTATTTAATATATTAGAACATAATTTAATAATAGTAATTACATATTTATACAATTTTTTAGATAAATAAACAGTAATTTTACATTTTTTTATCAACAGGTATTCTAATCAAATTAAATCAAATTCTAATCAGATAATGCAAAATTATTTAATTCTCGAACTTGGTACATTCCGCGTTGGCTAATTTGCTTGGGTGGATCTATTTTGAAGAGGACCTCGTCCCTTGAATACAAAATTTCATCTGAACGGACTGTCACAAAGTCACCCAGCAAAACGTCGACTTTTTACAAACTCACGAATAACTTCAACAATAAGCGTCATACACACTTAATATTACTATTATACTATAGCGAACATATTTATCTTCAAGAATTATGACCTGTCTTGCTCTATCTGCAAACGCACCGCACTCCACAAAACAAAGCACACGGACTAACCAGAATCAACGTGACGAACGGTTTGAATTTGAAAATTGTTGCTGGAAACAAATGAATTGAGAGTCTGCTAATAGGTAGCGCTGCATATGCGGCCACCCTCTGCAGTTACTCTTTGACATTTTTCCATGACAATTACGCCGCGATATTCAACATTAAATCAAGAAGTTCCGTAACGAACTAAAGAGCCTACTTTTCTTAAAATTTAAGATCTATGCCAATGATTAATCTATATGGATCTATCTAGAATAATGACGAAATTAATTTGGTAATATCGAAATTTCTAATTAGTTCGAAATACTGTATACTTGGCATAATGTAGCCTAATAGAGAACTACAGTTGACAGCCCTGGTGACTGAATATATTCTTAGTTCCATCTCTTAAGGTACAGAATACAAAATTTGGTTGAAGTCCAATGGATATCATGGACGTTACATGCAGTTAAACATTGGATCTAACAGCGCGCGTAAAATCATGTTGGCAACAATGACATACATGTATTGGTCAGAAATAATCTGAAATAATATGATATATTGTTGTGTCAATTTTGAATAAAATCCATTAGTTAGTATAGAAGTTACATGCATTTTAAAATTGGATCTATCAGCAGGCTTAGAATCATGTTGGCAGCACTGACGTATATTAGTTACTCCAAATTAATCTAGAATGGCAGGTACTATACGTGTGCAAAGTTTAGAGCTATTGGCTTGCATACTTTCTGATATATTGATATTAGGGTAACAAAAGTAGAGACAGTATTTACTAACAGTTGGCAGCCCTGGTTACTCTTAAGAATCGGCATATACATATCTGTTATGGTACACATAGCACACACGAAATTTGGTTGAAATCCAAATGATAGTATAGAAGTTGCATGTATTTAAAGTTGGACCTCTCAGCAGGCTTAGAATCATGTTGGTAGCACTGACGTATAAAAGTTTCTCCAAATTAATATAGAATGTCAGGTACTATACGTGTGCATAGTTTAAAGCTGTCGGCTGGCATACTTTCTGATATATTGGTATTTGGATAAAATTAATTGAGAGCATTTATTAACAGTTGGCAGCCCTGGTGGATCTTAATAATACGTTCAGTCATGTCTGTTTATGTACACATAGCACATACGAAATTTGGTTGAAATCCAATTAATAGTGTAGAAGTTATATGCATTTATAATTTGGACTTATCAGAAGGCGTATATTCATTTTGGCAACACTGCGATGTATGGCCTCCTGGAAATTAAACTGCAATATTATTTTCTATACGTGTGCCAATTTTTAAATAGCTCCTATTTATACCTTCCAAGATATCCAACATGGAGCTCAAATTTCAATTGCGATTTTTCAGCAGTTGGTAGCACTGACATCATTTTCAAATATGGACGTGAGATATTCAGGTATAGATCTTTACTCCTACCAAATTTTGTTTCGATTGCTGCAGCCGTTTAGGAGTTGATAGGGGGGGGGGGAGGACACACACACAGCCAGACAGACAGAAGGACAGACAGACAGACACACATTTGCCCGATCTCATAATTCTACTTTTTCCTCATTTTTGCAAAATGTGAAAAGTAGGCTAAAATAACCATGTGTCACAAAGTCACCCTGTTAGTCACAAAGCCACCCCCCCCCCCCCCCTCTACGGTACTTGTATAGCAACTGTACATTTGTATGTTTCCGACACGAGAAATAAAACAAAATATTATTATTATTATTGCTACTATTGCAGATGGCTGCGCTGCAAGTGGACCGTGGCGCTTATGGCTCTGTGTTTCGCCCCATACGCCATGGCGCAGTTCCACGCAGAGTTCTACACGCTGATCCCCACTGCGCTCCTGGCAGGTCTCGGCGCTGGGCCCATGTGGTGTGCCAAGTGCACCTACCTCAATGTGGCGGCGGACGCCTACGCTAAGGTCACAGGTTCGGCTCCTGAACTCGTCATGGTCCGCTTCTTTGGGATCTTCTACGTGCTGTTTCCCCTAGGACATGTCTGGGGCAATCTCATCTCCTCCGAGGGTAAGGTGTAATGGAGAGTATACGTATAGAGTTCCTTATTACCCAGAGCAATTCGTTTTTTTCTTGTTTTGGTTGGTTGATTCCTTAGTTTAGGGGCTGCGACAACGCGTCCATGTAGCCCCGTGTACTTTGGGTGTGTGTAGAATCTGTCTGATAACCGGTGTTAATTGTGGTGACTGTATTAGTATGTGTTTCTGTTTTCAATTCAAGTAAGGACTGCAGACATTGAATTTTTAAGTAGTTCCTACTTTTTCCGCCAAACGCCACCGTCAACGACTACTAGTTCAGAACTTGGTTACCAGACGTCACCGCAGTCGGCTCCTGGCGTCGAACGTAGGAACCTAAGAGCGTTTGTCAAATGTTTAACTGTAATTTAGCTTCACACAGGTGCAATGAGTGGAAGGTTCTTTAACATGCCATAAATCTATGTCATGGGACCGCCTACTTTACTTCACCCCCGAAGGAAGGCATACTGAGGGATTTTTAACGCACTTAAAAAATCCGACTTCTTCTGCCGGGTTTGAACCCGCGATCTTGGGCATAGAAGCTCAGCATGCTACCAACTACGCCACCGAACCCGCTTTTCTTGTTTTGTTCCGCGTTCCGTTTCAATCTTTAGCGGAATGCCAAATGTTACTTTTTTTTCCTTTTTTTTTTTTTTTAGCGTATGCTTTTAGTGCCGGGAGTGTCTGAGGACAGGTTCGGCTCGCCAGTTTTGTAGCTGCTTCGAGACGGACACCCAATGGGTGAGCTACAAGTACCGTTGGGGAGGAATGTTGGATGGGAGGGTCGAGGAGTTGGAAGGTAGCGGCTGTGGCCTATAGTTAGGGACCAACCCCGGCATTTGCCTGGAAGGAAGATGGGAAACCACAGAAGACCATCTTCAAGTTTGCCGGCGGGGGGATTCGAACCTCCTCGCCTCCCGGATGTGAGCGACTGCCAACAGTCATGCCGTAACGACCTCGGCTAACTCACCCGGTGGTTATTTTGATAATATATTCAATTTCCCACCAATTTTCAAATGTCCCGCTTCAGAACTGAAAGTAATATCTAGCTTGTTTTCTCGTGATACAGGCGCAAGTTTGAAAGAGAAAATGATTTCTATGTCTGTGTCAGATAGTTGGGTCCATGTTATAGATTTAATAGGGGCAACAAAATTAAAGAATATCTTTTTCCTTGTGAAGTTAATACTCAGCATTTACCCCTCCAACGATTTTACGAAAAGCGTTTTTTCTGTCATGAATATCAAATGGAGAGATGATAGAAACAGAAGCTCCATTAGTTTGATAAAACAAGAATTGTTCACATATTACAATTATGACGAAAATTGTAGTGAATTTTATCAGAAGGTACTTACAAATAAAACATCCTTGCAAAGGGTCGTTCAAATAAAAAGCATTTATAAGTTGCCGGTATCAATATGATATGTGAGCAATATCTAGTTTTAATTTTGTGTATTTGATTATGTAATGTTTATTTAATACGGTTGGTTGGTTGGTTCTTAAGTTTAGGGGCTGCGACAACGCGGTCGTGTAGCCCCGTGTACTTTGGCTGTGTGTAGAATCTGTCTGATAACCAGTGTTAATTGTGATGACTGTATTAGTGTGTGTTACCTTTTTTTTTATTAGCCTACTTTTCACATTTTGCAAAAATGAGGAAAAAGTAGACTTATGAGATCGGGCAAATGTCTGTCTGTCTGTCTGTCTGTCTGTCTGTCTGTCTGTCTGTCCTTCTGTCTGTCTGTCTGGCTGTGTGTGTGTCCCCCCCCCCTATCAACTCCTAAACGGCTGCAGCAATCGTTACAAAATTTGGTAGGAGTAAAGATCTACACCTGAATATCTCACGGCCATATTTGAAAATGATGTCAGTGCTACCAACTGCTAAAAAATCACAATTGAAATTTGAGCTCCATGTTGGATATCTTGGAAAGTATGAATGGGAGCTATTTCAAAATTGGCACACGTACAGATCATAATATTTCAGTTTAATTTCCAGGAGGCCAAACATGGCAGTGTTGCCAAAATGATTATAAGCCTCCTGATAGGTCCAATTTTTAAATGCATATAACTTCTACACTATCAATTGGAATTCAACCAAATTTCGTATGTTGTATGTGTATATAACCAGATATGACTGAGCGTATTCTTAAGACCAACCAGGGCTGCCAACTGTTAATAAATGCTCCTAATTTATTTTATCCAAATACCAATATATCAGAAAGTATGCAAGCCGACAGCTTTAAACTATGCACACGTATAGTACCTGACATTCTATATTAATTTGGAGTAACTTATATACGTCAGTGCTACCAACATGATTCTAAGCCTGCTGGCAGGTCCAACTTTAAATACATGCAACTTCCATACTATCATTTGGATTTCAACCAAATTTCGTATGTGTTATGTGTACCATAACAGATATGACTATGCGTATTCTAAGGAGCAACCAGGGCTGCCAACTGTTAATATGTGCTGTCCCTATTTTTTTTACCCTAATATCAATATATCAGAAAGTATGCAAGCCAATAGCTCTAAAATTTGCACACGTATAGTACCTGGCATTCTAGACGAATTTGAAGTAACTAATATACGTCAGTGCTGCCAACATGATTCTAAGCCTGCTGATAGGTCCAATTTTAAATTGCATGTAACTTCTATACTAACTAATGGATTTCATTCAAAATTGGCACAACAATAGATCATATTATTTCAGATTATTTCTGACCAATACATGCATGACATTGTTGCCAACATGATTTTACGCGCGCTGTTAGATCCAATGTTTAACTGCATGTAACGTCCATGCGATTCATTGGACTTCAACCAAATTTTGTATTTTGTACCTTAAGAGATGGAACTAAGAATATATTCAGTCATCAAGGCTGCCAACTGTAGTGCTCTATTAGGATACATTATGCCAGGTATACAGTATTTCGAACTAATTGGAAATTTCGATATTAGCAACTTAATTTCGTCATTATTCTAGATAGGTTCATATTCTGTAGAATAATCATTGGCATGAAAAGTAGGCTGTATAGTTCTTAACGGAACTTCTTGTTTTTTAATTTAATTACTGCAACTTAGAATTTTTCAAATAGTTCTTACTTTTGCCGCCAAGCGCTACCGTCAACGACTACTAGGCCAAGTTCAGAACTTACCTACTAGACGCCACCGTACTCGGCTCCTGGCAACGAACGTACAAACCTAAGAGCGTTGTTTACATTCTTAACCTATCCAATTTAGCTTCACACAGGTGAAATTAGTGGAAGGTTCTTTAACATGCCATAAATCTATGACATGGGACCGCCGGCTTTATTTTTCCTCCGAAGGAAGGCATACTGAGGAGTTTTTAACGCTCTTAAAAAATCCGACTGCTTCGGCCGGGTTTGAACCCGCTATCTTGGGCATAGAAGCTCAGCATGCTACCGACTACGCTACCGAAGCCGCTGTGTAATTAATTTAGATAAGAGTTAATTGTAAATTTCTAAGTTTATAATATAGCCAAAAAGTGGCGATACAGAAAAGGTGTAAAATACCACACAGCACACAAATACAATGTTGTACTTATTGAATTTTCTATTATGATCTACGGAGTATGAATGGCAAATATCTAAATATTTGTCAATTTACTAAGCAGAAAGGAAAACAGTTTCTTTGTTTACAAATTAATAATTGATATCTCAGAAGTACGTGAAACCTCCGTGGCTTAGGCAGCAGCACGCTGGCCTCTCACCGCTGGGTCCGTGGTTCAAATCCCGGTCACTCCATGTGAGATCTGTGCTGGACAAAACGGAGGCAGACAGGTTTTTCTCCGGGTACTCCGGTTTTCCCTGTCACAATTTCATTCCAGCAACACTCTCCCTTATCATTTCATTTCATCTGTCATTCATTTAATCATTGCCCCAGAGGAGTGCGTCAGGCCTCGGCAGCCGGCACAGTTCATATCCTCGCCGCTAGATAGGGGCTTCATCGATTCCATTCCTGACCCGGTCGGAGACTGGAAGCAGGCAGTGGATTTTTTTCATCTCAGAAGTACGTACTGTGGAATTCTCAGTTTTGCCTCACAAGGCTGGGTGTACCCCGTTCCAGCCCTCAGACCAGAATTAACATTTCTTGGCAGAGCCAGGAATCGAATTCAGACTTCCGGGGTGGTGCCCATGAATGCTAGCCGCTACCACGAGGTAGTCAAATTTCAATATTAATATTGTTTATAACTTAGCCAATAAGTTAAGATCAGGGTACAACCAAATTTACAATTAGCCTATTTTATGCTTTTACCAAAGCAACACTTTCTTAATTTTTATAGGCTTTTTTCGGTGGGGGGGCTGGAGCCCCCATAGCTCCCCCCTTATATACGCCCCTCAACTTATCATTAGTACAGAGTTGGTGAAAACGGCCCTAACATAATGAAATTGAACATTATTATTATGATTGTCGCCGCCGTAGAGTAGCGGTCAGCATGGTTAGCTGCCGCCCCGGAGGTCCTGATTTCGATTCCCGGCTCTGTCACGAAATTTGAAAAGTGGTACGAGGACTGGAACGGGGTCTGCTCAGCCTCGGGTGGCCCAAATGAGTAGAGGGGGTTCGATTCCCCCTCACCCATCCTCGAAGTGGTTTTCCGTGGTTTCCCACTTCGTCTTCGGGCAAATACCAGGATGGTACCTTCTTCAAGGCCACGGCCGCCTCCTTCCCTCTTCCTTGCCTATCCATCCTCACCATCCCTTACCTTCCTTCATGAGGCCCCTGTTCGCTTTGCAGGTGAGGCCGCCTGGGCGAGGTGCCAATCCCACCTCACCAGTTGTATCCCTTCCGATTCGATGTTCCCCGCTCTAGGACACTGCCCGTAGAGGCGGTAGTGGTGAGTTCTCTCGCTGAGTCCGTGGGTTCCACCAACCTGGAGGGTAAACGACTAAGAAAAAATAAAAAATAAATTATTATGATTAATGAGATTTATGTTCGACGATGTCGAAATGTAAGTATTATATGTCAGAAAACTGTGTCATAATGAGGGCCATTATAACACTGTTTTTCATTATGAAACGGTTTCTCATTCATTGACCAATTAGGTAAGGATAGCTTCGCGAATGCGTTCGAAATCCAACATGTCGGACATAAATTACATGATGTGAAAGTTCAAATTGGATATCGGATCAACCATTGTAGTTACAATCCCAAACACAAAGACAAAATCAGCACGAACCTTTACGGTAACAAGAAAATACTATGACTATGCAAGACATTTATGAATCTACGTCCAGAAGTTAGCAACACAGCATCCTTCTATATAAATTACCGACATGGAAAGTGCACCGTTCCATTTGTTCACGTAAATAAACTGGCGAATATGAGACAAGAAATAGCACTGTACCTTAATATCCCCAACACCAATTTCTACACAGCGCATTGCTTTCACACGACTTCGGTGACAATATTAGTGAATGCTATAAAAAATGCTGATCGGCACTAGACATCATGCAGGCTGTAAACAATAGCATTGCCAAGCAAAGTAAATGGTCTCTGCTTTCGAAGTTCTTTGACCCACGCATGGGCTCTGTTCAATCAGCTAACCCAGGGCGCTGTCTTCACTAACTGAAGTGTCTGAATCCCACAGATATTTATGAATATTTATGTTAAAACGTATAATAGAGTTATAATTAGGCTTGCCATATTTTTGGTGAGTGAAACAGGGACACATTAATATCGGACGGCCTTACCGGGGGGTCTGGGGGGGGGGGGGAATGGAATACTCCCCAGTAGATAATTAGAGGCAAAATGGTGAGTTTTAAGCCTCGCAAGTGACGGGCGGGGGGGACCTGGCACCCTAAATTGATAATTCTACATACCTTTTAAAAATAAAAATAGGAATTTTTGCTACATAAAAATATATCATTTTTCCTTTTTAATGATAATTTTTCTGGTCTACCATCTGGAAAGAAGTGTTAATAAAATACAATTTAAAATACTTCATAAAATTGTTTAATTGAACAATAATTATTAAGTCCCATTAATTTTTGAAAAACTACAACTTTGTGTCTAACTACAAAAACAATTTCAAAAAAACTTTTTTGTCAAACTAAAAAAAAAAAGAGTTAACAATGTTTATCTTTGCTTTCAAACCACTCATTTTTTGACTTGATTGTACTTTTTTCAAAATGTCTTTCTTAAGCTTGACCTTTTCTCTAAAAATCATAGCAAGAAAGGCCAAAGTTGATTTTACATACAATCATTGCTCTTGCAGTGGACCTCTCATTGATGCGCTGTCTTACCCTGCAGGCATTGTTCATTAGAGAAAACACCCTTTCCACAGGTGCTGATGTACCTGGTAAACAAAATATGTAGCCTACTCTAAAACACGTCCAAGGTTCGGAACAGAGATTTTATTTTTAGGGAAGTGGTTAAAGAGCTAGCGCGATAGTCGACGATGTTGATTGTTGAAAAGTAACCGATTCATCAAAGATTCTTAAACACATTACTTTTTACATCGTATAGCCGGTTCCCGGGACATTGATAAAACCGGGCGGGACACCGGGACAACAGCAAAATACCGGGACTGTCCCGGTCAAACCTGGACGTATGGCAAGCCTAGTTATAATTATCGTTGAACATGAACAGTCGAATGCAACTCGCCTATAATGGTAATAAAGAAACTCGTATGGAAATTATAAAAATCGCTTCGTTCGTTTGATAAACATACTCGTGTCTTAATTATTGCCATTATAGGCTCGTTGCATAATATACTATTATGTTACTGTAACATTCCACTGCTGTTGTGGCCCAAGTTTACTAGTGGAAATTATCAGCAGCGACTTCAAATGCTCATCAGTTTAATTTGGATCTGTAAATATTTGTTTTGTATATTACATTTTGGAGAATGTGTTTTCACACCGATAAGTAGTGTCGAAAGCGGAAAAAATGCCATGAGCACACGGATTGGAGTCGAACCCTCGCGTCCCGTGCCCTCGCCAGCTAGTCCCAAAACCAAACTTTGCGTGTTATTTCCGATCAAGTTTGAATGTGTCGACTTCAATAATGTCCGTGTATTTTAAAATATTTCCATTGCGTTTTGTTTCTGTGTCTTGAGTTTTGTAATTTATTTTTTGTGTGTTTGTTTTATAGATATTTTGTGCTTATTTTGGTCATACTTTTTATTTTTTGTTTCTACCTTTTCTGTTTTGTGTTTTATGTAGGTTTTGTGTAATGTTTTTATCCTTTTTGTGTTTGTTTTATCTTTTTTTGTTTCTTTGACTCGTACTTTCTTATTTTTGGTTTCGTCCCTTTCTATTTTGTGTTTTATTTATTATTCGTGTTTTGGTTTTATCCCTTTTTTGTTTGTTTTATCTATATTGTTTGTGGTTTTTGTTTCGTAGTTTTTGTATTTTGTTTCTTCCTTTTCTATTTTGTGTTTTATTTTGTTTTTGTTTTTACCTTTTGTGTGTGTGTTTTTTTGTTTGTTTCGTACTTCTTATGATTTTGTTTTTTCCTTTTTTATTTAGTATTTCATTTTGGTTTTGTGTTTTGTTTTTACCTTTTTGTGTTTGTTTTATCTTTATTTTGAGCTTTTTGGTGACATCTCTTACATTTGTCCTCTAGCATGTCTGCCTTATTTTTATTATTATTATTATTATTATTATTATTATTTTACCCTTTTGGTTTTGTGTCGTGTGTTTATTTTTATGCTTTATTGTTTAATTTTTGTTTTTTAGGTTTTATTTTAAAAGTGACTTATGCTGCCTTATAATAAACTTTTCTTGTCCACAGTTCTGTCTCGGGGTGCGAAGGAGGTGGACAGGAACATTACGGTGGATGTGACAGAAGTATGTGGAGCTAATTACTGCCCCGGTCTAGGAGCAACAGAGAACCCCAACTTACAGCGACCACCAGACTACCAGATCAACACTATCGCGGGCATCTTCTTGGCGTGCTCCCTGCTGGCAGTGCTGCTAGTGACTCTGGGTGTTGACAACCTCAAGAGGTACATCACTAAGTAGTGACTCACCGAAGATTTTACAGACCATCTTAATTATTATCCCAAAATCACTCCTTCACGCACGAGACAGCATTCTAATTTCTGAAAGGTGGTAAACTCCATATTGGCATATTGCCACTTTGCGAGACGTCCGTCTCCTTGGGTAGGGGGTAGCATTCTTGGCTCTTACCGCGGAGTCCCGGGTGTGAATACCGGCTCTGCCAAGACATTTAATTCTGGTCTGAGGACTTTAGCGGGGTACATTCAGCTGAGGTGGGAATCGAACCTGCCTATTCTCAGTTTTGTCTCACAGACTGTGTACCTCGTTCCAGTCCATATTTGCAACTATCATTTCTCTCACCTTGCAATCGTTAAATGCTTACTAGTCCAATTATTCTCTCTCATGTCTATCTCTGTTTCTTCGTCAGTCTCTTTGATAGCGACTCTTCAACCACTTACATCATCACATCGATGGTGTAGAGGTCAATTGACGTAAGCCATAGCAAGCAAATATTTCAGGGGAAACAAAAAAACTGTTTGTAATTCACTACAGGCATTGATTAGTCGTAATTGATGTTTATTTACATTCTCAAATGTGACTATGATTGTATAAGGTGCGTTCAAAAAGTAACGTGCCGGAGGCATAATTACAGAAACCAGTACCTGTGTGTTAGAAGTATTGGCCCTGGCTGTTAAGGCACTTGTCCCACTGTGACACGAGGCGTTGAATGGCTGTCTCATAAACTTCCCTGGGCTGCGATGTGAACCAGTTCCGCACGTACAGCTGGAAGTCGGCGTCCGAGGTGAATCGTTGGCCCCGCAGAGCCCTTTTCAGGGGACCAAACATGGCGTAATCACAGGGAGAGAAGTCAGGACTGTATGGAGGGTGGCCAAGAACCTCCCATTTGAATTTCTGCAGGAGTGCCGCGACTGTGTTGGCCGTATGAGGTCGTGCATTCTCGTGGAGCAGAATGACCCCTCGAGTGAGATTGCCTGGTCGTTTTGTTTTGATCGCTTGGCGAAGGGTGGTCAAGGTTTGCGAGTAACGCTGGGCATTCACTGTTGTCCCGTGCGGCATGAAGTGTATCAGAAGGGGGCCTTCTTGGTCAAAGAAGAACGTCAGCATTACATTTCCTGCACTCGTGTGGATGGCCTTGCCCTTTTTTTGGGGTGGTGGAGACCCTGGATGTTTCCACTGGAGGCCTTGTCGTTTGGATTCTGGTTCGAAGTGATGACACCATGACTCATCTCCAGCCACCACTCGTGCCAGGAACCCATTCCCTTCCCTCGCAAAGCGCTGCAGATGACCAAGACAGTGGGCCATTCGACATGCGTCCTGGTGTGGTTGAAGACTGTGGGGCACCCATTGGGCACACACTTTGCGCAAGTGCAGTCGTTCCTTCATGATGGTGTGCACACTTCCGACGCTCAATCCGACCACGGCGGCTATGGCGTTCACTGTCACTCGGCGGTCCTGGGTAATGAGTGCATCAACCAGCTGGACGTTGTTTTCAGTAATGCAGGGGGGTGCCGCAGACCGGGCGTCATCGGCTAATGACACCCGTCCTTCCCTGAAGCGCTTGTGCCACGCCTTGACCCTTGCAAGGGACATGCAGTGTTCGCCGTACACTTGTGACATTCGGCGATGAATGTCCGTTCCCCCTACTCCTTCCACTGTCAGAAACCGAACAACACCTCTTTGCTCTTCGTTTGACGCCTCCATGTCACTGTTTGCAATGTGACTGACAGCGTTGGACGATTGACGCATGCTACTGCTCGCTTTGTATCGTCACGTGACGTGCACGCGTCCCCTCTAGCGACGGGCTGTGACCTTCCACGCTCTGGTCGGAACCACACCTCGTTACACACGCCACGATTAGCCGATGTCGTCACTGGTTGGCGCATTCCAGCCTCCGGCTCGTTACTTTTTGAACGCACCTTATAGTTTGCTGGAATATACGGCGTGGGTTCAAACATTTTATTGAAATTTACTCTTTTAATGTGAATTGTGAGGGTTACGCCAATTTATTAGGATTGATAATACTTAGATATTGGTACTGTATATTGTATTTTGGCTTACATTAATATTTATCTTAAAAGATTTGCTTCAAAATTAGATAAGAACAGCACTAATATATTAGAAGAGCTAAGAATGCCTAAATATGGTCAGAAAAGGACAACTCCGGAAATTGGAGCTGAAGGACCGGAAGATTCTGCGAAAAATCATGGGCCCTATTAAAGAGGAAGGCAAGGATAGAATCAGGCACAACAATGAACTCTATGAACAAGTGGAGAGCATTACAACAGCCATGAGGAAGAGGAGGCTGATTTTCTATGGTCGGTCATATTGTGAGAATGGATAATCAGAGGCTCACCTCCAGAATTTTCAACACTGTCTCTAGAGGGAAAGCAACTAACGCCAAGTGGTCGAAACTAGTCAGGAAAGACCTTGAACAATTGGATATTGACCCCAGTAACATCTATGACAGGAATAAATACAGGACTTTAGTCAGAACATCAGACTCTCTCCAGTCACTAACAGCAAAAGCAGTACGTCCAGACGTAGGTGTGAAATGGACTCAGGAGCGGAAGGACATTCACAGTGCCAGAATGAAGGAATACTGGGCTAGGAGGAAAGCTGCCAGAGATAAGAACCACGTGGTTCACAGCCGGCCCAAACGGAACTAAAATTAGCAGAGCTAATGCAATAATAAGAAATTGGAGGAGAAACAAGATTGGTTATTAAAAGTTACAAATTTGAAGTAAAACAAGAGCCATGTAAAACGAAACAACACACTGAATATCTAAGTATCTTCATCATCTGTCCTGGAAATTCATCTGGCAGAGAATGAGAAGGAGACATCTGTAGAAATTCAGAGATACTTAACTGGACACAAGCTGTACCAGGTAGTTGTTGTTTGATAGTTTGAATGTTAACACATTGAAGTGAAAGAAGCAAGCTCCTCTTGGTATGGATGTTCCTTACAGGTCCAGAAGTCACAGTTTTCTCTCAGGATTACCTGAGTATTTCAGCATTGTGACTGGTGAATATTTTGAAAAGATACATTCTTAATCAATTTAAATATAATCTTTTCACCATTTACCCTCGGATACTCGTGCGGGCTACAAATGTAGCCCAGTGATTTATTTTGTTGTAGCGCAGAGTATATTCTTTGCTTGGAATATTGAGATTTTCTCTAGCTGCCTCTTGATGCTGTATTTAACAGACGGGTGTGTTTCCGACTGAGCCAATTGCACCAAACTGACACCGGATGCATTAGAAGTCGTCTGGGCTACAATAGTAGCCCGTGCGAGCATCGCTGTTTCACAATTGAGCGGACAAAGGAAACGTTGCCTCACAGGAGGTGGCCATGCAGATGACTTTCAAATCAGTCAGTGTTAAGATTAAAGTAGTGATAGGTTGAGTGTAGTGGAAATAAAGTAGGCTGTTGCTTCTTGTGTGGACGAGGAAGGGATAAATCAACAAGGAACAAATGTGTAAAGTGCAATGAAGATCTTCTCGGATCATTGTGTCCATTTGCACTGAGGGCTTGGGTGACAAATTTGTGTGAGCATGCTTATGGATTTCCTGGGCTATAGATTGTAGCCAAAAGGGCAAAAATAAAATTCAAATATTCGATAAAAAATAAATGATGATGATGATGGTTATAGTTCATAATAAGTGTTGATATTCTAAGGAAATTATCTAACCTAGTATTATGTTTGTTTAATTCCACTACAACTATGCACTAATGTAGGTATTTAGCTTTATATAAAAATAATTTTACAGTTCTAGTTCCATTAGTTTTATTTCTGTCGGAGTGTTACCGAAGATGTACGATAAAATTGAATTTTCTTCTTATGTTTGTATTTTCTCTCCATATGAAAATAAAAGCCAATTCTATATATTACTATTTATCATATTATTAAAACTGAACACCAAAATTAACGTGTGCAAGTCCATCAGATCGAATATCTGTTTGGGCTACATATGTAGCCCACGCGAGTAATGCTGTATCTATTACTAGCGCGAGTGTCCGAGGGTTTATCACACTTGGTCAGCTTTGGTAGGATATTCTGTTGAACTGAGGGTTACGAATAGTTGCTTACTCCAAGTGGCTTGCTCGACTTCCACCATGAGTAGGGTTACATCACCATGGTGTACCCTGATGCTTTTTAGTCAGTTAGTTATTGTTGTTTTAAGGGGAGGAACTACGAGGTCATCTGCCCCTCCTGATGCTTTTTAATTTCACATTGAAGGAAGTTGTTGAAGGTTACGCCAATTTGTCAGTTTGTGCACTACAGTGCTAACTATTTGATTCAAACATAAAGTCCATTTGGGAATTTGAGAGGGTTACGCCAATAATTGGCCTGTACACCATCGAATACCCACCATCCAATACGACTCGTACGCACTGCTTAATCCGAATATGCTTATCCCAAAATTGACAATTTTCTTACCAACATGTGTGCATTCCTGCCATTGTTCCAACCTATTTACACCACCGTCAATTGTACTACTGTCATGTTTGTTACCTCAAACTTACGAACAAAATATCCCGAATCCACCAGATCCCACATCACTGTCTGCTTGAATACTAAACGGCGTCCAATTCACAATGAACATATATTTTAGACATTAGGATTTTGCCAGATAAAAGGCGATGGTTCAAACCAAACTGTTAACTCTACCGACACCAGGAAAACCTGTTATTCCATTCAAAAGATCGCCTCCAAAATATAAAGAGCATGTTAGAACCTGAAAAAAGGTAGTTCCGTGACGAACTAAAGACCCTACTTTTTAAAATTATAGAGACCATATATCAACAGTTGGCAGACCTGGCGACTCTTAATATATATTGTTAGTTCCATCTCTTAAAAAACACAATGCACATGCAAAATTTGGTTGAAGTCCAATAGATATTATGCACGTTACTTGTATTTAAATATTAAATTTATCAGCATGCGTAAAATCACGTTGGCGACACTGCCATATATGGGATACTCAAACTTAAATTGGAATATTATGATCTATATACACTCACCAGCAAAAAAGGAACACTTGATTTTTAAAATTAAAATGTACGTCTTAGCTACATACTGCCCCAATTACAGACGAGAAGAGATTCGGTCTCAGATCGCCTGACGGAAGAGAAAGAGTGTGGAGGAGGGTTGGAGAAAGGTTTTCTCCTGTAACGTTTTTCTCCAGGACTGCATTCGACGGGGGTTATGTCATAGCCTGGGCCGGGATCAGTATGGATGCCAGGACTGAACTTTACCTAATTGAGAATGGGACTCTCACAGCTGACCGGTACGTCATGGAAGTCCTTGAAAACCATGCTGTACCATTTGCTCCATTTGAAGGGGATGAATTTCGCCTGATGCACGAAAACGCACGAGCGAGCACACTCTGTTTAACCATCCGAGGGCAGTGAACCTTGGTACGGTAAATTCTTATACAAATGTTTATCCACTGACATCTAATTCATTTCAATTGTTTTCATAACCACAAGATGGCAGCTGTGCAAATTTTTAAATTAAGTTTTCATTTCTTGTGGCCTGACCGTGCGATTGAAGTTCGAATAATAAACCTACGCAATAATCTTCATATAATAGTACATAACTCTACGGCCTTCATTTACAAAAATCCAATATGGTGACCATCCGAAATATATAGACGATTCTCAATATCTACGAATCTATTACAGCAATCAACCCGAAATTTTGTATGTTGGTAGAGGCAATTAACACAAGTAGCATTGTGGGGTTTGACTTGGTGACACGTCACAATTACACATGCATTGGCTACAGCCAGCACATAGGAACACGGGGCGGGGGGAGGGAAAAACCAGTACTGTGAGATAACATTCCAATTCAGTCGACCGTCACTGCTGCAAAAGGGAAGTTGATACTACTCGCAGCTGCAGCGCGGAAGACATCCAACCAGATAAGTAATAGCCTGCACTATACAGTACAACCATAGTTGACTTTTACAACCATATAGTCTCTCCAAACAGACAAATTCCGGATTTCTATCACCATTTTAGCATTTCACCTAACATCACATATACTACAACTAGCATACACAGATAAGTTGCATTACCAATACTTCAACTAAATAATTGTACATATTGTAAATATTTTAACCTGTATTTTCAAACGTACATTTTACAGCCTAAATGTAATGGATCTGATGATGATCGCTTGACGATCGAAACTGGTCATCCTAGTGTATTTATTAATCTCATGTAATGTTTTTCAGGATTAGGGTATAACCCAACTCTTTTGGGTACATTCGTGTTGACTGTCTGAAAATCACCTACCTTTTGTTTTGTAACATAAGTAGGGTACCGTATATGAAAATAGGCTATTTAGTTCTTCACAGAACTACTTGTTATAAAATGTGAAAAGTAGGCTAAAAATGGACATTGGTTGTTATTGCCCCAAGGTACAGAGTTATGGTGTGCCTTTATATCCAAAATGCACCAGTGAAGAATGAGTTTGCAATGACTATGTGAGTCGTCCACTTGCAAAACTCGTTTAGTCCACTTGTGGATAAGGATCATGTCGTAAAATTATTTATTTAATTATTTTATTTTACTTTATTTTATTTTGTTTTGGTTAATTCTTTTTAGTTTGTTTTGTTTTACTTTATTTCGTTTGTTTAAAATTGTTTTGTTTTTTGATTGGTTATTAAGTTTAGGGGCTGCGACAACGCAGTCATGTAGCCCCGTGTTTTGTTTTTTGTTTTGTTTATTTTGTTTTGTATTATTTTGATTTTCCAGAAAACAAACACAAAACCAAAACGAACAAAAAACACATAGCAAAATTCAAACACAAAAGCAATAGCAGAACACGAAAAAAAGAAACACAAAGCTAAAAGCAAAATTCAAATCAGCAAAAGCAGAAAACAAACACAAAACAAAAGGACAAAGCAAAAAGCAAAATTCATAAACAAAAGCGAAATCAGAAAACAAAAACAAGAAACATAAAGCAAAAAGCAAAAAGCAAAAGCCGAAAACAAACACAAAACCAAGAAAGAAAAGCAAAAAGTAAAATTCAAAAGCAAAAGCACAAAGCAAACACAAAACCAAAAACCAAAAACACAAAGCAAAAAGTAGAAAACAACAAACACAAAAGATACGTCATGCAAAGTCCAGAGAAACGTTGCTCATGAAAATGATTCTTATTCACAAGTGGATTAAACGTGTTTTCTAACTTGACGTCTCGTGTGTTTTGTTGTATTATTTAATTGGTTGGTGCTACTGTATATTTCAGGTACAATGAAGGAGGAAGGAAGGACAGTGGTACGGGTTTGTCTGGACTACAGCTGCTCGTAGCCACCGCTCGACTGCTTGTTAATCGCAACCAGATAGCACTGATCCCCATCACAGCCTTCATCGGCGTATCGCAAGCCTTCCTGGGAGCAGACTTTACCGAGGTACTCGCTTCTCGTCCTGCTAATTGTGTAAACCAGACGAGGGTTTCTTTAAGGAAACTTACGGGGAGACTCCACCGCAAAATTTCAATTTGTTCAAAGATTTTTTTATTGGCTATTTCAGACCCTTGGAGTGTTTTCTCCTAGATCCCTGAAAGATTTGGTTCTATTCGAATTATAAATAAGTCTAAATAATATTTGATATATGGACAGAATGAGGGGGGCGTGGTACACTGAAAGCTGTCAAAGATAGTATTTGATGTTATCATCATCAAAAACGACCATCTTCCCACCAATCGGATAATTTTTGTTCCAAAGCTGAACTAGTGATTTCAACAAACATTTTGTTGAGAGGTAAATTTTTATAAGTTTGATTTCTAACTTCAATACCAACTTTTTTATCCTAAATATTAACCAATCTCAGTGAAATGTTTGCAGGACGTAGTCATGAGGTATTTGCATACTTTTGAGCATTTTTAATAATTTTTATGACTTTTATGTACAAATTATTTGAAAAAAATTAATCTGAAATTTGAAAAATGAACTAAGGGTAAAAAAGCAAACATTCTCATAAAATAAATGCACAGAACTCTCAAACTATGTCCTTTTACTGTGTCTGAAGAAATAGAAATGTAGAAATTGATACCTCAGTACCTAAAGTTGGTTATTATAAATGACATTAAAAATCACATTAAAAATGTATAATTCAAAAACCATTCAAGTTATGGCCTTCAAACCTTAGACATTGCTACATCTTTACGTGATATATATGATCACAAAATTAATGAAATCCATGCAGTAAGAGAGAAGTGAAATTTTTCAGTGGAGTCTCCCCTCAACCACTCAAAATTATCAATTTTAGTAGCATAGATCCATCCCTCCTGCGGCGCTCACAAGCGTCCGATCGTGACAAATGAGCATTCAAATAAAAGAGAATAGACATTAGCAGTGACGAATTGCACTCTAATTTCATAAATATCTATAATTTATTTAAGAAATGACCTTAAAAATGATTGAAGTGTGCGATTTGCAGATACTGTTGCTGTAGGAAAATAAGTTCCATAATTTCTGTTCACTTCACATTTTGGCCGCTGTGACGCCTGTTTCATATCATTTTAACATTCTGAGATCTTTCCTTTATCATTTTGCATGGATTTCAGAAACATTAAATCAAGGGAATGAGTACTCAAATCGTGTGATTTCATAAATGTCGAGTAACCGGTGTGTGTTATGATATTCAATTTTCAGTGATTGTCTTCTTAAGTTAGGGAACGTAGAACTTGAAATTCTAACTGAAATGTAACTAGTGTTCTATAATCATTTGGTTCAAATAAAAACTTAACAACCTTTCTCCTTAGGTCTCTCATTATAAACCTATTGGGGAAAGTGTGGTTTATGAACATGCGAGATTTCTCGCACGGGTCCGCTAGTATCTATATATTTAAAACAGTAAGGTGATTTTTGTTACCACGAGATTGAGAGAACGTCAGAACCGATTTACTTCGTAGAGCACTCTAACGAAAGCTCTTGGCCTCTAGATTTGCAGAGTGTCTATAAAATAAACAAATATATTACGGTATATTTTTGAATTAATATTGAAAATAGCAGAATTCTTTCCCCTCACGCATGCGCACAATCCGCCTGGGGTCATGACAAAATGGCGGTGAGAAGTCCATTAAAATGTAAGTTATTTAATAAGCTTGCATGTAATTGAAAACATACATTAACCAAGTTCTGACAATCTTCTATATATTTAAAACAGTAAGGTGATTTTTGTTACCACAAGATTGAGAGAACGACAGAACCGATTTACTTCGTAGAGCACTCTAACGAAAGCTCTTGGCCTCTAGATTTGCAGAGTGTCTATAAAATAAACAAATATATTACGGTATATTTTTGAATTAATATTGAAAATAGCAGAATTCTTGCCCCTCACGCATGCGCACAATCCGCCTGGGGTCATGACAAAATGGCGGTGAGAAGTCCATTAAAATGTAAGTTATTTAATAAGCTTGCATGTAATTGAAAACATACATTAACCAAGTTCTGACAATAAAATATAATAACAGTATGAACGTATACGAATGTGCAACATTGATTTATTTGGATAATGAAATGGATTATTTCCTTCAGACAGCGGCTTTTAATGATAAAGAACGGCTGCGTCTGCTGCTGACCAAGAGTACGCGAGTAGCTATGTGGTTAAGGCGACAGACTGTGGTTCCAAGGGTCACCGGTTCGATCCCAGCCCTCGCCGATATATTTTTTATTTTTTTACCACTGAAATATTGTTTAATCAAGGAGTATTAGTAAGGTTTTATGTCTGTTAAAGATACATATTTCTACATTCCCTCTCGGTATATTTTTGAATTAATATAGAAAATAGCAGAATTCTTGGCCCTCACGCATGCGCACAATCCGCCTGAGGTCATGACAAAATGGCGGTGAGAATTCCACTAAAATGTAAGTTATTTAATAAGCTTCCATGTAATTGAAAACATACATTAACCAAGTTCTGGCAATAAAATATAATAACAGTATGAACGTATACGAATGTGCAACATTGATTTATTTGGATAATGAAATGGATTATTTCCTTCAGACAGCAGCTTTTGAAGATAATGAATTGCTGCGTCTGCTTCTGGACAAGTTTGCGCGAGTAGCTATGTGGTTAAGGCGACAGACTGTGGTTCGTAGGTTCGCCGGTTCGATCCCAGCCCTCGCCAATGTGTATTTTTTTTACCATTGAAATATTGTTTAATCAAGGAGTATTAGTAAGGTTTTATGTCTGTAAAAGATACATATTTCTACATTCCCCCTCAATACGTTTTATTTCCGTTTTACCATTGCATTACGGCATGTGATCAAAAGAGCAAACTGTTGTCCTCAGTACGCCGTTTAAATATCTGCAATCAGTTCCTATAACTGACAACAGATGGCAGTACATCGCCCATATAGTTCCAGTAACTGACAGCAGATGGCAGCACCATTGCATCGATACATTTAAAACCCAAGACATGGCACGTTTTCACGTGATGGAGAATTATAAAGGAGGGGAATATTTAAGAAGGGAAATTTTGAGGAACATTAACCGACAGTTGAATGTGTTGGCTATGTTGTTTATGTACCTTAATATTGCAATTTCTTCCCAATGCTTCGGTGGTCAAGTTATTAGCGTCCTAGACTAAAAGTTATAATTATGCATCGTCGATATACTCTTAAATTATTAAAGAAAAAAGTAGTTTTCCAGGCACTCGTGCGTGTACAAAATTGCTTTCGCCATAAGAGACACTTGGCAAACATAATTCGTTTGAAGGGCTCCGACATCGTGGTCACTCAGCCCCGTGTACTTGGGTGTGTATGTGTGAAATTTTCTCTCATAACCTGTGTTATTGTGATGGCTGCATTACTGTGTGTATTTGTAATTAAGGTGGTAAATGGCAAGGAGACGGCCAAGGCCTTAAGTTAGGAACCATCCCGGTATTTGCCTTAAGTGGAAGTGGGAAACCACGGAAAACCACATCCAAGATTGTCGAGGTGGGAATTAAACCTTCCTCTTCTTAGTTATACCTCAAGAGACTGAATGTGGCCCGTTTTTGCCCTCAGACCAGAATTCAATTTCTTGGCAGAGCAGGAAATGTAACCCGGGTCTCCGGGGCGATAGACAAGAATAGGTGGGCCTCCATGTGTTAATACGATTTTTGACATGCACGGGACATATAATTCAAAAACTGCCTCCATTAGGGTGACTGCCGAAGTGAGTATTGAGTATAGTCTTTCATTGATATTGTTCTTTTGCTGCAGAATTCTAAATGGTAGCATTCTCACTCAACACAGTTAACATTCACACGCCTCGGTTGGTTCGTGTTTAATATGATGAAGACCATGCACTTCCAGTCTTGTAAACACGTGCCTCATCTCCAAGTTGGGTGTTGTCTATCATGACCACAGTTCCATAGAGTCCTGGGGGTACTCTAAGGGTCGTTTTCACCAACATCAACTGTGTCTCTTGATTCATCATTAGAGGTTAATTAACTTTACACGAGCATTTCGTCAAGCAAATGGTCGTTAACTTACCACTAACAAGCGATTACGTTGAATGGCCTAATCTGACCACTCAACTCTCTAAGAGCTCGTTAAAATGGAGATGAACTTCTGGATTATACCATGATCATCTTGCAATGGCGGAAGAATAGGTTTGTTTCAGAATTTCGCATTAACTTTCATCCATATGAATATAAAATATGCTTATGACAATGACGTTATAAAAGATCATACATGTTAGTAATCAAGAAGGAAGAATACGGAAATTTAAAAAAACATACCCGAAGAGGAATTCGAATTCCTTCCAGCTCAGCATAATGAACTCGGAGTCTCCTTTTTAGCCTACTTTCCACATTTTGCAAAAATGAGGAAAAAGTAGACTTATGAGATCGGGCAAATGTGTGTCTGTCTGTCTGTCTGTGTGTGTCCCCCCTATCAACTCCTAAACGGCTGCATCTATCGAAACAAAATTTGGTAGGAGTAAAGATCTATACCTGAATATCTCACGGCCATATTTGAAAATGATGTCAGTGCTACCAACTGCTGAAAAATCGCAATTGAAATTTGAGCTCCATGTTGAATATCTTGGAAGGTATGAAAGGGAGCTATTTCAAAATGGGCACACGTATAGATAATGATATTGCAGTTTAATTTCCAGGAGGCCATACATGGCAGTGTTGCCAATATGATTATAAGCCTGCTGATAGGTCCAAATTTTAAATGCATATAACTTCTACACTATCAATTGGATTTCAACCAAACTTCGTATGTGCTATGTGTACATAAACTGATATGACTGGGCATATTCTTAAGAGCCACCAGGGCTGCGAACTGTTAATAAATGCTCTCAATTTTTTAAATCCAAATATCCATGTATCAGAAAGTATGCAAGCCGACAGCTTTAAACTATGCACACGTATAGTACCTGACATTCTATATTATTTTGGAGTAACTTATATACGTCAGTGCTACCAACATGATTCTAAGCCTGCTGAGATGTCCAACTTTAAATACACGTAACTTCTATACTATCATTTGGATTTCAACCAAACTTCGTGTGTGCTATGTGTACCATAACAGATATGACTATGCCGATTTTTAAGAGTAACCAGGGCTGCCAACTGTTAATAAATACTGTCTCTCTTGTCGTTACCCTAATATCAATATATCAGAAAGTATGCAAGCCAATAGCTCTAAACTTTGCACACGTATAGTATCTGGCATTCTAGATTAATTTGGAGTAACTAATATAGGCCTACGCCAGTGCTGCCAACATGATTCTAAGCCTACTGATAGGTCCAATTTTAAGATGCATGTAACTTCTATACTAACTAATGGATTTCATTCAAAATTGACACAACAATATATCATATTATTTCAGATTATTTCTAATCAATACATGTATGTCATTGTTGCCAACATGATTTTACGCGCGCTGTTACATCTAATGTTTAACTGCATGTAACGTCCATGCTATCCATTCGATTTCAACCAAATTTTGTGTTCTGTACCTAAAGAGACGGAACTAAGAATATATTCAGTCACCAGAGCTGCCAACTGTAATTCTCTATTAGGCCAGGTATTCAGTATTTCGAACTAATTAGAAATTTCGATATTACCAACTTAATTTCGTCATCTATCCTTATAGATTATTCATTGGCATGAATCTTAAATTTTAAGAAAAGTAGGCTCTTTAGTTGGTCACGGAACTTCTTGTTAATTGTTTTTTGATATCCTCACTAGCCTGGACAGCAAGTTTTCAACCTAATTTTATACGCATGATCTTCGGGGACAATAATAATAATACGATGACATGTTCTGTATTTACTGTATACCTGGTGATTCAGCAACGCCTTCCAATATGGTTTGCTGCAACCCAACTAACGAGTGTTGGCAGGAAGGTCGATAATTCTCTGCTCGCATCACATATGTTACTAGTGCACAGACGATACTGAACACTAATATTTTTCACTCGATGTGCCTTAATAGTGTCCAGTATCGTCTGCGGGATATTCTTGCAGTGCACCACTACCATACGGGATGCAGGCACAGCAATATCGACCTTCCTGCCAACATGCGTTAATTGGGTTGCAGCAAACGATATTGAATGGGGCTGCTGAATTACCCGGTATAGCAAAGGCTTTTCGAAGCGGCTTCGGTGGTGTAGTCGGTAGCATGATGAGCTCTATGCCCAAGATCGCGGGTTCGAATCCGGCCAAAGTCGTCGGATATTTTAAGAACGTTAAAAATCCCTCAGTATGCCTTCCTTCGGAGGGGAATTAAAGCCGGCAGTCCCATGTCATAGATTTATGGCATGTTAAAGAACCTTCCACTAATTACACCTGTGTGAAGCTAAATTGTGTAGGTTAGGAATGTAAACAACGCTCTTAGGTTGCTACGTTCGTTGCCAAGAACCGACTGCGGTGACGTCTGGTAGCTAAGTTCTGAACTAGTAGTCGTTGACGGTGGCGTTTGGCGGCAAAAGTAGGAACTACATGAAAATTGATCGTCTGCAGTCCTTACTTGAATGAAAACAGATAACACACACTAATACAGTCATCACAATTAACACCGGTTATCAGACAGATTCTACACACACCCAAAGTACACGGGGCTACATTTCCGCGTTGTCGCAGCCCCTAAACTTAAGAATCAACCAACCAACCAAAGGTTTTTCGCATGGACACCGTTTAAAGCAAATATAGTTTCGTTCTGATGTATTTATTTCGTTGGGCCTACCCACATAACAAATGTTGCTGTTAGGATCACTAGAACGAGAAAAGCAATCCGATTGGCTTGTGTACTAATCATTCATGCAGACTGCCAGAAAAAGGCATCTGTTCAATTCCGTGAGTTGTATGGAAGCTACCATGGAAGGCAGAACCTTGCATAGAAGGTACCAATAGAATTCATGTAACATCTATTGAATTCTAGTACATGCTCCGACCCATCGATGGAGTCTTCTTCGGCTAATATCTAAGGGAAACCCTATTCTACATCCTCTGTCTGAAAAGTTCGGTGAATGGGCTATATTATGGATTGTTGGCTTACTTGAAACAGCCGTTACTGTCCTTCAAAGTAATCCCCGTGGATTGTTCTGCACTTCTGAGGATGACTGAACAAGTCCTGGAAACTCCTGGCATAGTCTTCTTTAGGAATAGCCATCAGTTTGGGTCGTACTCATTTAAATTAGCCACTGGCTGCGCGAGCGAAGCTGAGGTGTTCTAAATAAGAATTGAGGTATCGCACAGTTTGCTAATCCTTTGGTAGTCCGCAAATAAACCACAAGAGCCCACTGATGAACCATCTCGGAGTTACTAGGCGCAATTTCGCTCAAGACACGGCATAAACTTAGAAATTTTTTTAGTGATCAATTTGTTTTTGTTATTATTACTTGGGATGATTGACGTTTGTTCCGTTACTGTTACTCTTTATCATGACGATACGTACTTTCAGCAATATTACTTATTGCGGATAAGACAATTGCTTTGAAGTTTGATGTATTTTTAGCATAATGTTTATATGTTTAAATATAGTATGAAGACATTAAACGATAGTTGTTCAATATTTAAGACAGGTTATTTAACTTTTACTACATAGAAGCTGATATTTATTTCCAATATATAAACGTACTTTCTCACCTACAAAGCGGAGACAGACAGGCTTTTCTCCAGATACTCCGGTTTTCCCTGTCACAATTTCAATCCAGCAACAATCTCCACTATCATTTCATTTCATCCGTCATTCATTAAATCATTGCCCCAGGGGAGTGCGACAGGCTTCGGCAGCCGACACAGTTCATATCCTCGCTGTGAGATGGGGATTTCATTAATTCCATTACATGACCCGGTCGTTCGACTGAAAGCAGGCCAAGGATTTTCACTTTTCTACCTCTGATTAATAATTTGGTGATTGAAAATGTATGTAGTATACACATATAGTTGGTAACATGGAAATAACGTAACTACATTAGGAATGTCTGATTATATATATTAATGATTTAGGCCAGCAAGTACTAAAAGCCGCTCGAAGAACGGGTACTTCAGCTAGTGTTGTATAACAATGGCATGTAGCATATGAATGGGATAAGGAATCATTAACATTAATATTAGAAATGAATTGTAAGACAAAAATACAGCTGGATAAAGACATATATTAGGCTAGGCCTACTCCAATAAATTACAGCTTACAGGAAAGGAATGTTAATGAGCACATTTTTCATTTTTATCTTCCAATATAGTAATCATAGGTGATATTGTTCTTCCTGTGATATCAGTTGATAGTAGGCTATGTTGCATTTAATGGCATAATACCTCATTAGGCTCAAAATGTCAGAATTATTCTTGGATTAGAAAGGACAGTCTAGGGAAACATTATAAAATAAATAAAAGAGGAAATTCCTGTTAGGAGCTTTATTTAATATCTAAACAAGTAGTTCCGTGAAGAACTATACAGCCTATTTTCATATATCCTACTTATGTTAATTGCCTCTATCTACTTACAAAATTTCAGTTTGATTGCTGTAATAGATTCGTAGATATTGAGAACCAACTAAATATTTCGGATGGTCGCCATGTTGGATTTTATATATGTAGGTCCTAGAGTTATGTACTGTTACATGAAGAGTATTGTGTACGTGTAACATTCAAACTTTAATCGCGTGATTAGGACACAAAAAGTAACAAGGAGATTTTAAAATTTCGCACAGTTGCCATCTTGTGGTTATGGAAACAATTGAAATAAATTAGATGCCAGTGGATTAACATTCGTATAAGGATTTACTGTACCAAGATTCACTGCACTAGGATGGTTAGATTGCGAGAAACGTCCATGTGAATATGTATACTTCGCGTCGCCGCCATGTTGAATTTGTGATCACCAGGTTATTTCAAGTCCTATAGGTGAACTTAAGTTCATAGCCCCTATGAACATAAAAAATCAGTTTGATTGCTATAATAGATTCGTAGGTATTCAGAGCCGTAAAATATTTCGGATGGTCACCATGTTGGATTGTTAAATGTATAGGCCATAGAGTCATGTACCATAAAAGGAAAATTATTGCGTAGGTTCATTATAAAACTTTCACATCGATCGCATGATTACGACACAAGAAATGAACACTTGATTTTAAAATTGGCAAAGCCGCCATCTTGAGGTTATGTAAACAATTGACCTAAATTAGATACCAGTGTATTACAATGTGTATAAACATTTCCTGTACCAGATTTCATTGCGGTTGGAACATTAAATCGTGAGAATGTTCTATTTAAAATTTTCAAATTCGCTTGACCGCCATGTTCGTTTTGTAGTTAACCGATTTTGAAAGTCTTATAGATGAACTTCCAGTAGTGCCATTTATCTCCGTACAAAATTTCAGGGTGACACCGCTAATAGTTTACGAGATATAGAATGCCGGTGAAATATTTCGCACATCCGCCATCTTGTGGTTATGTAAACAATTGAACCAACTTAGATGTCGGTGCATTACAATGTTTATAAACATATACTGCAACAAGTCTTATTGCGTTTGGTTGGTTAAATCGCGAGAAATGACTATTTAAAAGTCGCAAATTTGCGTGGCCACCATGCTGGTTTTGTAGTTATCAGTTTTTCAAAAGTCACATAGGTGAACTTCTAGTAGTTCCCTTTATCGCCGTAAAAATTCCAGGGTGATATCGGGAATAGTTTCGGAGATATTGAATGCTGGTGAAATATTTCGCACAGCCGCCATGCTGGATTGGTGAGACGTAACAAAATTTGAAGGACACGGTCGAGTTCGTCCGGAATAGTACTATGAACTTACCGAGTTTCATTGAAATCGCTCCAGCCGTTTAGAAGTTATTAGGGACACACACACACACTCCTCACACACACACTGCTCACACACACACACACGCACACACACACACGGACAAAAGGTGATCTCACAAGCCTATTTTTTCAAAATTGAAAATAGGCTAAAAATTGGTAGGCCTACTCACCAACAAGTCGTAAGGTTATGTTCAGCTTTACTAATCCATAATTTGGCAGACAAACATAAAGAAATAAAAAGCCGAATATCTCCACTAGTCTTTCATGTTCCATGATTGTGGACAGTTTCTTGTTAAGTGAAAACACAAATTTATTTATCACAAAGCACTGAATTGTAAACCTACCACTGAAAAGCATATTCACATTCGTTTGGGAAGGAAAACACTAACGCTTTCTTGTAGTTCCAAACACAACAACTATGCGGCATTATCTCACAACTACTACACCGAATGCTCCACTATAATGGTACGGTACTGTGATAACGCAAATATGACAATTAAACCAAAAATCACCACACAAGAAATGTTGAACAAGTAAGACTCCAAGAAGAATCCACTCGACTCTAATGGCTGGCGATCTGAAGCTGTATCCAAGCAGCGTGACGTCACTGGAATTTCGACAGTGAGTGAGTTGGCCTTCCTCTCGGTGGTCACGCTACTGTCGACCAAAATATTATGTGCACTTGAGTTTGAAGGTTGTTCGTGAAGTAGCCAATAGACCTACTTAAAATCCAATAACTTCATCATTATCGTCTTTCTATTTTACGTTAGTTCATGTAGATTTGAAATTTTTAGTTTATATTTTAATATTTTTTATCGCAGTTCAAACACAAAAAGTGCCCGTTTTTAAGCGTGTTTCAACCATGCGTCACATTTAATAATTATTATATCACAATCCCGTCATCAGATCGAATCCAAATTTTAACACAATGTAAATTGGAATGTTGTATAACTGGTTTATTAATTTCAATATTTTGTGTGTCCAAGAAACAAAGTTGTTATCATTTTTGTAAGGTAACTTTTTCTCAGCTCGGGGTCGTTGGAAAATGTAGTACTTGGTCGTGTTGTAATCCTTATACAACAAAAAGGTATGCTGTATGACTGTGAAATACGTAAATTAATTCACTTATTTTATATCGGTTTGTATTTGTACAGGGAAATAAGACATGGTTCACCAGCTAGTCGCTCCGGGTTTTGCTGTACAGCGTTGCTGAGATGGAGCCCATCACTTCCAAGCGAGGCGCGCCGTGACGCGTCATGGGCTCCATTTGGCAACGCTGTACAGTTCCACAACTGTACCTGGTACATTTCTGTAGTGGCTTGGAGATGCCATTAGAAGCTTTTTGTACTTCGTATAGTTTTGTAGAGCCGTACATTTGGTGTGAATGTAGGTTGGTCAAATGTATCACGGAAGATATTTATATTATGCAGCATCTACAGAGAGTTTAGTTTGGATGTATCGGAGACCCTCGCTAGCCCGCTCGCCCGCGGCGTGAGCCTGTCTCCCGCCACGCACTTTGCCGTTATGCGGCGCCCCCGCGGCACTGAGTCATTGGGTATAGGAATTTGTACTTAAATTTGTACTTCAATGTGATCCTTGACCAATTTTTTGACGAACTGACTTACGGAGAGCGATTGTCAACTTATTTTCAACAAGATTCTGCCACTGCTCACACTGACGAAGCATCCATGACAGAATTGCGTCGCATTTTTGGTACTAGGATTATAAGTCGGAACGTGTGGCCCCCGCGAAGCCTAGACTTATCGCCATGTGACTTTTATTTGTGGGGGACGCTTAAAAATAGAGTGTATGTGAGAAACCCTCCACTATAAATGAGCTTAAGGACTATATTACAGCTGAAATACAGTCAATCGGTGCTGAGGAACTTCAGAGAGTACATGCCAGTTTCATAAAAAGGTGCCAGCGATGTGTAGCAGTGAATGGCGAACATTTTCAGCACCAGCTGTGAACTAGGTAAGTACAAATTCCTATACTCAATGACTCAGTGCCGCGCGGCGCCGCATAACGGCAAAGTGCGTGGCGGGAGACAGGTTCGCGCCGCGGGCGAGCGGGCTAGCGAGGGTCTCCGATACATCCAAACTAAACTCTCTGTATTTCGTCTTGCTCATAACATACTGAGTTAACCATTTTTTAGCGTATGTCTTTTAGTGCCGGGCGTGTCCGAGGACATGTTCGGCTCGCCAGTTTTTGTAGCTGCTTCGAGACGGACACCCAATGGTAGAGCTACAAGTACCGTTGGGGAGGAAAGTTGGAATGTAAGGACGAGGAGTTGGAAGGTAGCGGCTCTGGCCTATAGTTAGGGACCAACCCCGGCATTTGCCTGGAAGGAAGATGGTAAACCACAGAAGACCATCTTCAAGGTGGCCGGCGGGGGGATTCGAACCTCCTCGCCTCCCGGATGTGAGCGACTGCCAGCAGTCATGCCGTAACGACCACGGCTAACTCACCCGGTTGAGTTAACCATAATATGTTAGAATGGTGTTTAATTTCTGCGTACGTAGCAGGTTTCAAATACAGATTGCTTATCTTGCTTTTCAGAAACCATTGTTCTTACAACAATACTATTGTTTCTCCCTGAATACTAAGCAGAGCAATCATACCCACAACCTCCTTTTTCCACTGCCTCCATAGGCATGGGTCGGACACAATGAGTGTGCTGCTCTCTAATTGAGGAATGGAAAAGGAGCCGATTTGAGTACACCCGAGATAATACACTCCTTCTGACAGAAAAGGAACAACATAAACACTGTCCCAGAGGCGCAAATATACGAGGGCTGTGTTTTTAAGTAAGGGCCGTTTTTCTTTCAAAGACCGTAGTTAGTGCGCACTCCGCAACAAGCGTGCGCGCTACCTCCCGGCATCCTTTGCGAACAAGCAGGCGTCAGTTGCAGCTGTGTAACTAACCTGTACGCTTAACTGTGCATCTTTTCAATGTTCAAGATTATTGATTCGCCCGCCGCGTGTGAGGTACGATCTGTGATACGTTTTTTGAGTGCAAGAAACATGTCGGCTGCAGACATTCATCGTCAGCATTGTGAGGTGTATGGTGATAATGCAATGACGGAAGGTAAAGTTTGAAAATGGGTACGCGAGTTCAAAAGTGGCCGTGAAAATATTCATGACGATGAACGCCCAGGTCTGTGATCACAGATGACTTGGTGACTGCAATTGACACGAAAATTCACGAAGACCGAAGATTCATGGTAAAACCTAAAAATAAATGCGGTTTCAAAATTAAATGTTCGGTACATTTTAAATTTTAAAAAACGGCCCTTACTTAAAAAAAAGCCTTCGTACTGTACCTTCATTCTCATGACTGGAATGCCTTTATGGGAAGGTAATATGTTTTTACCTGTGAACAAGAATGGCGAGACAGGATCATATGTTTCGCGACCCACAAGTTGACTTTGGATAGCGATCTCGACGAGAGAAGCGGGGCGCATGCGTTGCATGTACTGTTGTCACAGCTGATTGGTTAGGAGTATTGATTATTTTATCGATTAGCAACTAGAGATAGACTATGCTTTTGTGGTAGGGAATTCAAGTCGTTTATACGTTCGGGCATAGTTTAACATGTCTGTAATTATAGCTGATGTTGGATTATTAACTTCTTTCAAATAATTGTACTCTTAGGAACCCGGAAATAAGATATTTGCATCTTATCAGTTCCAGTTTTGAGCGCTCGTGGCGCGACGGTAGGTGATCTGGCAGTCGCGTTCTGACGTGAGCAACGAGTAGAGTAGATTGGTTTAAGCCACGCACGAACACACATGTTTTGAGATATACCGGTGACCGGCGGCGAAACGTCACGTGCACCGTGAGTGAAAGTTTGTCTTGAGTAGTGTACTATCATTGTATCGAGGAGAGTTGCCTTAGTGACGGAAAGGACTCCAATTTTAGTTCTGGTTAGGAAATGGCAATCGAAATGAAAACGCAGCTTGTCTTGATAAGATAGCTGTTCTTTATAGGCCAGCCATATAGTGTTTGCATGAAAGGTGGATACTTGCTTTAACAAGAACACAGTCATAATGTTCTTTCAGTAGACATTCTTCGCGTTGGAACTGGCTGTAACGATACACTTACTTCGTGTGTGTTGTCAGAACAATTAGCACCTTCATTTGATAAGTATTTCTCAATACAAGTGCTTGGATATTGTATATACTTTTTATATTTATAATTGGCCTAACTCCTATGTCTGTGATCTTGCAACTATGTTGAGCAAGTTCTTGTCGAAAGGTAAGGCTGTTATGAACTTCAGTGACTTAATCATGTGCGGCTAGATGTTTTAAACATGAGTGTCACTATGCGAGCGAAGTTACGTGCATTCCGATGCTATACGTCGCGCGGCCCGTGCTGGTGACTGCGAACACAGCTGTTGTTTGGCAGTACAGTGTGTATCAAAATGTTCCGATTACGCGGGGCCGATGAACTTTGGTGTTCGGGCCGTTATAGTCATCATTGCGTGATGCGGTTGATGGGACGTTATCCGAAGATGAAAGAAACTGTCGTAGGTATTAGAGTGGAACATTCAGTCTGGATGGGCGATGTCTGGAGATCCAGGGTTCGTTTCTCGCTTTCCTGGACAGTGAAGACTTCCATTGCTTGCATGGAGGATACAGTCATAATGGACATGACTGTGTCGTGTCGAGATCTACAAGAATCATCTAAGGTACTGAATTAACCATCTTCAATCGTAGCTAAGCATGTTCATTCTAACGTTGTCTCCCTGCCACATTTATTTTCTTTTTGGGTATTTTCGTAGAATGTCTAAGAGTGGAGTTTAGGCTTGATCCCAGTGTCAAGACTGATTCTATTCTGGACAGGGTTTTGATTCTACTAAAAGGATGCACCCATTGTAATTAATTGCATTATAGTGTAATTTTCTTTTGATTACTGTAAATTCAAGTTCATTTTATGGGGATTTATTTAATGTAGAGAAGAGGAACTTTAGGCCACTCAAGATTCATCAGTTTTCGTGTTTGATTTATATTGAAAATGAACACTAGTTTTATGCCTTCATATGACATTACTCGAGCTTGAGTAGACTCAATTTGGAGTTTCTACTTCCGTAAGCTTATTTAGAGGACTGTTATACACTCAAAAGTGAAATTTCAGTATTCAGGTTGATTTTCGAATATTGCAGTAAGCTTTAGGAAGCGAGTTCAGTGAAGAAAGCGGATTTGATTTGATTTGCAATTTTGACTTGATCCAGGTTCTTTCTAACGTATTTTTTTTTTTGAGATCCTACATCACGTTTGCTTTATTAGATTCGATCAAGACCCATTATTAATGGACTAGACAGATGTTTTAAACACAGTTTGAAGACATTTGAATACATTCACCCTATGTTATTAACGCGAATCCCAGACTAGATTTATGTGGAAGTAGATATATCGACAAAATGCAATTGTTATTTAACACTTACTAAAAGCTATGCATATTGATCGTGAATAATAATAACATAAGAGCAAATGAAATAATAATTTAACAGTGATTAATTGAACTGTAAAGAAACTTGTATAAATTTAGCAACAATATTTCACTGTGAATGTGACTTGTCAATTAAGTTGAATTTTTGTTCACTAAGAAAGATAACTAGTTGAAGCGCTAAAGAGATAGTAGTAATGCCTGATAATATGAATAAGATGAATGCTTAATATAGCATGATATTAAATGGCAAAGCCATGTTAAGGCTAATGTCCTTGATTATTAAAAGGGTATTCAATGGAATATTCCAAGTTGTAATATAGAAAGTAATCCACTCAGATAGATTGTGAAATTAGGGCAATTTACTTCACTATCAGTTCAAGTAAATAATTTATTGTGAAATTCATGCATTTCAGGCATGTTGAAATAAACCTATCTGGTAAAATTTTCGATTATTTGTATCAATGCAATGCTTAATAGGCGTTTTAAGAATCACTAATTCCGGTCTGGCGAGGACAGTTCATTTGAATGGTGTTAAAATTAAATGAAAGGAATTAAATTTTTGACTTAGCTTTATTGTTCGGTCAGAAGAGATGAATAAAATCAGAGAAAAACCAGCAAACAAAATATAATAAATTATGTGGAAGATGTCACTTCTGAATCCTATAAAAAGAAACACGCTAAGAAGGTGTTACAAAAATGACTGTACATTTGTAATATAGCTTTAAATAATTAATTTTTTTTCAGGGTATAAATTGATATATGTCTTGTAAATATGAAAATTTCCAGGCTTTTTTTTAATGTTGCAATTGCTGTCAGCATCTGTGTTGGAATATACATTTGATTGGTGTTCACCTATTTTTGGGTAAAATGCAGTCAATGACATTGATGAATGTGGGGCTAGCATATTTTTTTTTCTTGTTCATGAAACTTCGGATGGAAGTTGGGCACTTTGCTTTGAAGTATATTATAGTGACTTACACTATATTTTCATTTTCTGAATAAATTTTTCTTTGATCAGTTTAAAATCTTCGAAGTGTGGTACTTTATAGAAACGATAAGAGAATACTTTAAGAAGGCCAGCGGTGGGTATTTCAGTGGTTTTCCCACACACCTGAGATTGCGTTCATTATTATTCTTGTGCTTTTGAGCTTTTTTATGCCGATCACCTTGGTTTTTCTTAACGTAGTCTCAGTTAGGACTTCCTGTACCCCATTTCCTCGTCTCTTGTTGGGTAGAATCTGGCAAATTTTATAGCTGGGGTTTCCAGGCTCTACGATCCAGCTGTCTTCGTGGGATTCCAACATGCTGATGGTAGGTATTTCGGGTACATAGAAAATGGCTTCCAACGCTCAGGGGCGAGAATTTACTGGAGTACCATTAAATTCCATGGTTTTTAGAGACCAATGTTTGGAAGAGAGAGAGCCATAGCTTATGGGGACTTAGACAGAGATGTCATACTCCATGATGGTTCTATAGGCCGGTTGAATGACGCCATTTCATGCTAGTGTTCGACATTGCTGTCAAACGCGTGGAAGGAGTCATAAACGGGTATACTCTGACGCCATTACATCGATCATTGCGAATTCTTTGAATGAACGTCAGAAAGTAATGGTGTACTGACATTTTTAGCACAAAATGCCGGAATTCACTTGTGAACAAAGCGTATATGAGGACACTCAATTTGCATGGCATACATGTAGATACGCAACCATTAATAGATTTTCTTTTTATTAATAGTGGTGCTACACTTGTTTGTAATAAATATACGATTGGAACATGAACAGTGAAATGAATACTCTGGAATCTTTACTGACGTGTTTGGTCGACTGGGGCATTGGATGTAGTTCTCGTTTGAGCTACACACACAGTGCTTGGAGTAGTTAAATCCGGCTGATGAGCATTTTTGAACTCATCGTAATTAGGAGGGTTTTTATTCATTTAAATTATGGTCAAATTAGGATCTTTAATATGATTATCGTCGATATAAAGCATCACACTTTTAGGAGTGGAAAATTTCATATTTATAACTGACTTTATTATTAATTATGTTTAAGTTAGCTTAGCTATAAGGTAATGCAATACATTAAATAAATTCCCATGTGGCAGTGGATTTCATTGGAATGTTCGTGCTTTGCTTAGTTATAGTGATACTCATGTTGTTTGTCTTTAGTGAACTATATTAATTATACCATGTCTGGAGAAGAGGAGGTAGTGGACCTTAAGTCGTTATACAGTATGTTACAAAATAAAATCGATGCCATACACGATCATTGGACAAATACAAGTAAAAGTCTTATACAAGCTGTAGTTGCTGAGAGCCTCAGGCAAGATATTACGGGCATCCAAGGCACATTAAAGGAACTACAAAATAGTTCTAAAAGAGTAGAAACCAAAGTGAATAGGGTAGATGAAACAGTAGATGAGGTCCAAGTGGACGTAAAACAAGCCCATACCGACATTCATAAAGTACAAACGGACTTAGGAGCAGTTCAAACTGGACAAATGAAGCTAGAATTATGCGGCAATAAACTTCAATCCACAGTTGATGAGCTTCAATTGAAAATAGGTAAAGTTGAATCTAGTCAAGATAACCATCAACGAGAACTAAGTAAAATTAAAACTAGCCAGGATAGCATTAAATTCAGTCAGGATTGTGTTAAACTTAGCCAGGATAATCTTGAAACAGAACTAAGTAAAATTAAAACTAGCCAGGATTGTGTTAAACTTAGCCAGGATAATCTTGAAACAGAACTAGGTAAAATTAAAACTAGCCTAGATAAAACAGAAACAAAGTTACTTAAAATTGAATCAACACAAAGCCTGATGCAATCTACACAGTCAAATATACAAACCAAGATAGACATAGTAGATGCCAGTCAGAAATTGTTTCAGGTCCAGTTGAATGAAGCTGAACAATCCAATAAAGATTTTCAATTAGAAATGCGATTAGAATTATCCAATAATAAGAGGGAATCTAAAAATAATATTGAAGCACTTCAATTACAAGTGTCAAATGACACAATTCACACCCAAGCATCTTTAGAAAACTTAAAAGAAGAGTTATTGTTGTTGCAAACACAAGTTAGGGACCACAATAAACTTATTAAAGACGACTTTGATGTCGATATAAAAGGAATCATAAACGAGAATGTTGTCACTTTAAGACAAGAGATGACTAAAATTAATGAAGACTATTTCAAAGACTTCAAATTAGAGGTCAATAAGAATATTGTAGAAGGTGAAATTAGATCCAGCAAGGAAATCACAGATGTAAGGGAGGACCTGATAAAAAGGTTGAATGTTATTCAGTCCAATCAAACTACAAACCATGGTAACATGGAGGATAGAATTCAAACTTTAGAGGTAAAATTTGATCAAGGCAAAACGGAATTAATTGAATTGCGTGAGAAAAAGACTTCGGAAATCAACCAAATCAGAGATCAACTTGAGAGTTTAACAATTGGGGACGGTTTAGATCTGGATAAGTTAAGGGATAAATTAAGGGTAAATTGGATCGCAGATTTCCAGACCACGATTAAGGAGATTAATCTCACTTCACATGAAAGGGAAGGAGGCGATAAATATCCAATTCCTATGGCAAATAGTAGTCCACAGTATCAAATTAATCCAAATTTGAGCTCAGCTAATCCACGTGTCCAAACATACACGTCACCGATGACACATACAGGAACGGGAGCCTACAATCTGAACACATCTAATGGGGCAGGCCACATTACAATTATTAGGAATTTTGAAGATAAGCCTCGTCGTTTCAATAATCTTGATGGGACGACACCTATAGAATTCATAAGAAGTATGCGTGATTATTTTACTGAATCTCACGTGCCAAGGGAAAGACAACTACGTGTGGTAGAGCGTTTTCTTTCCGATGCACCGCTTCAGTGGCACAGGGCGTTTAGATACACGTTTAACGACTTCGAGGAGTTTGCCGAAGCATTTATCAATCGTTTTTGGTCTACGGAAGTTCAGAATAACGTTCGTTCCGAAATCTATTCGAGCAAGTACTCAAGTACTGGTCCGACCAGTTACTCGGAGTATTTTTCTTGTCAGTTATCGAAATTAAGATTTTTACAGCCTCCGTTAACCGAAGAACAATTGATCGAGGCGATATCTCGACAGTTTCCTGTTGACGTAAGGAGGAACATAATTTCATCCGGAATCACTAGTTTAGCCGCGATGGACGATTTGTTGAGACGTCTGGACTATGTGAGTGCTGTTACGACACCCACAGTGGTGAGAAACAATCGACATGAACACAGATCCGTGAATACTATCGTCATGGACAGAACACAGCAAACAGACCCAGCCAAACCAGAAAACAGAAACTATGTTAAACCAGGGTGGAATAGGAACAATTACCAAAGGGACGATCGTCAGATCGATCGATACGCAGAACGAAATGAACAAACTTGGACACGAAAATACGAAGAAAGAAATTTCTATCGTCGGAATAATGAATATGATCGAAATAAGTACCGAGATAGACCATACAACCCCAACTATAGACCACGTACTGGTTATAGCAGATACAAAAACTATAGGACGGAGGAATTTGAACGAAATCAAGAGAAACAAAGGCTCAGAAGCGGGCAGGAAAAGTCTAAAAATAATAGACAAAAAAATTCAGGAGAGAGGGAAAATCAGGAGATTGATGAACGAGAAAATAGACCGAGTACGAGTCGTCAGGGGAGCATCGAACAGACTCCCGACGAAAAAAAAAACGCCAATCTCGAAACGCAAGTAGGAATTCAGAATTTGACATTTCCATATGAGATAACTATAAATGAAACATTCAACATAGCGGATGAGGATCTCTTATATGAAGAAGGAGGGAGAGAGGAAGGAAGGCCTACTGAACTACCGGTGATCCAAGTACAAGTAGGAGAGCAACTATGTAGAGCTTTAGTTGATACGGGGGCTATGATTTCGATCATAAGCGAGGACTGTTTTGAAAGATTAAAAAAGGAAGATCCTTTTGTCATACTGCCAGCGTGCTCTATGAAAGTTAAAGGAATATTTAAAGACAGGTCGATGAAATGCAAAATTCAAGCTCTGATGAAATTCCGGATAAACAACAAGCTATATGAGAATATATTCGTCGTTGTGAGGAACATCAATTTTGATTTAATCATTGGGATGGACTTTATTATCAAAGCTAGAGCTGTGATTGATATGAATAAAAGACTAATAAAATTTCATGAAGATGCTACAGATCAGGTGGCAATAGAAGAACAAGATATAGATAACATTAATGATGATCACCCTAGATTGGATATCCTAGAAAACATAGTCAATGAAGTCGAGCAAGAGAGGGAGCAGTATGCACTCAAAGCCGAGGGATTTGAGAACGTTGAACAGGAGTTCAAAGAATTAATAGAGAAATATCAGGACGTTTTTGACGACAAACCAGGAATGATTAAGGATTTTAAATACCGGATAAGGTTAACTGATAACTCTCCATACCAGGCGAAGTTGTACCCAATTCCGCAGAAATACTATGATGAAGTCAAAGTCATCATAAGGAAAATGGAGCAAGAAGGTATTATTAAGAAACAAGCATCCTCATTCCTCAATCCGATCACGGTAGTGAAGAAAGCGAATGGACAACTGCGATTATGTCTCGATGCACGGAAAATTAACACAAGAATACTCTTAGAAACAGACCGACCACCTAAGATTCGTGAACTTCTAAGGAAGTTTAAAGGAAAAGCTTGTTTTAGTGTATTAGACCTCACGGCGTCATTTTACCAAGTTGAACTTGAGGAAGACAGTCGCCAATACACAGCTTTCCTTTTCGATCAAACCACGTATGTATTTTGCAGGGTCCCATTTGGAATGATTAACAGTGGCCCAGCACTCATACGAGCTCTCGACGACAAGCTAACTGATGCTGTGAAAGAACACGTAATATGTTATATTGATGACATCATTGTATCATCAACAGACGCTCGGGAACATCTAGGATATCTCAGACAGTTGTTTGATAATTTGCGTCAGGTTAACATCAAGTTGAACTACGACAAATGTAGATTCATGCATGAGCGCATAAATTTCCTGGGGCACACGATAGACCAGAAGGGTTATCATCCTAATACTAAAAAAATTGAGGCGATCACTCAATTCCCTAGGCCTATGAAGATCAAACAATTAAGAGAATTCCTAGGCATGTGTCAATTCTTGTCTAGCCACTGTCCAGGATATTCAGTGACTATGGCACCTCTTTATGAAATTCTAAAAAAGAACAACAGATGGAAATGGACAGAAGAAACAAACCAAGCATTCGAAGCGGCTAAGGACATGTTAAGGAACTGTATTAAATTAGAATATCCGGAGTTCGACAAGACTTTTTATATTGAATCTGATGCGTCTAGAATAGGCATAAGTGCAGTGCTCTATCAGAAGGATAGCGAAGGCAAGAAACATTATTTAGATTTTCATAGTAGGAAGTTGAAGAACCATGAACGAAACTACTTCACTACTGAATTGGAAGCTCTTGCTTTCATTTCTGCTTTGCAGAAATGGAAAAAGATATTGATGGGTTATCAAGTGGTTATCGTTACTGACCACAGAGCGCTTCAGTTTATGCTGAAAACAGACTTATCCAGTGACAGGTTGACGAGATGGACATTGTTTCTTCAACAGTTCAATGCCACCATCGTGCACCAGCCTGGTAAGGACAACCTGTTAGCTGATGCCCTTTCAAGAAATCCTTCAAACAATATCCAGATTAACACTGTACAGTTGGAGAGGGAACATGTGGCTACCCTAGAAAAGCTAAAGAAGATAGCAGTGTCACAGAAGAGACACAACTCAACTAGAGCTATGTACAGGTTTTTGAAAGGGTATATGGATGACTCCGATCCGAGCTATCAACAGGTTAGAAAGCGTTCTGTGAAGTATCTGATCTGCAATGACACTGTGTGTAAATATATCGACAGGGAGAGGACGAAAGTCAGGATTATAGTCCCTCCAAAGATCACTTTGGGTCTGATATGGTTGGCTCACAACATCACTGGACATCGAGGGTTAGATAAAACGTTTAAAACGTTATTAGAAACCTTCACATGGAACAGGAAGAGAGAATCCGTAGCAGACGTGATAAAGACGTGCCAGGAGTGCCAACGAGGGAAATACCCCTCAGCATTATCAAAGGAGGAACCTCGAGCCATTATTCCTTCAAGGCCAAGAGAGCTGTTGGCATGCGACCTGTTCGGTCCTTGTCCAAAGGGGGCTAGGGGAAACCAATTTATCCTAGTTACTGTCGATGTGTTTTCCAAGTACGTGACCCTTGATCCCATACAGAAAGCCACATCTACACAGGTCCTTAGTCGATTGGAAAAGAGAGTTTTTCCTAAAGTCGGGAAGCCCGAATCACTGTTGTCTGACCATGGAACTCAGTTCACGTCTCAGGAGTTCGAGACGGCCATGGAAAGATTGGGTATAAATCACGTATTCTCCAGTATACGATACCCGGAATCGAACGTCTCGGAACGTATAATGGGTGAAATTTCGAAATACGCACGTTTATATTGCCCAGAAGATCATGCGAGTTGGGTTAAGTTTGTACCACTTATGGAAGAGTGCATGAACTCCACATTCCACGAAAGTATTGCAGATGAGCCCATGACTGTGCACTTCAATACAAAACCTACCAGAGTATGGAGCGAGATCACCAACTATATTCCCAGAGATCTAGAACCAACAAGGGAAGAAAGAATACTTTCTGTTCGTGAAAATCTCATGAATGCGGCTGAGAAACGGCAGAAGCGTGTTAGAAACAAGCGCTATCGTCCGCCGTTCAATAGGAATGACTTAGTCTTGATAAGAAGACCTACGAAAGCAGATGTTCTCAGGAAAAAGTACACGAAATTTGCTTATGTCTTCCACGGTCCACTTCGAATATCTCGTGTCTTTGGTAATAATTGCTACGAAGACACTAGTCTGGATGGGAGAGATACCATTGGGCGCTTTAACGCGAAAAACATTAGAAAATATTACAAGAAGATTATATGAATAAATGAGAATGATGTTCCATTATTTTGAGAGGTTTGTTTTCGTATACATATAAGTCTGTTCCGACTTTATGTATCTTGTCGAGAGGAATATGTACCTTCATTCTCATGACTGGAATGCCTTTATGGGAAGGTAATATGTTTTTACCTGTGAACAAGAATGGCGAGACAGGATCATATGTTTCGCGACCCACAAGTTGACTTTGGATAGCGATCTCGACGAGAGAAGCGGGGCGCATGCGTTGCATGTACTGTTGTCACAGCTGATTGGTTAGGAGTATTGATTATTTTATCGATTAGCAACTAGAGATAGACTATGCTTTTGTGGTAGGGAATTCAAGTCGTTTATACGTTCGGGCATAGTTTAACATGTCTGTAATTATAGCTGATGTTGGATTATTAACTTCTTTCAAATAATTGTACTCTTAGGAACCCGGAAATAAGATATTTGCATCTTATCAGTTCCAGTTTTGAGCGCTCGTGGCGCGACGGTAGGTGATCTGGCAGTCGCGTTCTGACGTGAGCAACGAGTAGAGTAGATTGGTTTAAGCCACGCACGAACACACATGTTTTGAGATATACCGGTGACCGGCGGCGAAACGTCACGTGCACCGTGAGTGAAAGTTTGTCTTGAGTAGTGTACTATCATTGTATCGAGGAGAGTTGCCTTAGTGACGGAAAGGACTCCAATTTTAGTTCTGGTTAGGAAATGGCAATCGAAATGAAAACGCAGCTTGTCTTGATAAGATAGCTGTTCTTTATAGGCCAGCCATATAGTGTTTGCATGAAAGGTGGATACTTGCTTTAACAAGAACACAGTCATAATGTTCTTTCAGTAGACATTCTTCGCGTTGGAACTGGCTGTAACGATACACTTACTTCGTGTGTGTTGTCAGAACAATTAGCACCTTCATTTGATAAGTATTTCTCAATACAAGTGCTTGGATATTGTATATACTTTTTATATTTATAATTGGCCTAACTCCTATGTCTGTGATCTTGCAACTATGTTGAGCAAGTTCTTGTCGAAAGGTAAGGCTGTTATGAACTTCAGTGACTTAATCATGTGCGGCTAGATGTTTTAAACATGAGTGTCACTATGCGAGCGAAGTTACGTGCATTCCGATGCTATACGTCGCGCGGCCCGTGCTGGTGACTGCGAACACAGCTGTTGTTTGGCAGTACAGTGTGTATCAAAATGATCCGATTACGCGGGGCCGATGAACTTTGGTGTTCGGGCCGTTATAGTCATCATTGCGTGCTGCGGTTGATGGGACGTTATCCGAAGATGAAAGAAACTGTCGTTGGTATTAGAGTGGAACATTCAGTCTGGATGGGCGATGTCTGGAGATCCAGGGTTCGTTTCTCGCTTTCCTGGACAGTGAAGACTTCCATTGCTTGCATGGAGGATACAGTCATAATGGACATGACTGTGTCGTGTCGAGATCTACAAGAATCATCTAAGGTACTGAATTAACCATCTTCAATCGTAGCTAAGCATGTTCATTCTAACGTTGTCTCCCTGCCACATTTATTTTCTTTTTGGGTATTTTCGTAGAATGTCTAAGAGTGGAGTTTAGGCTTAATCCCAGTGTCAAGACTGATTCTATTCTGGACAGGGTTTTGATTCTACTAAAAGGATGCACCCATTGTAATTAATTGCATTATAGTGTAATTTTCTTTTGATTACTGTAAATTCAAGTTCATTTTATGGGGATTTATTTAATGTAGAGAAGAGGAACTTTAGGCCACTCAAGATTCATCAGTTTTCGTGTTTGATTTATATTGAAAATGAACACTAGTTTTATGCCTTCATATGACATTACTCGAGCTTGAGTAGACTCAATTTGGAGTTTCTACTTCCGTAAGCCTATTTAGAGGACTGTTATACACTCAAAAGTGAAATTTCAGTATTCAGGTTGATTTTCGAATATTGCAGTAAGCTTTAGGAAGCGAGTTCAGTGAAGAAAGCGGATTTGATTTGATTTGCAATTTTGACTTGATCCAGGTTCTTTCTAACGTATATTTTTTTTGAGATCCTACATCACGTTTGCTTTATTAGATTCGATCAAGACCCATTATTAATGGACTAGACAGATGTTTTAAACACAGTTTGAAGACATTTGAATACATTCACCCTATGTTATTAACGCGAATCCCAGACTAGATTTATGTGGAAGTAGATATATCGACAAAATGCAATTGTTATTTAACACTTACTAAAAGCTATGCATATTGATCGTGAATAATAATAACATAAGAGCAAATGAAATAATAATTTAACAGTGATTAATTGAACTGTAAAGAAACTTGTATAAATTTAGCAACAATATTTCACTGTGAATGTGACTTGTCAATTAAGTTGAATTTTTGTTCACTAAGAAAGATAACTAGTTGAAGCGCTAAAGAGATAGTAGTAATGCCTGATAATATGAATAAGATGAATGCTTATTATAGCATGATATTAAATGGCAAAGCCATGTTAAGGCTAATGTCCTTGATTATTAAAAGGGTATTCAATGGAATATTCCAAGTTGTAATATAGAAAGTAATCCACTCAGATAGATTGTGAAATTAGGGCAATTTACTTCACTATCAGTTCAAGTAAATAATTTGTTGTGAAATTCATGCATTTCAGGCATGTTGAAATAAACCTATCTGGTAAAATTTTCGATTATTTGTATCAATGCAATGCTTAATAGGCGTTTTAAGAATCACTAATTCCGGTCTGGCGAGGACAGTTCATTTGAAGGGTGTTAAAATTAAATGAAAGAAATTAAATTTTTGACTTAGCTTTATTGTTCGGTCAGAAGAGATGAATAAAATCAGAGAAAAACCAGCAAACAAAATATAATAAATTATGTGGAAGATGTCACTTCTGAATCCTATAAAAAGAAACACGCTAAGAAGGTGTTACAAAAATGACTGTACATTTGTAATATAGCTTTAAATAATTAATTTTTTTTTCAGGGTATAAATTGATATATGTCTTGTAAATATGAAAATTTCCAGGTTTTTTTTAATGTTGCAATTGCTGTCAGCATCTGTGTTGGAATATACATTTGATTGGTGTTCACCTATTTTTGGGTAAAATGCAGTCAATGACATTGATGAATGTGGGGCTAGCATATTATTTTTTTTTTCTTGTTCATGAAACTTCGGATCGAAGTTGGGCACTTTGCTTTGAAGTATATTATAGAGACTTACACTACATTTTCATTTTCTGAATAATTTTTTCTTTGATCAGTTTAAAATCTTCGAAGTGTGGTACTTTATAGAAACGATAAGAGAATACGTTAAGAAGGCCAGCGGTGGGTATTTCAGTGGTTTTCCCACACACCTGAGATTGCGTTCATTATTATTCTTGTGCTTTTGAGCTTTTTTATGCCGATCACCTTGGTTTTTCTTAACGTAGTCTCAGTTAGGACTTCCTGTACCCCATTTCCTCGTCTCATGTTGGGTAGAATCTGGCAAATTTTATAGCCGGGGTTTCCAGGCTCTACGATCCAGCTGTCTTCGTGGGATTCCAACATGCTGATGGTAGGTATTTCGGGTACAGTACATACCTTGAGAAGGGGCAGTTGAAATGAACATCACAAACCGCAACAGACTATATAAAACGTGAGCCCGAGAATTGATACAACGCTATTGCTGTGTTCCACAGGGATACATCAGCTGTGCCTGGGGGATTCCCCACATCGGCTACGTGCTGATAGGGTACGGTCTAGCCAGCTCCATAGCCTCAGTGTTCGTCAGCTGGGTGGTGAAGACAGTTGGAAGGCTGGCAGTTATCTGCTCCTCCATCACGCTCTTCCTCATCCTGGTGACCGTCATGAAGTTCTGGCAGCCCACTGCTGACCAGGGCATCGTGTTCTTCACTCTAGCAGCCCTCTGGGGTCTGGCGGACAGTACTGCCCTCGTTATCAATGGTAAGTCATTTGATTTCCCTACCTCAGCTCAATTTTTCACACACTTAAGCCTTCTTTTCGTATTAAATATTATTACCTCAATCTCAAGCTGAACGTTCCATGCTCTTTTTAGCCTACATACTTTTCTCATGGAAAATTAGACTTATGAGATCGATCCGGGAAAATGTGTGTCTGCTTGTTGTCTGTCCTTCTGACTGTCTGTGTGTGTCCCCCCCCCCCCCCCCTATCAACTCATAAACGGCAGCAGCTATCAAATCCAAATTTAGTAAGAGTAAGGATCTATACCTGAATATCTCACCGCCATATTTGAAATTGACGTCAGTGCTACCAACTGCTGAAAAATCACAATTGAAATTTGAGCTCTATGTTGGATATCTCAGAAGTTATGCATGCGAACTATTCTGACATTAACACACATATAGACAATAACATTCAAGATTAATGTTCATAATTCCATACATGCCAGTGTTGCTAACATGATTATAAGCCTGCCGATACGTCCAATTTCTAGTTGCATGTAACTTCTATACTATCGATTGGATTTCAACCAAATTTCGTATGTACTATGTGTACTACAACATATATGACTGTGCGTATTCTAAAGGGCCACCAGGGCAGCCAACTGCCAATGCTCTCTCTATGTTTTAACTTTAATATCAATATCTAATAAAGTATGCCAGCCAACAGCTCTCAACTTTGCACACGTATACTACCTGATATTCTACCTTAGTTTGGTGTAATGTATATACATCAGTGCTGCCAACACTATTCTAAGCCTGATGATAGGTCCAGTTTTCAAATGCATATAACTTCTATAGTAACAAATGGATTTCACCCAAATTTCATATGTGCTTTGTGTACTATAACAGTTATGACTATGCGTGTTCGTAACAACAAGCAGGGCTGCCAACTGTTAATAAATGCTCTCCCAATTTGTTTCATCCTAATATCAATATATCAGAAAGTATGCAAGCCATCACCTCTAAACTTTGCACACGTATGGTACCTAAAATTCTTGATTAATTTGAAGTAACTAATATACCTCAGTGCTGCCAACATGATTCTAAGCTTTTTGATAGTTTCAATTTGTAATTACATGTAACTTCTATACTAGAAAATGAATTTTATCCAAAATTGGCACTATAATAGATCGTAAAATCTATATATTTAAAACAGTAAGGTGATTTTTGTTACCACGAGATTGAGAAAACGACAGAACCGATTTACTTCGTAGAGCACTCTAACGAAAGCTCTTGGCCTCTAGATTTGCAGAGTGTCTCTAAAATAAACAAATATATTACGGTATATTTTTAAATTAATATAGAAAATAGCAGAATTCTTGGCACTCACGCATGCGCACAATCCGCCTGGGGTCATGACAAAATGGCGGTGAGAAGTCCATTAAAATATAAGTTATTTAATAAGCTTGCATGTAATTGAAAACATACATTAACCAAGTTCTGACAATAAAATATAATAACAGTATGAACGTATACGAATGTGCAACATTGATTTATTTGGATAATGAAATGGATTATTTCCTTCAGACAGCGGCTTTAAATGATAAAGAATAGCTGCGTCTGCTGCGCAACAAGAGTGCGCGAGTAGCTATATGGTTAAGGCGACAGACTCTGGTTCCAAGGTTCACCGGTTCGATCCCAGCACTCGCCGATATTTTTTTTTACCACTGAAATATTGTTTAATCAAGTAGTATTAGTAAGGTTTTATGTCTGTTAAAGATACATATTTCTACATTCCCTCTCGGTATATTTTTGAATTAATATAGAAAATAGCAGAATTCTTGACCCTCACGCATGCGCACAATTCGCCTGAGGTCATGACAAAATGGCGGTGAGAATTCCATTAAAATGTAAGTTATTTAATAAGCTTCCATGTAATTGAAAACATACATTAACCAAGTTCTGGCAATAAAATATAATAACAGTATGAACGTATACGAATGTGCAACATTGATTTATTTGGATAATGAAATTGATTATTTCCTTCAGACAGCAGCTTTTGAAGATAATGAATGGCTGGGTCTGCTGCTGAACAAGATTGCTCGAGTAGCTATGTGGTTGAGGCGACAGACTGTGGTTCCTAGGTTCGCCGGTTCGATCCCAGCCCTCGCCGATATATGTTTTTTTTTACCATTGAAATATTGTTTAATCAAGGAGTATTAGTAAGGTTTTATGTCTGTAAAAGATACATATTTCTACATTCCCTCTCAATACGATTTATTTCCGTTTTACCATTGCATTACAGCATGTGATCAAAACAGCAAACTGTTGTCCTCAGTACGCCGTTTAAATATCTGCAATCAGTTCCTATAACTGACAACAGATGGCAGTACATCGCCCATATAGTTCCAGTAACTGACAGCAGATGGCAGCACCGCTGCATCGATATATTTAATACCCAAGACATGGCACCTTTTTACGTGATGGAGAATTATAAAGGAGGGGAATATTTAAGAAGGGAAATTTTGAGGAACATTAACCGACAGTTGAATTTGTAGGCTATGTTGTTTATGTACCATAATATTGCAATTTCTTCCCAATGCTTCGGTGGTCAAGTTATTAGCGTCCTAGACTAAAAGTTATAATTATGCATCGTCGATATACTCTTAAATTATTAAAGAAAAAAGTAGTTTTCCAGGCACTCGCGCGTGTCCAAAATTGCTTTCGCCATAAGAGACACTTGGCAAACATAATTCGTTTGAAGGGCTCCGACATTGTGGTCACTCAGCCCCGTGTACTTGGGTGTGTATGTGTGAAATTTTCTCTCATAACCTGTGTTATTGTGATGGCTGCATTACTGTGTGTATTTGTAATTAAGGTGGTAAATGGCAAGGAGACGGCCAAGGCATTAAGTTAGGAACCATCCCGGTATTTGCCTTAGGTGGAAGTGGGAAACCACGGAAAACCACATCCAAGAATGTCGAGGTGGGAATTAAACCTTCCTCTTCTTAGTTATACCTCAAGAGACTGAATGAGCCCCGTTTTTGCCCTCAGACCAGAATTCAATTTCTTGGCAGAGCAGGAAATGTAACCCGGGTCTCCGGGGCGATAGACAAGAATAGGTGGGCCTCCATGTGTTAATACGATTTTTGACATGCACGGGACATATAATTCAAAAACTGCCTCCATTAGGGTGACTGCCGAAGTGAGTATTGAGTATAGGCCTATGGTCGTTCCAGTAGTTGGCGAAGTGATTCTATGTTCCCCTGCAAAATGTACTGTCATAACCTATAACAGGTGATGGAAATTGCTTATTTAGAGCAGTTTCGTACTGTTTATAACAAAATGAAGAACGTCATTCTGAGCTGCATTTTCAAGTTATCGCAAAAAAAATCGCTGGCAGGAACAATTATAAGGAATTTATTTTAAGCGATCAGTCTCATCGCATTCTCCTCACCAACCAACTTGAGTATGAAAGTCTCTGGACGGTCATGTTGAACTTCATTGTATAAGACAATTGTTTAATGATTATTTGTTTAGAGTACTGAGTCTAACTACGCAGTTGATTTCGGCAATGGAAATATTATTTGCCATGTAATATTTAGCAGCTCCGTTATTGCAGGACACTATAGTGTTATCGAATAATACGAAGCCACATTTAAAATCCAATATAAATAGGCCATTTCAGAAACAATTCCAGATATTATGCAGTACAGTGTACTGTAAGGTCTTTGACGATCAAATGTAAACATTGTTCTACATTGTACTTCTCTTGCGTAAAATCTATGCGTGGTTACTTTGGTCTTTACTGTTGTGAGGGTAAAATTGATCTGCTAGAATATAAAATATTTGCCAACCTGCAACAATGTAATGATATTAATTTAAAAGTCATTGAACTTATATCCAGTAGTTCAAACACATACATCAGCGTTAACAGATTGGATACTGAAGATGAAAGCCAGCTACTTAATTTCCCTATTATTGAATTTTTCAATTCCTTGGAATTAAGTGATTCGCCTCCACATACTCCGAACGTTTGAGCCATAGTTATGCTCCTTAGAAATCTGAACGTTTCCCAAGGACTCATATATGGTAATATATTAATTGTAAGAAATATGTAAGAAATTGCTTGGATTCGGATATAATAGGTGCAGTAATATTAGGCAGAGATCTCAAATCCTACGACTTGATTTAACACCTTCCGATAAAACACTTGCAGGTACAGTACATTTTCTTTTAATAGGCAACAATGTCCTATTCGCTCGGCCTACTTTATCACAATCAATCAAGCTCAAGGAGAAACTCTTGAACGTATTGGGCTATTTACCTCATCACGTTCTAAGTCATGACCAGCAGGATAGTGAAGGTACAAAAAAGGTCCTGTATGGGATGGTAAAGAATAAGAGGCGGAAGGATCCTACGGATTATGTCAGAATGGTGAACAAAAGGGGACAAGGGATAGAAAATAGGGAAGAACTGAAGAAAATGTGGAAAGAATATTTTGAAGAACTCCTGAACCCAAATGGAAACCACGGCGAGGAAGAAGAAATCGGGGAAGAGGTACAGTAGATGAACTGCAAACCGAAAAGGACTTAACATGGAAAGAAGTGGAAGATGCAGTGAGGAAGATGTAAGGAGGGAAGGCACCGGGTGTGGATGAGTTGAGTGTGGAGATGGTGAGAGCAGCAGGTGAGGTGGGGATACAAAGGTTGTACCGAGTGATGAAGGCAGCATGGAAGGAAAGGAAGACCCCAGAGGACTGGAAAAAGGGAATAATTGTCCCAATCTTCAAGAAAGGTAGTAGAACAGAATGCAGAAATTATCGGGGAATAACACTGATGAGTCATTGTGCAAAGATGTTTGAGAAAGTTTTAGAAAGGAGAATTAGGACAAGGATAGAAGGAGGGATGAGGGAAGAACAACATGGCTTCAGAGCAGGAAGGTCCTCAGTGGATTTGATTTTTGCTGTAACTCAGTTACAAGAACAGCACTATGAGTATGGAACAGATCTACTGATGGCCTTCCTGGACATTGAGAAAGCATATGACAGTGTATGCAGAAACAAAGTATGGAAGTCCCTGGGGGATAGAGGAGTAGAAAAATGGACTATAAGGAGGATAAAAGAGATGTACAAGGGAAGCGTGAGCTGTGTGAAAGTGGGAGGAGAGAGATCGGACTGGGTGGAACAGAGAAACGGCCTGAAACAAAGAAGTGCACTGTCACCGTTACTTTTCATTGTGGTGATGGATGACATAATGACCCGAGCGGCACAAGTAATTGGGGAAGGAAAGATGAAAGCAATGGTGTTTGCGGATGATTTGATGATTGTGGAAACAGGGAGGAGGAGGTATAGGAACAGTTGGACGTGTGGGAAGGAATAATACAAGGATATGGGATGAAATTTAGCATAAATAAGAGTGAGATGGTGATCACAACAAGGAAGAAGGAAAGGACCACAACGGGAATAACAATTGGTGGGGAACAGCTGAAGAAAGTGGAGAGTTTCAAGTATCTGGGAAGCCTGATACAAGAGAATGGAAGAAACGGTAGAGAAATAAATGAGCGGGGGAGACAGGCAGAAGCATTCCGGAGGAGTGTGAGAAGCATGTTATGGAGCAGGGATGTCCCTCAGAACAGCAAGTAGATCATATATCGTACTATGTCCCTATCCTGACGTATGCCTCGGAGACCTGGGTTATGAAAGGAAGGGAGAAGAGCAAAATACAGGCCAGTGAGATGAGGTTCTTGAGAAGCAGTATTGGAGCTACAAAGAGGGACAGAATAAGAAATGAGAGGACCAGAGAATTAATGAAGGAGGAACCATTACAGGATGGTATAGAGAAATCTAGACTTAGATGGTATGGACATGTAAAACGAATGGAGGAGAAGAGGATACCCAGGAGGATACACGAGACGAAGTGGGAAGGAAAGAGACCAAGAGGGAGACCGAGAGACAGGTGGCTGAAGGGGGTGGAAGAAAGCGTGAAGAAGAGAGGAGAAGACTGGACAAGGGTGGAGGCTGAGAGATGGTGGGAAGACAGAAGACGTTGGAGAGGCTTGTGTTCCAAACAGACCCGGCCAGTGGCTGGAAACTGTGCAAGATGATGATGACCTCATCACGTTTTCAGTCATGACCAGCAATATGTTGCAATGCTGAGAGTGCTATCTTTTGACGCCCTTAAAGTTGCAATAGTGCTAAAAAGTAATCGTACAAAGAATGTAACTTATATAAGAAGCTTCTTCAGTAAATTTGTTTTCCATTGTCCGTCATGTTTTGACGGGTTTCATCTAGTTTCAGATTAATTCTGAGCATCACATACATGACATTGTTCCCAACATGATTACGCGCACTGATAAATCCAATATCAAACAGCATGTGACGTCCATACTATCCATTAGACTTCAACCAAAAATTGTATGTGCATTCTATACCTTAAGAGACGGAACAAAGAATATATTCAGAGTCACCAGGGCTGACAATTGTAGTCAGTTACTATATTAGGCTACACTATTTCTGTTGTATTTCAAACTGCAGTACTTAGAAATGTTAGTATTACCAACTTGATTTCGTCATTATTCTACAGGGTCCGGCAGCATAACTTCCTTTTTTAAAAATACACGCCATTCAGTCGGTTGATGTCGTAGCGGAGCGCTAGTGGTCTCGTTCGTGAGGTGGAACTATAAAGATTTGTCTCGACACTGTTCAATGGCCATTATGCGTTAGGACAGGGAGGAGGCCTACTTTTCGAACAGATGTTCTGTGATCGCAACCCAGCGCGCCTTTCAGAGGCGCTTTTATTTAGCACCGTTTGCCCCTTTCGTGGACCGGAAATCAATTGTTACGTGGGTCATTACGTTCAGAAGAACTGGAAGTGTGACAGGACGAAGAACTGGAGTCCCTCGGCCTCATCTCTTTTAGGGGCGATTTGGAGTGGCCGGCCCACTCTCCTATTTGTCCCCTTGTGATTTTTTCTATCGTGTTTTTTTGAAATCCCCTGTTTATGTGAACTGTCCAAAGACGCTACAAGATTTGAAGACCAACATCCAGGAAGAAATTGCCAACATAACGCCTGATATGCTGGCAAGAGTCATGACAAACGCCAGAGAGCGGTTTACTCAGTGTATGGAGAATGGGGGACGTCACCTACTTGATTTTCTTCAAAACTAAGTAAAACAAAACTTTATGTATGCGCCCACATTATTTTAAAAAATAAAAGTTTTCTGATTCATACAATGGGTTCTATTACGTTTTTAAGAAAGGAAGTTATGCTGCCGGACCCTGTAGATAGGTCTATATAGATCGGCATGAATCTTAAATTTTAAGAACTACTGTACTTGTTAGTAGTATAAAGTGTCTTTCAAATCAAGTAAGAACGGCAAGCGGCAGTATTGTTATTTGCTGCTGTGGTGGCCTTGGCCGAGCTTGTGGCACGCCATGGCCTCCTGCTGTACTATTGAAGGCGCGGGCATAGTACATACCAGGGCTGTTTTTTTAATTCCGATGGACTGTATAAAAATAACAGATTGACATACCAAACTGATTTTACTACTAAATGTTTGCTTGTTTTATTGTTATGTCTCAACATAATCGTCAAAACGATTGAAACATTTGTCGTATCGTTACACCAGCTTTCCAATGCCCTCGGCTGAATATTCTGTCGCCACTGAGCTGGGTACATCTGGGCAGCCTTCTGAAGTTTTTCCTTTTTGGCTAGGCGTTGCCGCCCAACCATACCTTCAATTCTCGAAAAAGGTGGAAATCATTCACGACCACACTGTACCAACGTTACGATAAACTTTTACTAAGAATTCAAGCGTGAAGTTTTGGACCATCTGCCGTTTAATCTAAACCAGCACTGAATGATTCTACACTCACCAAAAGAAATCTGGACAATGTCAACCATACTATAAGGTGCGTTCAAAAAGTAACGAGCCGGAGGCATAATTCCAGAAACCAGTACCTGTATGTTAGAAGTATTGGCCCTGGCTGTTGAGGCACTTGTCCCACTGTGACACGAGGCGGTGAATGGCTGTCTCATAAAATTCCCTGGGCTGCGATGTGAACCAGTTCCGCACGTACAGCTGGAAGTCGGCGTCCGAGGTGAATCGTTGGCCCCGCAGAGCCCTTTTCAGGGTACCAAACATGGCGTAATCACAGGGAGAGAGGTCTGGACTGTATGGAGGGTGGCCGAGAACCTCCCATTTGAATTTCTGCAGGAGTGCCGCGACTGTGTTGGCCGTATGAGGTCGTGCATTGTCGTGGAGCGACCACGGCGGCTATGGTAATCACTGTCACTCGGCGGTCCTGGGTAATGAGTGCATCAACCAGCTGGATGTTGTCATCGGTAATGCAGGGGGGTGCCCAACACCGGGCATCATCGGCTAACGACACCCTTCCTTCCCTGAAGCGCTTGTACCCCGCCTTGACCCTTGCAAGGTACATGCAATGTTCGCCGTACACTTCCGCTGTCAGAAACCGAACAACACCTCCTTGCTCTTCGGTTGACGCCTCCATGTCACTGTTTGTAATGCGACTGGCAGCATTGGACGATTGATACTTGCTGCTGCTCGCCTTGTATCGTCACGTGATGTGCACGTGTGCCCTCTAGCGACGGGCTGTGACCTTCCACGCTCTGGTCAGAACCACACCTCGTTACACACGCCACGATTAGCCGATGTCGTCACCAGTTTGCGCATTGCAGCCTCCGGCTCGTTACTTTTTGAACGAACCTTATATTTCCGCAATACACGCTGTGTCATTAGCCCTCAAGTCTTATTACTTAGCCTCATTAAAGGGAAATTGAATCGGATTTTGATTTAAAACAATATTTTTATAAACTATTTATTCTCTGAAGCATATAAATTATGTTTCGTACATTTCTCTATAATTGCAACTACGGTATATTAAATGTTTATATTCCCGAAATGTGGTGTTCTATGTTTTAAACTTTAAACTCAATTTCCCGGTTAAGTTTACTTTTCACGTTTCTTTTCTTAATACAGAGCAGGGCCGTATTTCTAAATAGGCTAAGTAGGCTGTAGCCTAGAGCGGCAAAGTTTCAAGGGCGGCAGTTTGGCAATTCATTCAAAAGCTAAAATGAATAATGATATTTTCCGTACGAATTTAAGAATAGAAGTTACTTAAAACTATGTTTTAGTCCTTATACAATTCTTCCTGCCTTAGAAGAGTTAAGAACTATCTGCGTACTAGTATTTCTGAAATACGGTTAAACTCACTTTCATTACTTTGTATTGAGGCAAATACAACAAAAACACTTTCATATGAGGACATTATTAACGAGTTTGCCATTAAGAAATCTCGTAAGAAATAGATGTAAATTTAAATTCGAAGATTACGTGGGGTGAGTTGTTTTAGAGAAGTTTGTATATTTTTCAACAAATAAAGCAGTAATTAACTACATTTTGTGTAATTTCATTTCACCATGTCGGATAACTTAATTCAAATTGAACACAGTTCTTCAATTACGCAAAAGATAGTCATTAGCATTAAAATATAAAAATATGTGTAAACTAGTGATCACTGATCTCCAAGAACAAATTAATTAATTAAGTTCGAAACCCATTTCATTTTTAACGAATCTTAAAAGAAGTAGCCTAAGTAAAAAAGTAGATAACTAATTTTATTATAACATTTATTATGTAAGCCATTAAATTTGTAGTTTTATTTAAACTAAATGAAGTTTATTTTTAAAAAAGATGAAAACGCCAATGAACTCTATCCTTTTGTTGTATGAAACAAATGTATTAAGCAAATATGAACTATTGAGGGGGCGGCAAATGGACTTTAGCCTATAGGCGGAATACTCTTAAATCCGGCCCTGATCCAGAGTACATTTTGTCAGCTTCAACCAAATGTAGAACCAAGTAACTTTGATAAGAAGTTCATGTGGGTGTTTAACATATATCAAAACAATTCTATATTGATATGTAATTGATAAAAATATGAAGTGTAATAGCTAGTGAAAGATGGTGGTGAAAACATTCTTAGGTAATTAAATATAGATATATCAGCCATACGATTCCCATTTGAAAATTGTCGTTTATTTGGTACAAGCACATTGCTTGTATTCATGTACTCTAAAACTTTGAGCTACGTAGCCTGAGTGCTTTCCATGATAATGTACCTAAAATTAACATGGTGAAGACAGGCAATTCCATTTCTCATAAAGAGACCATGGGAATTCATGTAAGAAATCGTCTTGATTCACCAAATATTTTGTCAAACAAAATAAACTTCCATCGAAGATTTTTGTCGGAGTAATACTAAATGGAAGTACAATGCAGTCAGTGAGATTATGATATAAAATTTTCCAATATTATAAACTAAACAAATTTTAATTGTAAAAAATTAAATCCGACTCTTTGAGTATAGTTTAATTTGGTCATAATAGAAGGTAGATATTTCACTTAACTGTGGAGGAATTCCTTTGACATTGAGTATAAGTTCCCATAGTTGTGGTTGCTGCTAGCATGTGCTTGATAGCCCAAAGAAGTGTTCTGAAGTTTTCAATTCCAGCCATTGAAGCTTTCTCCAGGATGTGGATGATTATTTTTCTTCAAAAACTAAGCTAGAGAACTAATTTTTGTTTCTCCTTCAAGATCAACCAGAAAGCTCTTTGGCCTGTGGCTACCATTTCAATTCCTATACCTTGATATAATATTAACTGAAATTTATTTTTGCTTGGCAGCTATGTACGGTCTGCTGTTCCGCGGTAACGAAGCTGCAGCCTACTCCAACTTCTCGCTGTGGGGATCTGCAGGGTTCATAGTCACCTACTCGTACAGCCCTCACCTGTGTATGAATACCAAGCTGGCCATCCTGGCAGTCATCCTCATCCTCGCCATGGGAGGCTTCATCACCGCAGAGATGGCGCTCCGGAAGATCATCAAACAGCAGAAAGAAGATGAAAATACCAAGAAGATCACCGGAGATCAGCAAGTGTCTATCAAACCTCATGTCTCGTGACCTAATTGGCAAGGGAGGCCTCATAACCACGGATATGACGTTTAGGATGATCATCAAACAGCAGCAACAAGAAGAAGAAAATAAACTCACCGGCAAAGAAAGCGAAACACTACGAATTTCAGATTAAACTCGATGTTGGACTGTTCCATATCTTGTATTAATCAAATACTATGACATTACAACAACAATATGGAAATGTACCATAAGTTAATTACCTTAATTAGTACAATAATTGAAACACATTATTGATCAATACAATCACAACAGTGCACAAATACGAATTTGGAAGTGTTGAAACCTGGAATCCATCGCACTGTCCTCCGACCTGTTGCACTGTATGATTACGAATGTTGTATGTAGGCAATACGCGGCACGAGAATTCACAGCTGTTTTTGGTTATTGTTGTTCGAAAGCGGGAAACGTTAACATTGGTGTTGTGATTATCACGTTCAACAATATTTATCAATAATTATTGTTGCGCTGAAACTTCTCAAATGAGCTAATTAAATCACGGCACATTGCCATATTGCTGAAAAGCATTCAATTTATACGAGGTTTGTAACGGTTAAACATTGAGTTTTGCCTGATATTTGTAGTGTTTCACTTTTTATGCCGGTGAGTTTACTAAGAAGATCACTGGGGATCAGCAAGTGTCTGTCAAACCTCATGTCCCTGGACAGGGGAAGCATCATCACTGCGAAGATGGCGCTCTTAAAGAGCACCATGCCTCAGTAAGAATAGGAGAAGTCCAAGTAGATCATCAGGAATCAACAAGTATGAAACCTCATGTATCCGGTGAACACATTAACATAGAAGCGTTCATCACCGAGGAGATGACACTCAGAAAGTTAATTAAACAGCAGCAGAAAGAGAAACCCAAGATCACCGGGAATCAGTAAGTATCTATCAAACCTCATGTCTCAAGTCCACATCGTCTTAATACTTGCTTCATCGCCATGGAGGAGCATCAGACAGTAGAAAAAAGAGGAGAATTCCAAGAAGATCACTGGAGATCAAGAAATGTTTATCAAACTTCACGTCTCCTTGCCACATCATACAATTTGAAGTATCCCTTCTTCTGTGACCTGCTTCTTTGACTGTGAGCACATTGTTTTATTAAATTCTGGGCAGGAACTCGTGCATTTAATGGCCGCTACTTTGTAATTGTTTCCATTAGTGAGGACTTAGACGTTTGATATAAGTGCCATAATAATCACATAGTGACAAGCCCACCACACATATTTACATTATACAGAAGAAAGAGTAGTGTCCACAGCAATGGGTTAGTTTTATAAGCATTCAAATACTGAAAATAAATTGCCCAAGACAAAAAACACTATATTTTCTACATTTTTTTAATAAAATAAAAATTACGAGCCTTACAGTAGTCGCATATGATGTGTAACATGTGACATGTTATCCTAGTATATGTCTGCCGGGAGCGCAAATCCATTGTTGACAGTGAACTCTGTTGGTCATTAGAATAACTGCTTGTAAAACTCCAGGGCCAAATCCTGACCGGTGCGTATGCACAAGGTACGTCGTGGTACCAATGATTTATGGTAGGAACATATTTAATGGGGCCTACAAACCTTGAAGTAAACCGTATGCGATATACATTCCACAGCAAAAGTATGAAGATTTAATAAATCATAATTGTTTTCAGCAAATAATGAATATTTTCACACCAAAGAACGACAACTTGAAGGTGTTTTATTGTAGGAATATCTTTAATGGGGCCTCCAAACCTTGAAGTAAACCGTATGTGATGTACATTCCACATAGCCACATGGCCGACAGTACGTGGTGGTACCAATCTCCGCCACCGCGCGCGCTCATTGTTTCCATCCCATTTCCGTCCCTTTTCCAAAATCACTCCCACAAAATATGTTTTAAATAAAGAGTGTTAGGACGATAGTGTGTTCATTAAATTTCCCAAAGAATTACAGTACCGGTGTGCATGTCACCCATATGTAATTTCTGATGTCAACAATATCTTTGCATTTTATCTCGCCTACTGGTTGCTGGATTGCATCCTGCTTTAATACCATTTCGTTTAGCATTGATTTACACATGTCCATTGGTTTCCAAACACTAGTAAAGGCAGCTTTGAATCCATTTTTCAGTGTTGCCATATTAACAATTGATATTGTAACTTTCAGTCGGTCAACACAAAATAATCCAATTACTGAAATATGTGAAATAAGTAGTTCTGTAAAAAACGAAATAGCCTATTTTCATATACAGATCCTACTTATGTTAATAGCCTCTATCAACATACAAAATTTCAGTTTGAATGCTGTAAGAGATTCGTAGATATTGAGAACCGGCTAAATAATTCGGATGGTGGCCATTTTCGATTTTTATAGAGTTATGTACCATTCGATGACCATTAATGCGTAGGTTCGTTAACAAAACGTTCACTTCGATCGCATGATTAGGACAGAAGAAATAAAAACTTAATTTTAAAATTTTGAACAGCCGCCATCTTGAGGTTATGCAAACAATTGAACAAAATTAGATGTAAGTACATTGCAATGTGTATACACATTTGCTGTACCAAGTTTCACTGCGCTTGGATGGTTAAATCGCGAGAAAACTCTATTTAAATGTTTCTACTTTGCTTGGCCGCCATGTTCGTTTTGGTACTTAAAAGTTTTTTTTGAAAGTTTCATATGTGGAATTCTAGTAATGTCCTCTATCACCGTACAATATTTCAGTGTGATATCTGAAACAATTTTGGAGATATAGAATGACGGTGAAATATTTCGCACAGCCGCCATGTTGGATTGGTGAGACTAATAAATTTTGAAGGGCACGGTCGGGATCGGAAGAAATAGTACTATTATCTTACAGAGTTTCATTGAAATCGCTCCAGCCGTTTAGATTTTATTAGGGGTCATTATTGACGGGTCATTATTCTACGCAATTGTATTTTGATCGATTCTTTGCTTTCTAATGCCCTACCTTTTACTCTTGTAAAAATCTTATATCTTTCCCTAAGTTTGTGAATTTATTATTTTTCCTAACTGAGTTTACTACCACTGAGTGTCTACCGTGTTAGTTTCATATCTGTGTTCGTGTAACATGTGTCACGTCTCCTTCCACTCTATCAATTGACTGAAGTTGTATCTACTGTACTTCTAATTTAACTTTAAAAGCGTGGAAAATATATAATGCTGGAAAGTCTTTACAAAGTGGTGTATGTTATTCATTCTGGAATGGTTTCATTACTACTGTAGGCTATTTAATTCACCCGCCACAGCTTAGATAAGAAAATTCGGTATATGCTTGCAAACAGTTTTAAGGGTGAGATAGAACCTCCAGAACTGTCTGCCTGCACGTTTTTGTTGTTGTGAATAGGCACAGGATGCATCCCACTCAAATAACATGTTTCCCAAATTATTCCTTCCCATATGCATTCATCGCCTCATCTATACTAATATAATAAAGCTGAAGAGTTTGTGTGTTTGTGTGTTTATGTGTTTAAACGCGCTAATCTCTGGAACTACCAGTCGGATTCGAAAAATTCTTTTTGTATATGATAGCCTGATTCAAGGGGAATAGTTTAGGCCATGTTAAATTTCGGACAGACCACTCCATTCCCCGCATTTAGGCCCTTTTGCACAAGTCTACACCGATTCACCGATCTAATAACTTGACGGACATATTGTCGCTAAGCGACAACGACTAACACTGTATCGTGATAGTCAACGCCGCACCATTGATGGACAGGTTGTCACTAGGCAACAACGATTTACTCTGTATCCTGATAGTCCGGTAAAATTTGCTAAAGGACACATGGGAAAACTGGAGCGGGGCTTAGACATCGTGGTCATGTTTCCCCGTGTGCATTGGGTGTGTGTGTAGAATTTATGTAATAACCTGCGTTATTGTTGCACTAGCACGTGTAAATACGGTATATAGCTCAATGTTGGTTTGTCTGTTATTTAAACAAATCTACACCGTTTCACCGATCTGAACCAACATTTGTATACTTACCCTTTGGAACCCTGCGAGTAACACTGTTTACATGAAATTTCGGACAGACCACTCCATTCCCTGCATTTAGGCCCTTTGGCACAAATCTACACCGTTTCACCGATCTGAACCAAAATGAGAATTCTTACCCTTTGGAAACCTGCGAGTAACACTGTCTACGTGAAATTTCGGACAGATCACTCCATTCCCTACATTTAGGCCCTTTGACACAAGTCTACATCGTTGCACCGATCTTAACCAAACTGAATGTACTTACCCTTCGAGACCCTTCGAGACCCTGCGAGTAACACTATCCACTTGATATTTTGAACAACTCTCTCCATTCCCTACATTTAGAACAACAGACAAAATTAACTTGAAAACTACGTTTTAAGATCCTAGAACCATTCATGTCCGTATAGTGTAACTGTAAGAACATTTTAATAAGTCAATTGTTGGCTGGCAATGCGAGCTGCATTACGTTGCCCCTACCAGAATTGCAAAAATAGTTACTACTTGCGCTGCTTATAAATTGGAGTCACTGGGAGTAATTACTGCAAGAAGATTTCTTAGGTCCCGTAAAACAGTTATCATCATGAAAATATTATGCCTCTGTATAAGTGCGATAGTGTTGGTGCAGTACATAGAGGTAATCAGCTGCAATACGCGTTGGTGCTTTCAAATTTACTTTCATTTATCCAGATCCTTATCCTTGAGTGGTATGTGGCGATAAATGACACTATTGCTACTTCAGGAGCTTGGAACAGCCGAAGATTTCCAAAGTGATCTGATTATTTTCCTATGGCACTATGCGACAAAAGACGAGACTATTGATCTCTACTTTTCTAACAGCCAATGAGATATAGGCCCTAGGCAGTGTCTTTTATGTCAAAAATTCCTCTTTCTAATCATATTTTTCAATTCGTTTGTAAATTACATGTGTCAGTACTGTAGTTAGTAAATAGCCGTTTACCTATTCATTATTGTCATTATCATTACGGGAAAATGACCTGAATGTTACGTCCACTAGACTGTACTACTTATCACCCCCACCACCACCACAAAAAGTTATATTTTTAAAATATGATTTCTGTTAATTTAAGTATTATATGCCAGTTCTGTAGTAGTATTCATTATAATTCATAAAACAAACAAATCCACCGGGCGAAGCCGGGCACTATTGCTAGTGTATTCATTATGATTGTGGTGGAATCACTTTATTCAGCAGTACGAATAGTGGGGATCCTTATAGAAACATGTGTTCGTTTAGATTCTCGGGATTATCTTTCTTGGCTAATGTCAAGAGCTCTGTCCTTTGTTTCATGGTGTAAAATCTTTAGGTCTGTTTCTATGTTGGAGAAACGATGGATGATGTTATACATATGTTCACAAATAGCTGGGTGTTTGTTGTGTTTTATAGCATGTTTGTGTTCTTTGTATCGTGTTGCAAACTGCCTTCCATTTTGTCCAACATAGATGGCCTTTCATCCTTCTTCTTGGCATGTGAACAAATACACACCTGACTTCGAATGTGGGTTTATCTTCGTTAAGTTGCTGTTATGTGCTTTCCAGTGTGTGTTGTTCGTTCTGAATGTTATATTGAATCCTTCTTTCTGGAAGATATTCGTTATTTTGTGTGAGTTTTATTCACAAAGTTGAAGCGTACATAATTTCTTTGTTTTCCGGTTGGCAAGTTGTTCTCTATGACCATTTGTTTTATTGTTCTATTTCTTTATTGAAGTTCTGGATTGACATCGGATTACTGGTGGTTTATAAAGATTCCCTGTTCACAAGGATTTATTCTATTTTAAAGAAATAATGGAAGAAGCAAAGAGGGTATAAAAAGTAGGTTGGCTCAGGCAAGGAAAGCATTTCTACAGAAAAGAAATCTGTTCACACGAAATATAGATATTTACGTATTAGAAAGTCATTTTTGATAGCCTTTATCTGGAGCGTGGCGCTCTATGGAAGTGAAACCTGGACTGTTGGCGCAACAGAAAAAATGATAATAGAAGCATTTGAAATGAGGTGCTACAGGAGTATGATGATCAAATGGGAAGATGTAGTAACAAATGAACAGGTATTAAGACGAATAGGAGAGGAGAGATGTGTCTGGCGGCTGCTAATTAAGATATGAGATAGGATGGAAGGACACATACAAGACACCCAGGTTTAGCAAACTTAGTTATGGAAAGAAGGGTCGAGGACAAGAACTGTAGGGTTAGACCAAGGTTAGAATATGTTAAGGGAACCAGGAAGTGAAAATCCATCAACATATATATATATTTTTATTGTATTAAGTTATACCCCAGTCCTCCCTGTATGTTTGCCGCGTACTGGTAGGAAGGAGGGAACATATTCTAAACGATGACATTTATGCCACACTCCTTTCTGTCTGTTGTTCATTCACGTGTGTTTATCACGGTCGCAGTGGACTTTCTTTGACTTTGAGCCAAAAGTACTCCAGAAGCCTGTGGTAACTGGATGGGGAGCGCCCACGTAAAATAAACGGTGGCTGGTACGCGTGGACGTTGACGGGGTGGAAGGAGTACCTTTGGTTGTCGGGCTGTTTTGTCGTATGTTATGTAAAAAAAAAGGCATCACTGGTATGTGTAATTTGAAAAAACAATGCATGCATTATTCTAATAATTTGCACACGTCTGTAATCCTGTAATCTACTACCTTAGGAGCCTCAAGAAGATGACGGTACCAGAAAACTAAAAAGATGTGCACTGTATCAGACGTGTGCGATCTGTAAGAGTTGTACGTGGAAACCATGGCAAACTTGCCTAGACTGTCTGGAAAATGCCTGAACCAGACTATGAGATTCTGACAATTGACCAGCTGAGGGTGCGGGAGGCTGAGAAAAGTGCCCTAAAAATCACAAAAGAGGCTAGAATTCAAAAGAGGGCGGTAGGATACAAAAATCCGCAATGATGATAGCTATGGACCTAGCGAGTTTTAGCTATTAATGTATGTTGAACAGATCGTATCACAAACTTTAAATGCATTTTTCCGAAAGTATGAAATTTTCAAATTTAGGTGCAAGTTTCTCTGAAACTAGTACGCCTATGGCAATAAAATTTGGTACACGGATTAATGATAGTATTTTCATTAATGTTTACTAGAATTATGGTAATCAAACTAAAAATGGGAGAAATATTTAACAATTTCCACAAAAAAAGGGCATTATTTTAGGTCACATGTTATTCTATGCACTTTTGCTGTTCTAACAATGCTACTGTCATAAAAGTAATACATTTTGAAGAAATCATAACAACGTATACTTATATTAAGTTTGGTTCAATTTGAACAATCAGTTCTTGAGAAATGTGTACCAACGTTAGTATGGTTAAGTATAGGAAATACGCTCACTTCCTGGTCCCCTTAAACAGATGTAGGGTGTGCTAGCTATGTAGAGATGAAACGATAAGAACAGGAGACATGATGAGCTGCATCAACCCAGTCAAACGACTGAAAACTCAAACAACAGAAAAATTAATAAATAGACTAAATTTTATTTTAGCAAAGGTAAGTACGGTACTTCAACTTATGTTACAGAGTCGCTACTAAGGAGAATATAATATCAATTGTTTTTTGTACACGAGTACCGGTATACGAAAGAACGAAAGGCGCTGTCAAATACAGTATTATATTTGAGTTGTAATGTCTTCTGTACAGGTAGGTGTTTATGTTGCCTTGTATTGGTTCTTGGATAGTTTCAGTCTCTATTACATTTAAATTGAGATAAGTAAGGATTATTAATGATGTTATTAAAAACTTTAAATATAAATAACAGACTGTCTTCGTGACTCTAAGGTCTCACTAAAAAATTTACCAGTATTATACTTGATATATTTAGGGTGCACTTTTGTATTCCAAGTTTCTAAGAAATGTATTTTGCATCATTTCGAATCACTTCAATTTTGTATCGCTAACAACTCGACAGGTTCAAACTGAACAAAAAACCACAGTTCTATCGTTTCACGTAGGCAACTCAATGTTGAAAACCGAAGAAATTCACGTCTAACGGAGCCTCCGTGACTTAGGTGTGGTATCGCACCCGCTCGCTGTTCTGAAAATCCCAGGTTCAAGGCTATTCAACAGCGAAAAATTTTACTTCCTTTTAATTATCTTATTATATCCTCCCTACCTCGTACAGCAAAACTTCAACTTAGTTTTCTTCACATGCTATGCTATGCTATGCTGAAATATGAAAGGGTAAGCCTCCGTGGCTTAGGCGGCAGCACTCCGCCCTCTCACCGCTGGGTCCGTGGTTCAAATCCCGGTCATTCTGTGTGAGATCTGTACTGTACAAAACGGAGGCAGACAGGTTTTTCTCCGGGTACTCCGGTTTTCCCTATCAACATTTCATTCCAGCAACACTCTTCACTATCATTTCATTTCATCTGTCATTCATTTAATCTTTGCCCCAGAGGAGTGCGACAGGCTTCGGCAGCCGGCACAGTTCATATTCTCGCCTCTAGATGGGGGCTTCATTCATTCCAGGCTGTGGATATTCATATTGTTTAAACGGCAGGAGAAAGAGAAGCTCGGGGCAGCTAACACTTATAGTTATACGGTTCCCTCTAGTAACAAGAAGGCAATAAAATCTGATGGCATGAATATGGAAAATTAGCTACAAATGACTTCTGAAGCAGTAGTTTGCATAGTGATACAGAATTCACTTAGTGGCTGCAGCAGTCAGATTGTTTGTGGTAGTAACAGGGTGAGCCAAACAGCCTGGCAAAATATCTTGGCAAGGAGACATTCTCAATAGATTAGACGTGGTGTAACTTTTAACTAAGGTTCGGCTTAAAGAAACCATATGTCACATCAGCACCATCAATCGCCTGATGTTGCCACTCCAGGCCTATTCCCCCACTGTGTAACTACAACATATTTTCAATGGAATAACTGTTTCTATGTGCAAATAGATGGATAAGCTATGGGTAGTCCTATAAGTCCGCTCTACAGAACGCTACAGAAAAAAAAGGCAACGACTCGGTTCCGTTTCGTAGTCGATAAATCCCTGATAATACATACACGGAAAAGTAGCTCTGACAGAATTCCCCAGTCTTCTAAACATAATCCACCACAATACTCAATAGGGATAACCCGAACTAGCACCAACAGATAGCGCACAGGTTCTATGTGGGATCATTTGTCTCTTTAGTTCAAATAACATTTGCAAATAACACACAATAGGCTGTTACACACGCTTCAGAATGAACATTTATTGTATTATCAACTTTTTATCCTTCAAATTCGATGCGTATAGACTGCCAAGAGAAGGCAAATAAATGGAGTCCCTCATAGAACAGCCATGACATCTGTCGGAAAAGTTTCGTATTAGATATCCCTATTCACCATGAAACTAGAATCGAACCTTTGCTTTCCATGTCATAACGTGTTGGTAATCAGGAACCAAGACCACAGCCTGTCACACGAGGTCCTTTGGAAGCCTACCCTGATAGACATATTAACACAACGATCCAACCACCACCCCAGTCTCAACAGAGGAGTTATCAAAACGACCATATACAAAGCTAAAAGCTTATCGCAAGAATACAACCCACTATTATACTGACTATGTGGCCCAGCAGTACCGTTCTTGCCTGCTGTGCTCAAGATTGCGTGATTGAATCCAGACGCGGGTACGGTAGTTTGCATTTGAGGGTGCGGAAATGCAAGGGAGACATGTCAGTAGATTTACTGGCACATTAAAGATCCCCTTCGGGGCAAAATTCCAGCACCCCGGCATCTCTAAAAGATGCAGTAGTTAAAAGGAACGTAAAACAAAAATCATTATTAATAAAATAACCTACAGTGGGAAATAGAAGTCGTTTATTTTAGGAGCTGCAACATCGCGGTCATATAACCCCGTGTATTTGTGTGTGTGGAATTTGTATGATAACCTGTGCTATTGTGAAGGCTGCATTACTGTGTGTATTTGTAAATATTGGGGATGAGAATGGTACGGAGGTGGCCGTAGCCATAAGTCAGGAACCATCCCAGCATTTGCCTGGAGTAGAAGTGGGGAATCCACCGAAAACCACTTCCAGGAAGGCTGAGTGTACACCCTTGCAGCCCTCACACAAATACAAACCTAACCTGGGTTTACGCCCCACACTCCCTTGCATGTAGCATCTAGACATTGGAGGAGTAAACTATATCATTTACAGATCTATTTGGAATCATTACAGAAGGTATTTATGGCTAATTTCAGTACGTTACTTAAGAAAATGTCATCGTCGGTTCCTATCTCCTTCACTGTTAGGCTACCTATAAAACAGTCACTTACTGCAAGAATAATACCCGCTTTCATACAGAAATGCACTGTATTTGTTAAACAATTACTAAGTTACAGTATGCATATCTCAATACTATACAGAGACCTGCATGTTGTGCTTTAAGTCTCAAGGAGGACATTTTAAATATATTGGTACAGATGGGGTTAAGTTAATTACCGTACCTGGATGTCTTCGTCTCCCAGGGCCTTAGGCCTAATATTCCCAGCAGGTCAGAATTTACTTCACCTCAAGAAACAGAGGTTCTACAGTACTATGCTTCAACTCATTTCCAATGTGAATGTTGTATCTGGAAATAGGAAAAAAGAAGTTGAGAAATTATACGTAAACTGAACAATCAATAGGCCTACGTGTTATAAATATCTGAAATCAAGGCATTGCTCAAGAAATTCTTGTATGTGCACCATATAATGCAACAATAAAAAATGTGGTTCCCTGTAAATCAAGTTTTCCTTTCATAAACTGAATGCTACCTGAGAATTTTTTATCATGAAGCAGACTATTCCTACAAAACCTCTCAGCGATATAATTGTCTTTCCATAACACTCAATGGTTTGTTAATTATTGTTTTCATGCCCTGCAAGTAAACATGTATAACAGTATATGTAATTTATTTCAGAGGAGGGCATGTGTTAAGTATTCCATTGGTAAAATTACATTAAACTCGTGTAGCCAATTGAACTGGTGCTAGTCTTTGAAACTGACATCACTTGGGTGATTTAGGATTCAGTAGAGCTACTGAAACGACGAACATTAACCTCCTTTTACATACCGTAACGGGGAAACACTTGACTGAATAATGAAAGTTATTTTCAACAACATCAGGGCATGTTTCAAGTAAACTTTCAAAGCACATGTGATGCTATGATACAACATACCAACACAACATTGGGCCTAGGCCAACATCATTAACTTACTGATTAATTTCACATACTCATTACACACTGTTTCTCCCAGTACGACAAGACAAACTTACCTAGGCCTATTATCTCCGTCATCCGAGGAACAGAATCACCACAATCATGGAACTGGAAATAAAATGTTGGACAATATCAATCTCATTATCTTACGGTGTTAACACCGATATTGAAGCATAACATCTACTGTATCAGGATTAAAATGAAGCGTACCTGTTATATACTGAACCCTTGCGAGAAGCTTTTTATGAGACTCTATTTCGGGGTAGTGTACGGTTCATAACGAAGTTGCTACGGTAAATTATGCTTCTACAGAGGTGCAAGGTAACATAGCCTAAATATATGGCAGAAATGAACAGGAGAGAAGCCAAAATAAACAAAAACAAATGTAATTCCACATTTATCAAACAATAAAACAACAAAACTTGAGGGAACACCCTCTTAACTTTACACCCAAAAATGACATAGTGATCACAAATCAAATATCTCACCCGAGATGTCAAAAAAATAACAGGACCAGAAATATGGCCTGATTAACTTCAATACGTGTGTGCGTGATGTGACAAAGCATGCGATATGGAAGAGTACTTGATACGTGATTTGTTGCCATCCTGCGAATGCCGTCAGGCTACAAATCTGTATCAGCGATGGGAACTAAACACTACAACTATGAATACATTACCGACACTCGCTTACTTTAAAAATTTACACACAAAGATTTCCGCCGAAATCTGGACCAATGTGTCCACAGCACCACAAATTGCCTCAACACAGGACTTCACAAAATAAACACAAGAATGAGTAACGTGACCACGATACACAAAAAACAACGAATGACTGCATGTCATTTTAACGTGAAAATGCACAACCAGGTACCAACACGAATTTAATACTTCACAAAAAATGGAACACAGATGCTCAACAGCATACAATTAAATACAAGAAAACATTTCACTTGAACGTGACACATGATAATACCGCACAGGCGTGGCGAACTTAGCCCTGAATATTATATCACACTTTAAATGAACAAGCAAGCTATATTTCCAAACTGGCTCAATGCCAAGGCCGTTCCCCTTCACTAATTAGTGTCTAGAAATACCTAAGATCAGCGCTCAGAGTGGACCCTCGCTATCACATGTCAAAATCACCATCGTGTGAACCACATCCCGGGCCAGCGTAAGCTCGGCTCCCGAGATCAACGAAGTACAGCTGTCACCCCAGCTAACATGTATGTGTGTCACCAAATAATAATCTCATTAATTCCCTTTGGAATTACAAGATCCACATTGGACTGGTTGAGGTCTCCGCAGAGCTTCACTCACCATCCGTAATAATTGCAGCCGGCAGAGACTTGGCTCCACGCCAATCTCCTGCGCATATAATGCAACACATTCCACATAATCGACACACAGACACACAAATATCACACGTTAGGGCTTGACAAAATCACCTGAAATAAAATACACAAATATTTTCCACACACCAACGCGCATCTGATCTCAGTATTCTGACCGAAGAATACACCAATCTAATTATCAAAAATGCGAATTAAATTAAATAAAAGAACGGACGGTTCTTTCCAACATCATGTCGCAACAAGGCAACTCAAATTAAAAACTTGTTCATTCAAAATAGAGCACTGCAATCACTTGTTCTCCCCCTTGCTATTTTGTATCGTTAATTAACACAGCACCACTTATCACCTTAGCCGCTATCCATGTGTACGCCAAATCAAATATGCATGTACACGAGTACACGGATTACAAAATACACAAACTATAAAATTAACAAATGGTCACGCGTCCTCACGCATTTAATAATTGAGTGTCGGGACACTAAGTTAAAATCTAAAAAAATGAAAAAGAATAAAAATCACAAGAAAAATATATACAAGGTTCCCATGACAAAATATCTACAATCCTACATAATGAATAAATCAAAATTTGTTCTCAACACATATCAGATTGTCACATCAGCGGACATCACTTTCCATGGCCCACCGTGGTAATTACACAGCCATGGTAATCGTCTGTGAAGATCGCTCGGTCATCATCCCAGCGGTTGACCAACTGTTCGTCATCTTGACGTCTTCTTATATGATGAAATAAAAGTTCAAATTGGTTTATTTCTACTATAAATGCAATTGAGCTCCACATTCACTCTATGTTCTAGGCAATTAATAATCTTCGACACTTTCCCTAATTAAGCACGTGGCTAATTTCACACGCAAATACATATTAAAATAATCCACTGTTAATGTTACTTTCGGCTTTCAACAGAGTCGTCAAAATATTAGTCATCTCACTAGAGATCGAAGTCAAAGTCTTTAAAACAGAATGACGTGTAAGTAGCACAATCTACCTCAATAAAAGAACGTGTAACCTCACACGGTTACCTCAGAAAATTGAACAAGTTCGTTAGCACAGACATCTAATTTATACAGATCTGGTCCATGTCACTATGGTGGGGACTATAAATTTACAATAAATCGAAGGAGTTGTCGTACAAGCTTGCGAGTGGTATCAAAGATCATCATGTTTCATTTAGGTTTCATCGCTGCCTCGCGAAATCAAATCCCATCGTGAATTAATCAAATATAGCACTCCCACGCTTTCTCACGGCACGCGTCTTTCGCGCCAAAAGGAGCTTGGTTCCGTATGATTCGTGGATTCATACTCAAAACCGTTGTAGAGAACACGTAGCTCCTCCCTTCTTCTCGTCATAATAGTATCTCTTTCTCTATTCTCCGTTCAATGCGCTCTCTGTCTTGCTTGGCGAACAAATGTTTGTGACTCATACAGGACGCTCAACTCTCCGTTCAGCGACCTCTCTTCCAGGAAATATTTAAATATATCTCGCTTCTCAACTTGGCCAACTTCTTGCAACATCAAGGTGCTCACCTCCTTCAACTGACTGCGGACATAATGCAGTATATAAAATAAAATATGAACAATTATTCTATGATAGTATGAATAAGGGTTCAATAAGAATATCTAACATTGGAATTAGAGCTGATTTATTATCCAGGCTCTTCACACATAGCTTCAACAGACAACAATTCTTCACTCGTTCGTGAACCAAAACAAACAAGGCGGCATGGGACGAAGCATTCCAACCTCAATATGTCATTCAATGAATATCAGCACATTCACTAGATATACATTCCTCTCACATGTTGTTACCATTATGCTTTACCAGAAAACAATAGTTTCCATGTACTACTATCGTCGATTATTTTAAAATGCGTGTATTTGTAAGGGAGTAGTCCGAGGTTTCTGTTCGCGTGACGACATGTTGGATTATGAAAATCTCCTGTTGTCGGCTAACAGAAGTCGCTCGGGGAGTTATTACTTTGCCAGACGGTTAGGACCCATATCAACAAGAGTTCGCCAGGCCATGACATCAACAAGAGATGATGCAACGGTTTTTAGGGGATACCAGGAGATTTGCCCAACCAGAGTTTGCATGACGTATGAAAGGAGATGGCGCAACTGGCCCTTCTCTTATACTGTAATTGAACGGTATACAATAATGTATCAAACGTTTTGATGATAGAAAGATATTCACGAACGGTAATATTCCATGGTCTTCTTTTTACTGCCGGATGGGAGGCGTGGTAGTCATCTTGTCTATATCATTGAAATTGAATAAACGTTGCTATTCATTTATCACTGTCTTGTCTTCATAGAAAGTATTGATATGAGCCGCTAGTCGGTGGCGAGGGTATTCCGCAGATCTCTTCTAAAAACGTATTAATTTCTGCTCCACCCATTAAAACAATAACTAAGTAATACTTTCACTGCAAGATTCTTTGATCTAATTAGACCCATGTCACTGCTCATGTGCACATAAGTTACTTACAACGAAGGTCGCAGGTGCTCACTGGAGATACCCGTTTCGTGCAACTGATTTCGTGAAACGTGAAACTAAAGTTGCTTGCAACATAGGATTAACATAGGACTGTGCATGAAACTGCTTTTTCGAGTTTCACAAACCCCGGTTTCACGAAACCAATGCAACTACAGTTTCATGAAACTCAGTGTGCACAGCCCTACGTATTTTAATATTATTCTATGGCCAATGCCTCCCGTCTTTTACACAAATATATGAACTTGCTATTGAAGGATGAAGTGCAAACTTTGGAATCAAAAACGTGGCCTGCTGCTGGTTGGTCATCACGAACCTAGGTGTTTACAAAACATGTAAATTGTACCTTGTAATAACAGCAGGGGCGTATATAGAGTTTTATTTTGCGGGGTGCCCAACCGGGAGGTAGGGGGCATGGTTTAGGCCCCAACGAATAGGGGATCTGGAGTTCTCGCCGGGAAACTTTTATATAATTTGGTGCAAAATGATGAGTTTTAAGGCTATCTTGCATCACATTTTCAATCAATTTGTTATTGTGTTTTATGTTTGGTTAATGCCAAACGCAACTAAGATCATTTGATGTTACGTTTTATTAATGCAATCATCTTGCTTACTTGATAGTGTTTACATATAAAGTCAAGGTTTCTTGAAGCATTACCAAATCGGTTTCTAACTTCATCGTCAGTGATGTACGCCTCTGTACCAATACTGGACCGTTGAGTCTGTTTTCAGAAGTAGAATTTCTAAAGTATGTTATCAACCAACTCAAACTCCTTTCGGCAGTACCAGTTGCTGCAGAGAGAGGAAAATTTGACAAACGTTTGATAAGGGTATACAAGTTAGGGAGAAAACTTTTGTCTCACGCTTCAAGTGCACTTGTTGCTGTTCTTGGTAGGTTCATAAGAGCGAAGGCACTGGAGAGTAATAAGTGGTTATGCTGTTACACATAAGATCAGAGCTAACTGATTGTCCTACTGTTTACATCTCTCTACCGTCGCCTTGCTTTGCAACGTTGCCATACGTCGCGTAGTAACAATAGTACATGATAAGTAGACTATATTAGTTTTAATGTTTTAATTCATAAACAAATATTATATGTGACAAAAATTTCGGGGGCGGTCCGGGGCACCGGGCACCCCCTTATATACGCCCCTGAATAACAGGGGATTGGGGAATCGGGCAACCTCATTGCTCACGTGATCCGCAAGGTCAGTTATTTAAGTTAGTATTATGTTATATATTTATTATGTGGGTGTCCTTGTCCTTTCTATTGATTTTCGTCAGCTGAATCGGACGCTCTTTCTTTGGGCTGGCAATTAGGGGATGCTGTTTGGATGCGATAGTGGTTTACATTGCGATCACATGCACATAACACGAAGGCTACTGGTGGTTGTTGTTTTAAAGGGCGGAACAACGAGGTTATCTGCCCCTGAAGGCTAAAGGCATGATTACCTAATTTTAATTGTATTTAGTTACCGTTCGGGTTCATTATTCCTTGGAGGCATGGTCCTCGTAAGGAAGGCGGGGCCATGAAATCCAACAAGAAAAAAATTATGGCCCCACCATCCTAGGCCTAACTGATGGAAAACCGTTGCTTCTGTGTGCATGTTCCAATGCAAGTGGTTTCTTGAAACCGATTTCATGATACCAGTTGCATGAAACAGGTTTCTCCAGTGTGCGGGTATCTTCAACATGTAAATAGGCTATCTATAGCTGGCGTAGTTCTGTAAACCTATTCAGTATAATGTATCGTGTTCGAAAACAAACGGAACATTTAACTGCGTCCTTTATAAGAACATTGATATAAAACATCGCATTTCTGCTGCTCATGAAATGCTCTCGACTTATACGTACAAGCACTACATTGCCTACGTCAGAGAAGGATTTGGTTTAGGCTACGTGCCATGGCCTGTCTTTCTCGTTGGCCGTGGTTGAAACCAACATCTCGATCAGCTGACTGAAAGGAACTGCGGTAGTTTGGAACACTGAAACACTACACGTGATGATAGAATTGGGCTATTTAAAGTGAGTTCTATTCATTACCGTACTAAGCCAGAATGGTGTATTACTGTGTCGCGTATGGATGTGTGGGGGTATTGTGAATGGAAAAATGTAAATATGTTAGAGGGCGTAGGACGGAAAGAATTAAGAGTTATAATTTCTTTGTATCTTGTATTCTTTGAACATAGAGTCTATGAATGGAAATGTATAATAATAAAGTGTAGTTTTATGTTTTCTTACCGTCATTGCTCCGTATCAGTGTATATCAACTAGCACGGTATAGATGTAAGGATCGGGCATTTCTTTCCATACGTAAGTTAATTCATTGCAAAATAACCCTCAAATTCTTGACTTAATTACTTGCATTTCTTTAGCCTACGTTTCCTCTTAACTCCGAAACATGAAAGAAAAATAATTAAACATGGAAATGCTGGCATTTATTATAAATTATTATAATGTATGTTGAATTTTGAAATAAAAATTGTTCATAATGAAGCTACTATTACAAGGGTTATTGCACAGAAATTTCGAAATTCTCCGGTTATTAGTTTTGTCGTGACGTATGTACCTTTAACCCTCAAAGTATACACTTTGAAGCCATGCCCCGAACAAACGAACAGTCTATATTTTACAAAAGTGGCATATAACAAGCCCCGAAGACCTATATACTAGATTAAGAAGAAAAATAAAAATAAAAAAATATTTTATTTTTCGGTAGCACAGCCTTAATCTAGTTGATCCATATCGTATTCTTTATTTAGGCTAGTAATTTACTGGTGGAAGCTACAAAACATCTAATAAAATGAGTTCCGTATTATAAACTAGTAAAACACTCCCTTTTAAAATAGATTAATATATGTGCCAAAAATATTTTAAAATACCAGTGTATCAACAATTTGCCGTCCTTGAAAGGGTTTTCCGTGGTTTCTCATTATCAACTCCTGGCAAATGCCGGGACAGTACCTTCTGACAGGCCACGGCCGCTTCCTTCCACATCCTTGCCCAGTTTCATTCACCATCATTCATTTCATCTCTCATTAACTCCTATCGTGAGGTTGGCGTCAGGAAGGGAATCCGGCCATAAAAACCTTCCGCCACAAATACGTCCATCGCATCTCATCCCCGACCCCGTAGGAAAACAGGAATAATAAGGGGTAGACATACAATACCGGCGTATCAACAATTTCATGTGAGGTTTCTTCTATGTCAGATATGCGACTACTGTAAGGCTCGTTAAGTCTTTTTCATGTGTAACATCTTTCCACTCGGTAGCTGGACATTTTTGTGAGAGTGATTTTGGAAAAGGGACGGAAGTGGATGGGACGGAAGTGCATGGGATGGAAACAATGAGCGCGCGTGATGGCGGAGATCGGTACAACGACGTACTGTAGGCCATGTGGCTATGGGGAATGTATATCGCATACAGTTTAGTTCAAGGTTTGGAGACCCCATTTAAGATATTCCTACAGTAAATCATCTTCAAGTTGTCGTCTTTTGGTGCGAAAATATTCATTTTATCATATTTGCTGAAAACAATTACGATTTATTAAATCTTCATACTTTTGCTGTATTCTTATTTAATGTAAACACTCGATGTACTGTCGGCCATGTGGCTATGTGGAATCTATATCGCATCAACAAACACTCCAAGCAACGAAGGAATTCAGTATATTAACGCCGACTACTAACAATAATTGAAACTTCGTTTGTCTAAACATATCACTGGGAGAAATACATTTAATATACCTTCAACACACCTAATTTTTAACCGCGCCTATACTAGGCAGTGCGCTGATCGGCAAAACGAGGCCATTTTCAATAACATCGCTGGCATGGGTCCACTAACTGGCCGGTACAGAGCGCAGTTCGCATCAAGTAGGCAGTGGATTGCTTCCGCCACGGCAAATAACAATTACGATTCATTACGGTCAGGATTTAGCACTGGCGTTTTACAAGTAGTTATTTCAATGACCAACAGAGTTCACTGTCAACAAGGGATATGCGCTCCCGGGATACACATAGTAGGATAACATGGCACATGTTACACATCATATGCGACTACCGTAAGGCTCGTCGAATTTTTGATGTGTAACATCTTTCCGCTCGGTTGCTGGATAGTTTTGTGGGAGTGATTTTGAAAATTGGGGACGGAAGTGGATCGGAACGATCGAGCTGGCAGTGGTGGATCCAACGGAAGTATGAACTGCCCGCTCGATCGATCAAACGGAAGTGTACTAGCTGGCAGTGGTGGACAACGAAAGTATGCACTGCCCGCTCGATCGATCAAACGGAAGTGTACTAGCTGGCAGTGGTGGACAACAGAAGTGTGCACTGCCGACTCGATCAATTGGACGGAAGTGTATTAGCTCGCAGTGATGGAAAACAGAAGTATGCACTAACCGCTCGATCGATCGATCGATTCAGCTACCAGATTATCATTTTAAACGATATTTATCATATCAATATGACTCATTTTAACAGAATCCATCTGAAATTACGTGTTGGTCTGTGATTGAAGAGGACCTGTTTATAAGGAATGTAAGGTTATGAGCGGTGTCGCGTCTATTAATCTAGTTGATCCAGCTGGTGCTGGTGGAAGCTACAAATCATCTAATAAAATGATTTCCGTACTATAAACTACAATATCTGTAAAACACTCTCTTTTACAATAACAATTGAAAATTTGTGTATTGGAAACAAGGCAGTGTGTGCTCTGTAGCGCGAGAATATTATGGTAATACAGTAGGCAGTGCATTTAGCAGGCACTGGTTTGACGAGCACAGTGGCAAATGTTTCACCGACTTTCTTTTGTCATTGAGCAGTTTATGAAGCTTCACGTTCAAGGTTGAACATCACATGGGGTATGACAAAGACGACAAATGACATTTAAGTAAGCAGAATTATTGTCAAGCTGTGGTTGAGTAGGCTTGTCAAATATTAAATGCATAACAGAATGTTGTTATATGAGTGGAATAAAAGCTGAGACTAGGTCATTTCATGATTGTAGGAAGGCAAGTTTTGATTGTTTACGACGAATTGTATGAGAGTCTTGGGAATAATGAATGATATACGTAGTTACTGAGGAGTGTGCTCACAGTATTTGAGAGTACAGTCGACGTTGTGTGTCACTTTGTTATTATGAATTATTAAGGAAGGAAGGAAGCTTGTCGTTTTGCGTGACCGTTAATCTCACAATCATGATCCACGGTACCTCCCTTTTACGTGGAATGCGAACCACAAGACATGGCATTTCAATTCGAAAATCTCACATGTATTGACCGGGAATCAAACACGGTCTACCTTGGTGAGAGACTAACAGCTTGACCGCTGCGCTACAAGTGTGACAGTAGCATACCTCCAATTCAATCTATACATTCATCATAGCACCAGTCTGAAAATGGAGCGTAAATTAACATTTTAAGAATGTCCAAGCTGTGTAGTGCACCCAATCGTCATCATATGGAACATATGTTCGTATCCCAGCAAACTCACGGTCTTTCGAGGTATGGGGCGTTCAACCCACTATACGACCACATATTCAGGATTTGAGTCTGTCAGGTGACTACTCTACTTGAAAGAAACAACATATTCCTAAGTATGACATTTAATGATAGTAAATCATGGCAATACAATATACAACACAAAAACATACTTAACATTTACTTCCCACAACAAAAATCAAAATTATCTGTGAGTCTCTTTTCCTCAAAATTAGTGCTTCACCGCACTCAAGTCTATCCAAAACATCCTATTATTGATACTCTTTGACGATTGCGAGTGTCCATAGTGTTCTTCACGTGGCAAAATTTAACACAAACTGGAATATCACAACATAATAAACACAAATTACGTTTAAATGACACTAAATCTGCAATTATTAAACATTTATCCGTTTTACACTGGACATTTACTTTAAATAACATTAATTAATTAAAACTCAGCAAATCTTCTAGGTTTGTGCCGTGTCTTGTGTGGGGTTTCGCCTAGGACACCAAGCTAGGCTCATCGGCGGGCTCTTGGTGTCCCTGCCCGGACCCCCACAGGAGTATCGAACTGCGCGATACCTCCCTTTATATAGAGTGCAACTGCACTCCTTGACTGCGAGAACCAAAAGCTCAAGCAGCCATAACCTCCCTATGAAGGCTTCCAAAAAGATGGTTTATTGGCTTTCACGGCCGGTGAATTAAAACTCAGCAAATCTTCTAGGTTTGTGCCGTGTCTTGTGTGGGGTTTCGCCTAGGACACCAAGCTAGGCTCATCGGCGGGCTCTTGGTGTCCCTGCCCAGACCCCCACAGGAGTATCGAACTGCGCGATACCTCCCTTTATATAGAGTGCAACTGCACTCCTTGACTGCGAGAACCAAAAGCTCAAGCAGCCATAACCTCCCTATGAAGGCTTCCAAAAAGATGGTTTATTGGCTTTCACGGCCGGTGAATTAAAACTCAGCAAATCTTCTAGGTTTGTGCCGTGTCTTGTGTGGGGTTTCGCCTAGGACACCAAGCTAGGCTCATCGGCGGGCTCTTGGTGTCCCTGCCCGGACCCCCACAGGAGTATCGAACTGCGCGATACCTCCCTTTATATAGAGTGCAACTGCACTCCTTGACTGCGAGAACCAAAAGCTCAAGCAGCCATAACCTCCCTATGAAGGCTTCCAAAATGATGGTTTATTGGCTTTCACGGCCGGTGAATTAAAACTCAGCAAATCTTCTAGGTTTGTGCCGTGTCTTGTGTGGGGTTTCGCCTAGGACACCAAGCTAGGCTCATCGGCGGGCTCTTGGTGTCCCTGCCCGGACCCCCACAGGAGTATCGAACTGCGCGATACCTCCCTTTATATAGAGTGCAACTGCACTCCTTGACTGCGAGAACCAAAAGCTCAAGCAGCCATAACCTCCCTATGAAGGCTTCCAAAAAGATGGTTTATTGGCTTTCACGGCCGGTGAATTAAAACTCAGCAAATCTTCTAGGTTTGTGCCGTGTCTTGTGTGGGGTTTCGCCTAGGACACCAAGCTAGGCTCATCGGCGGGCTCTTGGTGTCCCTGCCCGGACCCCCACAGGAGTATCGAACTGCGCGATACCTCCCTTTATATAGAGTGCAACTGCACTCCTTGACTGCGAGAACCAAAAGCTCAAGCAGCCATAACCTCCCTATGAAGGCTTCCAAAAAGATGGTTTATTGGCTTTCACGGCCGGTGAATTAAAACTCAGCAAATCTTCTAGGTTTGTGCCGTGTCTTGTGTGGGGTTTCGCCTAGGACACCAAGCTAGGCTCATCGGCGGGCTCTTGGTGTCCCTGCCCGGACCCCCACAGGAGTATCGAACTGCGCGATACCTCCCTTTATATAGAGTGCAACTGCACTCCTTGACTGCGAGAACCAAAAGCTCAAGCAGCCATAACCTCCCTATGAAGGCTTCCAAAAATATGGTTTATTGGCTTTCACGGCCGGTGAATTAAAACTCAGCAAATCTTCTAGGTTTGTGCCGTGTCTTGTGTGGGGTTTCGCCTAGGACACCAAGCTAGGCTCATCGGCGGGCTCTTGGTGTCCCTGCCCGGACCCCCACAGGAGTATCGAACTGCGCGATACCTCCCTTTATATAGAGTGCAACTGCACTCCTTGACTGCGAGAACCAAAAGCTCAAGCAGCCATAACCTCCCTATGAAGGCTTCCAAAAAGATGGTTTATTGGCTTTCACGGCCGGTGAATTAAAACTCAGCAAATCTTCTAGGTTTGTGCCGTGTCTTGTGTGGGGTTTCGCCTAGGACACCAAGCTAGGCTCATCGGCGGGCTCTTGGTGTCCCTGCCCGGACCCCCACAGGAGTATCGAACTGCGCGATACCTCCCTTTATATAGAGTGCAACTGCACTCCTTGACTGCGAGAACCAAAAGCTCAAGCAGCCATAACCTCCCTATGAAGGCTTCCAAAAAGATGGTTTATTGGCTTTCACGGCCGGTGAATTAAAACTCAGCAAATCTTCTAGGTTTGTGCCGTGTCTTGTGTGGGGTTTCGCCTAGGACACCAAGCTAGGCTCATCGGCGGGCTCTTGGTGTCCCTGCCCGGACCCCCACAGGAGTATCGAACTGCGCGATACCTCCCTTTATATAGAGTGCAACTGCACTCCTTGACTGCGAGAACCAAAAGCTCAAGCAGCCATAACCTCCCTATGAAGGCTTCCAAAAAGATGGTTTATTGGCTTTCACGGCCGGTGAATTAAAACTCAGCAAATCTTCTAGGTTTGTGCCGTGTCTTGTGTGGGGTTTCGCCTAGGACACCAAGCTAGGCTCATCGGCGGGCTCTTGGTGTCCCTGCCCGGACCCCCACAGGAGTATCGAACTGCGCGATACCTCCCTTTATATAGAGTGCAACTGCACTCCTTGACTGCGAGAACCAAAAGCTCAAGCAGCCATAACCTCCCTATGAAGGCTTCCAAAAAGATGGTTTATTGGCTTTCACGGCCGGTGAATTAAAACTCAGCAAATCTTCTAGGTTTGTGCCGTGTCTTGTGTGGGGTTTCGCCTAGGACACCAAGCTAGGCTCATCGGCGGGCTCTTGGTGTCCCTGCCCGGACCCCCACAGGAGTATCGAACTGCGCGATACCTCCCTTTATATAGAGTGCAACTGCACTCCTTGACTGCGAGAACCAAAAGCTCAAGCAGCCATAACCTCCCTATGAAGGCTTCCAAAAAGATGGTTTATTGGCTTTCACGGCCGGTGAATTAAAACTCAGCAAATCTTCTAGGTTTGTGCCGTGTCTTGTGTGGGGTTTCGCCTAGGACACCAAGCTAGGCTCATCGGCGGGCTCTTGGTGTCCCTGCCCGGACCCCCACAGGAGTATCGAACTGCGCGATACCTCCCTTTATATAGAGTGCAACTGCACTCCTTGACTGCGAGAACCAAAAGCTCAAGCAGCCATAACCTCCCTATGAAGGCTTCCAAAAAGATGGTTTATTGGCTTTCACGGCCGGTGAATTAAAACTCAGCAAATCTTCTAGGTTTGTGCCGTGTCTTGTGTGGGGTTTCGCCTAGGACACCAAGCTATGCTCATCGGCGGGCTCTTGGTGTCCCTGCCCGGACCCCCACAGGAGTATCGAACTGCGCGATACCTCCCTTTATATAGAGTGCAACTGCACTCCTTGACTGCGAGAACCAAAAGCTCAAGCAGCCATAACCTCCCTATGAAGGCTTCCAAAAAGATGGTTTATTGGCTTTCACGGCCGGTGAATTAAAACTCAGCAAATCTTCTAGGTTTGTGCCGTGTCTTGTGTGGGGTTTCGCCTAGGACACCAAGCTAGGCTCATCGGCGGGCTCTTGGTGTCCCTGCCCGGACCCCCACAGGAGTATCGAACTGCGCGATACCTCCCTTTATATAGAGTGCAACTGCACTCCTTGACTGCGAGAACCAAAAGCTCAAGCAGCCATAACCTCCCTATGAAGGCTTCCAAAAAGATGGTTTATTGGCTTTCACGGCCGGTGAATTAAAACTCAGCAAATCTTCTAGGTTTGTGCCGTGTCTTGTGTGGGGTTTCGCCTAGGACACCAAGCTAGGCTCATCGGCGGGCTCTTGGTGTCCCTGCCCGGACCCCCACAGGAGTATCGAACTGCGCGATACCTCCCTTTATATAGAGTGCAACTGCACTCCTTGACTGCGAGAACCAAAAGCTCAAGCAGCCATAACCTCCCTATGAAGGCTTCCAAAAAGATGGTTTATTGGCTTTCACGGCCGGTGAATTAAAACTCAGCAAATCTTCTAGGTTTGTGCCGTGTCTTGTGTGGGGTTTCGCCTAGGACACCAAGCTAGGCTCATCGGCGGGCTCTTGGTGTCCCTGCCCGGACCCCCACAGGAGTATCGAACTGCGCGATACCTCCCTTTATATAGAGTGCAACTGCACTCCTTGACTGCGAGAACCAAAAGCTCAAGCAGCCATAACCTCCCTATGAAGGCTTCCAAAAAGATGGTTTATTGGCTTTCACGGCCGGTGAATTAAAACTCAGCAAATCTTCTAGGTTTGTGCCGTGTCTTGTGTGGGGTTTCGCCTAGGACACCAAGCTAGGCTCATCGGCGGGCTCTTGGTGTCCCTGCCCGGACCCCCACAGGAGTATCGAACTGCGCGATACCTCCCTTTATATAGAGTGCAACTGCACTCCTTGACTGCGAGAACCAAAAGCTCAAGCAGCCATAACCTCCCTATGAAGGCTTCCAAAAAGATGGTTTATTGGCTTTCACGGCCGGTGAATTAAAACTCAGCAAATCTTCTAGGTTTGTGCCGTGTCTTGTGTGGGGTTTCGCCTAGGACACCAAGCTAGGCTCATCGGCGGGCTCTTGGTGTCCCTGCCCGGACCCCCACAGGAGTATCGAACTGCGCGATACCTCCCTTTATATAGAGTGCAACTGCACTCCTTGACTGCGAGAACCAAAAGCTCAAGCAGCCATAACCTCCCTATGAAGGCTTCCAAAAAGATGGTTTATTGGCTTTCACGGCCGGTGAATTAAAACTCAGCAAATCTTCTAGGTTTGTGCCGTGTCTTGTGTGGGGTTTCGCCTAGGACACCAAGCTAGGCTCATCGGCGGGCTCTTGGTGTCCCTGCCCGGACCCCCACAGGAGTATCGAACTGCGCGATACCTCCCTTTATATAGAGTGCAACTGCACTCCTTGACTGCGAGAACCAAAAGCTCAAGCAGCCATAACCTCCCTATGAAGGCTTCCAAAAAGATGGTTTATTGGCTTTCACGGCCGGTGAATTAAAACTCAGCAAATCTTCTAGGTTTGTGCCGTGTCTTGTGTGGGGTTTCGCCTAGGACACCAAGCTAGGCTCATCGGCGGGCTCTTGGTGTCCCTGCCCGGACCCCCACAGGAGTATCGAACTGCGCGATACCTCCCTTTATATAGAGTGCAACTGCACTCCTTGACTGCGAGAACCAAAAGCTCAAGCAGCCATAACCTCCCTATGAAGGCTTCCAAAAAGATGGTTTATTGGCTTTCACGGCCGGTGAATTAAAACTCAGCAAATCTTCTAGGTTTGTGCCGTGTCTTGTGTGGGGTTTCGCCTAGGACACCAAGCTAGGCTCATCGGCGGGCTCTTGGTGTCCCTGCCCGGACCCCCACAGGAGTATCGAACTGCGCGATACCTCCCTTTATATAGAGTGCAACTGCACTCCTTGACTGCGAGAACCAAAAGCTCAAGCAGCCATAACCTCCCTATGAAGGCTTCCAAAAAGATGGTTTATTGGCTTTCACGGCCGGTGAATTAAAACTCAGCAAATCTTCTAGGTTTGTGCCGTGTCTTGTGTGGGGTTTCGCCTAGGACACCAAGCTAGGCTCATCGGCGGGCTCTTGGTGTCCCTGCCCGGACCCCCACAGGAGTATCGAACTGCGCGATACCTCCCTTTATATAGAGTGCAACTGCACTCCTTGACTGCGAGAACCAAAAGCTCAAGCAGCCATAACCTCCCTATGAAGGCTTCCAAAAAGATGGTTTATTGGCTTTCACGGCCGGTGAATTAAAACTCAGCAAATCTTCTAGGTTTGTGCCGTGTCTTGTGTGGGGTTTCGCCTAGGACACCAAGCTAGGCTCATCGGCGGGCTCTTGGTGTCCCTGCCCGGACCCCCACAGGAGTATCGAACTGCGCGATACCTCCCTTTATATAGAGTGCAACTGCACTCCTTGACTGCGAGAACCAAAAGCTCAAGCAGCCATAACCTCCCTATGAAGGCTTCCAAAAAGATGGTTTATTGGCTTTCACGGCCGGTGAATTAAAACTCAGCAAATCTTCTAGGTTTGTGCCGTGTCTTGTGTGGAGTTTCGCCTAGGACACCAAGCTAGGCTCATCGGCGGGCTCTTGGTGTCCCTGCCCGGACCCCCACAGGAGTATCGAACTGCGCGATACCTCCCTTTATATAGAGTGCAACTGCACTCCTTGACTGCGAGAACCAAAAGCTCAAGCAGCCATAACCTCCCTATGAAGGCTTCCAAAAAGATGGTTTATTGGCTTTCACGGCCGGTGAATTAAAACTCAGCAAATCTTCTAGGTTTGTGCCGTGTCTTGTGTGGGGTTTCGCCTAGGACACCAAGCTAGGCTCATCGGCGGGCTCTTGGTGTCCCTGCCCGGACCCCCACAGGAGTATCGAACTGCGCGATACCTCCCTTTATATAGAGTGCAACTGCACTCCTTGACTGCGAGAACCAAAAGCTCAAGCAGCCATAACCTCCCTATGAAGGCTTCCAAAAAGATGGTTTATTGGCTTTCACGGCCGGTGAATTAAAACTCAGCAAATCTTCTAGGTTTGTGCCGTGTCTTGTGTGGGGTTTCGCCTAGGACACCAAGCTAGGCTCATCGGCGGGCTCTTGGTGTCCCTGCCCGGACCCCCACAGGAGTATCGAACTGCGCAATACCTCCCTTTATATAGAGTGCAACTGCACTCCTTGACTGCGAGAACCAAAAGCTCAAGCAGCCATAACCTCCCTATGAAGGCTTCCAAAAAGATGGTTTATTGGCTTTCACGGCCGGTGAATTAAAACTCAGCAAATCTTCTAGGTTTGTGCCGTGTCTTGTGTGGGGTTTCGCCTAGGACACCAAGCTAGGCTCATCGGCGGGCTCTTGGTGTCCCTGCCCGGACCCCCACAGGAGTATCGAACTGCGCGATACCTCCCTTTATATAGAGTGCAACTGCACTCCTTGACTGCGAGAACCAAAAGCTCAAGCAGCCATAACCTCCCTATGAAGGCTTCCAAAAAGATGGTTTATTGGCTTTCACGGCCGGTGAATTAAAACTCAGCAAATCTTCTAGGTTTGTGCCGTGTCTTGTGTGAGGTTTCGCCTAGGACACCAAGCTAGGCTCATCGGCGGGCTCTTGGTGTCCCTGCCCGGACCCCCACAGGAGTATCGAACTGCGCGATACCTCCCTTTATATAGAGTGCAACTGCACTCCTTGACTGCGAGAACCAAAAGCTCAAGCAGCCATAACCTCCCTATGAAGGCTTCCAAAAAGATGGTTTATTGGCTTTAACGGCCGGTGAATTAAAACTCAGCAAATCTTCTAGGTTTGTGCCGTGTCTTGTGTGGGGTTTCGCCTAGGACACCAAGCTAGGCTCATCGGCGGGCTCTTGGTGTCCCTGCCCGGACCCCCACAGGAGTATCGAACTGCGCGATACCTCCCTTTATATAGAGTGCAACTGCACTCCTTGACTGCGAGAACCAAAAGCTCAAGCAGCCATAACCTCCCTATGAAGGCTTCCAAAAAGATGGTTTATTGGCTTTCACGGCCGGTGAATTAAAACTCAGCAAATCTTCTAGGTTTGTGCCGTGTCTTGTGTGGGGTTTCGCCTAGGACACCAAGCTAGGCTCATCGGCGGGCTCTTGGTGTCCCTGCCCGGACCCCCACAGGAGTATCGAACTGCGCGATACCTCCCTTTATATAGAGAAGATTTCTCGCAGTCAAGGAGTGCAGTTGCACTCTATATAAAGGGAGGTATCGCGCAGTTCGATACTCCTGTGGGGGTCCGGGCAGGGACACCAAGAGCCCGCCGATGAGCCTAGCTTGGTGTCCTAGGCGAAACCCCACACAAGACACGGCACAAACCTAGAAGATTTGCTGAGTTTTAATTCACCGGCCGTGAAAGCCAATAAACCATCTTTTTGGAAGCCTTCATAGGGAGGTTATGGCTGCTTGAGCTTTTGGTTCTCGCAGTCAAGGAGTGCAGTTGCACTCTATATAAAGGGAGGTATCGCGCAGTTCGATACTCCTGTGGGGGTCCGGGCAGGGACACCAAGAGCCCGCCGATGAGCCTAGCTTGGTGTCCTAGGCGAAACCCCACACAAGACACGGCACAAACCTAGAAGATTTGCTGAGTTTTAATTCACCGGCCGTGAAAGCCAATAAACCATCTTTTTGGAAGCCTTCATAGGGAGGTTATGGCTGCTTGAGCTTTTGGTTCTCGCAGTCAAGGAGTGCAGTTGCACTCTATATAAAGGGAGGTATCGCGCAGTTCGATACTCCTGTGGGGGTCCGGGCAGGGACACCAAGAGCCCGCCGATGAGCCTAGCTTGGTGTCCTAGGCGAAACCCCACACAAGACACGGCACAAACCTAGAAGATTTGCTGAGTTTTAATTCACCGGCCGTGAAAGCCAATAAACCATCTTTTTGGAAGCCTTCATAGGGAGGTTATGGCTGCTTGAGCTTTTGGTTCTCGCAGTCAAGGAGTGCAGTTGCACTCTATATAAAGGGAGGTATCGCGCAGTTCGATACTCCTGTGGGGGTCCGGGCAGGGACACCAAGAGCCCGCCGATGAGCCTAGCTTGGTGTCCTAGGCGAAACCCCACACAAGACACGGCACAAACCTAGAAGATTTGCTGAGTTTTAATTCACCGGCCGTGAAAGCCAATAAACCATCTTTTTGGAAGCCTTCATAGGGAGGTTATGGCTGCTTGAGCTTTTGGTTCTCGCAGTCAAGGAGTGCAGTTGCACTCTATATAAAGGGAGGTATCGCGCAGTTCGATACTCCTGTGGGGGTCCGGGCAGGGACACCAAGAGCCCGCCGATGAGCCTAGCTTGGTGTCCTAGGCGAAACCCCACACAAGACACGGCACAAACCTAGAAGATTTGCTGAGTTTTAATTCACCGGCCGTGAAAGCCAATAAACCATCTTTTTGGAAGCCTTCATAGGGAGGTTATGGCTGCTTGAGCTTTTGGTTCTCGCAGTCAAGGAGTGCAGTTGCACTCTATATAAAGGGAGGTATCGCGCAGTTCGATACTCCTGTGGGGGTCCGGGCAGGGACACCAAGAGCCCGCCGATGAGCCTAGCTTGGTGTCCTAGGCGAAACCCCACACAAGACACGGCACAAACCTAGAAGATTTGCTGAGTTTTAATTCACCGGCCGTGAAAGCCAATAAACCATCTTTTTGGAAGCCTTCATAGGGAGGTTATGGCTGCTTGAGCTTTTGGTTCTCGCAGTCAAGGAGTGCAGTTGCACTCTATATAAAGGGAGGTATCGCGCAGTTCGATACTCCTGTGGGGGTCCGCGCAGGGACACCAAGAGCCCGCCGATGAGCCTAGCTTGGTGTCCTAGGCGAAACCCCACACAAGACACGGCACAAACCTAGAAGATTTGCTGAGTTTTAATTCACCGGCCGTGAAAGCCAATAAACCATCTTTTTGGAAGCCTTCATAGGGAGGTTATGGCTGCTTGAGCTTTTGGTTCTCGCAGTCAAGGAGTGCAGTTGCACTCTATATAAAGGGAGGTATCGCGCAGTTCGATACTCCTGTGGGGGTCCGGGCAGGGACACCAAGAGCCCGCCGATGAGCATAGCTTGGTGTCCTAGGCGAAACCCCACACAAGACACGGCACAAACCTAGAAGATTTGCTGAGTTTTAATTCACCGGCCGTGAAAGCCAATAAACCATCTTTTTGGAAGCCTTCATAGGGAGGTTATGGCTGCTTGAGCTTTTGGTTCTCGCAGTCAAGGAGTGCAGTTGCACTCTATATAAAGGGAGGTATCGCGCAGTTCGATACTCCTGTGGGGGTCCGGGCAGGGACACCAAGAGCCCGCCGATGAGCCTAGCTTGGTGTCCTAGGCGAAACCCCACACAAGACACGGCACAAACCTAGAAGATTTGCTGAGTTTTAATTCACCGGCCGTGAAAGCCAATAAACCATCTTTTTGGAAGCCTTCATAGGGAGGTTATGGCTGCTTGAGCTTTTGGTTCTCGCAGTCAAGGAGTGCAGTTGCACTCTATATAAAGGGAGGTATCGCGCAGTTCGATACTCCTGTGGGGGTCCGGGCAGGGACACCAAGAGCCCGCCGATGAGCCTAGCTTGGTGTCCTAGGCGAAACCCCACACAAGACACGGCACAAACCTAGAAGATTTGCTGAGTTTTAATTCACCGGCCGTGAAAGCCAATAAACCATCTTTTTGGAAGCCTTCATAGGGAGGTTATGGCTGCTTGAGCTTTTGGTTCTCGCAGTCAAGGAGTGCAGTTGCACTCTATATAAAGGGAGGTATCGCGCAGTTCGATACTCCTGTGGGGGTCCGGGCAGGGACACCAAGAGCCCGCCGATGAGCCTAGCTTGGTGTCCTAGGCGAAACCCCACACAAGACACGGCACAAACCTAGAAGATTTGCTGAGTTTTAATTCACCGGCCGTGAAAGCCAATAAACCATCTTTTTGGAAGCCTTCATAGGGAGGTTATGGCTGCTTGAGCTTTTGGTTCTCGCAGTCAAGGAGTGCAGTTGCACTCTATATAAAGGGAGGTATCGCGCAGTTCGATACTCCTGTGGGGGTCCGCGCAGGGACACCAAGAGCCCGCCGATGAGCCTAGCTTGGTGTCCTAGGCGAAACCCCACACAAGACACGGCACAAACCTAGAAGATTTGCTGAGTTTTAATTCACCGGCCGTGAAAGCCAATAAACCATCTTTTTGGAAGCCTTCATAGGGAGGTTATGGCTGCTTGAGCTTTTGGTTCTCGCAGTCAAGGAGTGCAGTTGCACTCTATATAAAGGGAGGTATCGCGCAGTTCGATACTCCTGTGGGGGTCCGGGCAGGGACACCAAGAGCCCGCCGATGAGCATAGCTTGGTGTCCTAGGCGAAACCCCACACAAGACACGGCACAAACCTAGAAGATTTGCTGAGTTTTAATTCACCGGCCGTGAAAGCCAATAAACCATCTTTTTGGAAGCCTTCATAGGGAGGTTATGGCTGCTTGAGCTTTTGGTTCTCGCAGTCAAGGAGTGCAGTTGCACTCTATATAAAGGGAGGTATCGCGCAGTTCGATACTCCTGTGGGGGTCCGGGCAGGGACACCAAGAGCCCGCCGATGAGCCTAGCTTGGTGTCCTAGGCGAAACCCCACACAAGACACGGCACAAACCTAGAAGATTTGCTGAGTTTTAATTCACCGGCCGTGAAAGCCAATAAACCATCTTTTTGGAAGCCTTCATAGGGAGGTTATGGCTGCTTGAGCTTTTGGTTCTCGCAGTCAAGGAGTGCAGTTGCACTCTATATAAAGGGAGGTATCGCGCAGTTCGATACTCCTGTGGGGGTCCGGGCAGGGACACCAAGAGCCCGCCGATGAGCCTAGCTTGGTGTCCTAGGCGAAACCCCACACAAGACACGGCACAAACCTAGAAGATTTGCTGAGTTTTAATTCACCGGCCGTGAAAGCCAATAAACCATCTTTTTGGAAGCCTTCATAGGGAGGTTATGGCTGCTTGAGCTTTTGGTTCTCGCAGTCAAGGAGTGCAGTTGCACTCTATATAAAGGGAGGTATCGCGCAGTTCGATACTCCTGTGGGGGTCCGGGCAGGGACACCAAGAGCCCGCCGATGAGCCTAGCTTGGTGTCCTAGGCGAAACCCCACACAAGACACGGCACAAACCTAGAAGATTTGCTGAGTTTTAATTCACCGGCCGTGAAAGCCAATAAACCATCTTTTTGGAAGCCTTCATAGGGAGGTTATGGCTGCTTGAGCTTTTGGTTCTCGCAGTCAAGGAGTGCAGTTGCACTCTATATAAAGGGAGGTATCGCGCAGTTCGATACTCCTGTGGGGGTCCGGGCAGGGACACCAAGAGCCCGCCGATGAGCCTAGCTTGGTGTCCTAGGCGAAACCCCACACAAGACACGGCACAAACCTAGAAGATTTGCTGAGTTTTAATTCACCGGCCGTGAAAGCCAATAAACCATCTTTTTGGAAGCCTTCATAGGGAGGTTATGGCTGCTTGAGCTTTTGGTTCTCGCAGTCAAGGAGTGCAGTTGCACTCTATATAAAGGGAGGTATCGCGCAGTTCGATACTCCTGTGGGGGTCCGGGCAGGGACACCAAGAGCCCGCCGATGAGCCTAGCTTGGTGTCCTAGGCGAAACCCCACACAAGACACGGCACAAACCTAGAAGATTTGCTGAGTTTTAATTCACCGGCCGTGAAAGCCAATAAACCATCTTTTTGGAAGCCTTCATAGGGAGGTTATGGCTGCTTGAGCTTTTGGTTCTCGCAGTCAAGGAGTGCAGTTGCACTCTATATAAAGGGAGGTATCGCGCAGTTCGATACTCCTGTGGGGGTCCGCGCAGGGACACCAAGAGCCCGCCGATGAGCCTAGCTTGGTGTCCTAGGCGAAACCCCACACAAGACACGGCACAAACCTAGAAGATTTGCTGAGTTTTAATTCACCGGCCGTGAAAGCCAATAAACCATCTTTTTGGAAGCCTTCATAGGGAGGTTATGGCTGCTTGAGCTTTTGGTTCTCGCAGTCAAGGAGTGCAGTTGCACTCTATATAAAGGGAGGTATCGCGCAGTTCGATACTCCTGTGGGGGTCCGGGCAGGGACACCAAGAGCCCGCCGATGAGCCTAGCTTGGTGTCCTAGGCGAAACCCCACACAAGACACGGCACAAACCTAGAAGATTTGCTGAGTTTTAATTCACCGGCCGTGAAAGCCAATAAACCATCTTTTTGGAAGCCTTCATAGGGAGGTTATGGCTGCTTGAGCTTTTGGTTCTCGCAGTCAAGGAGTGCAGTTGCACTCTATATAAAGGGAGGTATCGCGCAGTTCGATACTCCTGTGGGGGTCCGGGCAGGGACACCAAGAGCCCGCCGATGAGCCTAGCTTGGTGTCCTAGGCGAAACCCCACACAAGACACGGCACAAACCTAGAAGATTTGCTGAGTTTTAATTCACCGGCCGTGAAAGCCAATAAACCATCTTTTTGGAAGCCTTCATAGGGAGGTTATGGCTGCTTGAGCTTTTGGTTCTCGCAGTCAAGGAGTGCAGTTGCACTCTATATAAAGGGAGGTATCGCGCAGTTCGATACTCCTGTGGGGGTCCGGGCAGGGACACCAAGAGCCCGCCGATGAGCCTAGCTTGGTGTCCTAGGCGAAACCCCACACAAGACACGGCACAAACCTAGAAGATTTGCTGAGTTTTAATTCACCGGCCGTGAAAGCCAATAAACCATCTTTTTGGAAGCCTTCATAGGGAGGTTATGGCTGCTTGAGCTTTTGGTTCTCGCAGTCAAGGAGTGCAGTTGCACTCTATATAAAGGGAGGTATCGCGCAGTTCGATACTCCTGTGGGGGTCCGGGCAGGGACACCAAGAGCCCGCCGATGAGCCTAGCTTGGTGTCCTAGGCGAAACCCCACACAAGACACGGCACAAACCTAGAAGATTTGCTGAGTTTTAATTCACCGGCCGTGAAAGCCAATAAACCATCTTTTTGGAAGCCTTCATAGGGAGGTTATGGCTGCTTGAGCTTTTGGTTCTCGCAGTCAAGGAGTGCAGTTGCACTCTATATAAAGGGAGGTATCGCGCAGTTCGATACTCCTGTGGGGGTCCGGGCAGGGACACCAAGAGCCCGCCGATGAGCCTAGCTTGGTGTCCTAGGCGAAACCCCACACAAGACACGGCACAAACCTAGAAGATTTGCTGAGTTTTAATTCACCGGCCGTGAAAGCCAATAAACCATCTTTTTGGAAGCCTTCATAGGGAGGTTATGGCTGCTTGAGCTTTTGGTTCTCGCAGTCAAGGAGTGCAGTTGCACTCTATATAAAGGGAGGTATCGCGCAGTTCGATACTCCTGTGGGGGTCCGGGCAGGGACACCAAGAGCCCGCCGATGAGCCTAGCTTGGTGTCCTAGGCGAAACCCCACACAAGACACGGCACAAACCTAGAAGATTTGCTGAGTTTTAATTCACCGGCCGTGAAAGCCAATAAACCATCTTTTTGGAAGCCTTCATAGGGAGGTTATGGCTGCTTGAGCTTTTGGTTCTCGCAGTCAAGGAGTGCAGTTGCACTCTATATAAAGGGAGGTATCGCGCAGTTCGATACTCCTGTGGGGGTCCGGGCAGGGACACCAAGAGCCCGCCGATGAGCCTAGCTTGGTGTCCTAGGCGAAACCCCACACAAGACACGGCACAAACCTAGAAGATTTGCTGAGTTTTAATTCACCGGCCGTGAAAGCCAATAAACCATCTTTTTGGAAGCCTTCATAGGGAGGTTATGGCTGCTTGAGCTTTTGGTTCTCGCAGTCAAGGAGTGCAGTTGCACTCTATATAAAGGGAGGTATCGCGCAGTTCGATACTCCTGTGGGGGTCCGGGCAGGGACACCAAGAGCCCGCCGATGAGCCTAGCTTGGTGTCCTAGGCGAAACCCCACACAAGACACGGCACAAACCTAGAAGATTTGCTGAGTTTTAATTCACCGGCCGTGAAAGCCAATAAACCATCTTTTTGGAAGCCTTCATAGGGAGGTTATGGCTGCTTGAGCTTTTGGTTCTCGCAGTCAAGGAGTGCAGTTGCACTCTATATAAAGGGAGGTATCGCGCAGTTCGATACTCCTGTGGGGGTCCGGGCAGGGACACCAAGAGCCCGCCGATGAGCCTAGCTTGGTGTCCTAGGCGAAACCCCACACAAGACACGGCACAAACCTAGAAGATTTGCTGAGTTTTAATTCACCGGCCGTGAAAGCCAATAAACCATCTTTTTGGAAGCCTTCATAGGGAGGTTATGGCTGCTTGAGCTTTTGGTTCTCGCAGTCAAGGAGTGCAGTTGCACTCTATATAAAGGGAGGTATCGCGCAGTTCGATACTCCTGTGGGGGTCCGGGCAGGGACACCAAGAGCCCGCCGATGAGCCTAGCTTGGTGTCCTAGGCGAAACCCCACACAAGACACGGCACAAACCTAGAAGATTTGCTGAGTTTTAATTCACCGGCCGTGAAAGCCAATAAACCATCTTTTTGGAAGCCTTCATAGGGAGGTTATGGCTGCTTGAGCTTTTGGTTCTCGCAGTCAAGGAGTGCAGTTGCACTCTATATAAAGGGAGGTATCGCGCAGTTCGATACTCCTGTGGGGGTCCGCGCAGGGACACCAAGAGCCCGCCGATGAGCCTAGCTTGGTGTCCTAGGCGAAACCCCACACAAGACACGGCACAAACCTAGAAGATTTGCTGAGTTTTAATTCACCGGCCGTGAAAGCCAATAAACCATCTTTTTGGAAGCCTTCATAGGGAGGTTATGGCTGCTTGAGCTTTTGGTTCTCGCAGTCAAGGAGTGCAGTTGCACTCTATATAAAGGGAGGTATCGCGCAGTTCGATACTCCTGTGGGGGTCCGGGCAGGGACACCAAGAGCCCGCCGATGAGCATAGCTTGGTGTCCTAGGCGAAACCCCACACAAGACACGGCACAAACCTAGAAGATTTGCTGAGTTTTAATTCACCGGCCGTGAAAGCCAATAAACCATCTTTTTGGAAGCCTTCATAGGGAGGTTATGGCTGCTTGAGCTTTTGGTTCTCGCAGTCAAGGAGTGCAGTTGCACTCTATATAAAGGGAGGTATCGCGCAGTTCGATACTCCTGTGGGGGTCCGGGCAGGGACACCAAGAGCCCGCCGATGAGCCTAGCTTGGTGTCCTAGGCGAAACCCCACACAAGACACGGCACAAACCTAGAAGATTTGCTGAGTTTTAATTCACCGGCCGTGAAAGCCAATAAACCATCTTTTTGGAAGCCTTCATAGGGAGGTTATGGCTGCTTGAGCTTTTGGTTCTCGCAGTCAAGGAGTGCAGTTGCACTCTATATAAAGGGAGGTATCGCGCAGTTCGATACTCCTGTGGGGGTCCGGGCAGGGACACCAAGAGCCCGCCGATGAGCCTAGCTTGGTGTCCTAGGCGAAACCCCACACAAGACACGGCACAAACCTAGAAGATTTGCTGAGTTTTAATTCACCGGCCGTGAAAGCCAATAAACCATCTTTTTGGAAGCCTTCATAGGGAGGTTATGGCTGCTTGAGCTTTTGGTTCTCGCAGTCAAGGAGTGCAGTTGCACTCTATATAAAGGGAGGTATCGCGCAGTTCGATACTCCTGTGGGGGTCCGGGCAGGGACACCAAGAGCCCGCCGATGAGCCTAGCTTGGTGTCCTAGGCGAAACCCCACACAAGACACGGCACAAACCTAGAAGATTTGCTGAGTTTTAATTCACCGGCCGTGAAAGCCAATAAACCATCTTTTTGGAAGCCTTCATAGGGAGGTTATGGCTGCTTGAGCTTTTGGTTCTCGCAGTCAAGGAGTGCAGTTGCACTCTATATAAAGGGAGGTATCGCGCAGTTCGATACTCCTGTGGGGGTCCGCGCAGGGACACCAAGAGCCCGCCGATGAGCCTAGCTTGGTGTCCTAGGCGAAACCCCACACAAGACACGGCACAAACCTAGAAGATTTGCTGAGTTTTAATTCACCGGCCGTGAAAGCCAATAAACCATCTTTTTGGAAGCCTTCATAGGGAGGTTATGGCTGCTTGAGCTTTTGGTTCTCGCAGTCAAGGAGTGCAGTTGCACTCTATATAAAGGGAGGTATCGCGCAGTTCGATACTCCTGTGGGGGTCCGGGCAGGGACACCAAGAGCCCGCCGATGAGCATAGCTTGGTGTCCTAGGCGAAACCCCACACAAGACACGGCACAAACCTAGAAGATTTGCTGAGTTTTAATTCACCGGCCGTGAAAGCCAATAAACCATCTTTTTGGAAGCCTTCATAGGGAGGTTATGGCTGCTTGAGCTTTTGGTTCTCGCAGTCAAGGAGTGCAGTTGCACTCTATATAAAGGGAGGTATCGCGCAGTTCGATACTCCTGTGGGGGTCCGGGCAGGGACACCAAGAGCCCGCCGATGAGCCTAGCTTGGTGTCCTAGGCGAAACCCCACACAAGACACGGCACAAACCTAGAAGATTTGCTGAGTTTTAATTCACCGGCCGTGAAAGCCAATAAACCATCTTTTTGGAAGCCTTCATAGGGAGGTTATGGCTGCTTGAGCTTTTGGTTCTCGCAGTCAAGGAGTGCAGTTGCACTCTATATAAAGGGAGGTATCGCGCAGTTCGATACTCCTGTGGGGGTCCGGGCAGGGACACCAAGAGCCCGCCGATGAGCCTAGCTTGGTGTCCTAGGCGAAACCCCACACAAGACACGGCACAAACCTAGAAGATTTGCTGAGTTTTAATTCACCGGCCGTGAAAGCCAATAAACCATCTTTTTGGAAGCCTTCATAGGGAGGTTATGGCTGCTTGAGCTTTTGGTTCTCGCAGTCAAGGAGTGCAGTTGCACTCTATATAAAGGGAGGTATCGCGCAGTTCGATACTCCTGTGGGGGTCCGGGCAGGGACACCAAGAGCCCGCCGATGAGCCTAGCTTGGTGTCCTAGGCGAAACCCCACACAAGACACGGCACAAACCTAGAAGATTTGCTGAGTTTTAATTCACCGGCCGTGAAAGCCAATAAACCATCTTTTTGGAAGCCTTCATAGGGAGGTTATGGCTGCTTGAGCTTTTGGTTCTCGCAGTCAAGGAGTGCAGTTGCACTCTATATAAAGGGAGGTATCGCGCAGTTCGATACTCCTGTGGGGGTCCGGGCAGGGACACCAAGAGCCCGCCGATGAGCCTAGCTTGGTGTCCTAGGCGAAACCCCACACAAGACACGGCACAAACCTAGAAGATTTGCTGAGTTTTAATTCACCGGCCGTGAAAGCCAATAAACCATCTTTTTGGAAGCCTTCATAGGGAGGTTATGGCTGCTTGAGCTTTTGGTTCTCGCAGTCAAGGAGTGCAGTTGCACTCTATATAAAGGGAGGTATCGCGCAGTTCGATACTCCTGTGGGGGTCCGGGCAGGGACACCAAGAGCCCGCCGATGAGCCTAGCTTGGTGTCCTAGGCGAAACCCCACACAAGACACGGCACAAACCTAGAAGATTTGCTGAGTTTTAATTCACCGGCCGTGAAAGCCAATAAACCATCTTTTTGGAAGCCTTCATAGGGAGGTTATGGCTGCTTGAGCTTTTGGTTCTCGCAGTCAAGGAGTGCAGTTGCACTCTATATAAAGGGAGGTATCGCGCAGTTCGATACTCCTGTGGGGGTCCGCGCAGGGACACCAAGAGCCCGCCGATGAGCCTAGCTTGGTGTCCTAGGCGAAACCCCACACAAGACACGGCACAAACCTAGAAGATTTGCTGAGTTTTAATTCACCGGCCGTGAAAGCCAATAAACCATCTTTTTGGAAGCCTTCATAGGGAGGTTATGGCTGCTTGAGCTTTTGGTTCTCGCAGTCAAGGAGTGCAGTTGCACTCTATATAAAGGGAGGTATCGCGCAGTTCGATACTCCTGTGGGGGTCCGGGCAGGGACACCAAGAGCCCGCCGATGAGCCTAGCTTGGTGTCCTAGGCGAAACCCCACACAAGACACGGCACAAACCTAGAAGATTTGCTGAGTTTTAATTCACCGGCCGTGAAAGCCAATAAACCATCTTTTTGGAAGCCTTCATAGGGAGGTTATGGCTGCTTGAGCTTTTGGTTCTCGCAGTCAAGGAGTGCAGTTGCACTCTATATAAAGGGAGGTATCGCGCAGTTCGATACTCCTGTGGGGGTCCGGGCAGGGACACCAAGAGCCCGCCGATGAGCCTAGCTTGGTGTCCTAGGCGAAACCCCACACAAGACACGGCACAAACCTAGAAGATTTGCTGAGTTTTAATTCACCGGCCGTGAAAGCCAATAAACCATCTTTTTGGAAGCCTTCATAGGGAGGTTATGGCTGCTTGAGCTTTTGGTTCTCGCAGTCAAGGAGTGCAGTTGCACTCTATATAAAGGGAGGTATCGCGCAGTTCGATACTCCTGTGGGGGTCCGGGCAGGGACACCAAGAGCCCGCCGATGAGCCTAGCTTGGTGTCCTAGGCGAAACCCCACACAAGACACGGCACAAACCTAGAAGATTTGCTGAGTTTTAATTCACCGGCCGTGAAAGCCAATAAACCATCTTTTTGGAAGCCTTCATAGGGAGGTTATGGCTGCTTGAGCTTTTGGTTCTCGCAGTCAAGGAGTGCAGTTGCACTCTATATAAAGGGAGGTATCGCGCAGTTCGATACTCCTGTGGGGGTCCGGGCAGGGACACCAAGAGCCCGCCGATGAGCCTAGCTTGGTGTCCTAGGCGAAACCCCACACAAGACACGGCACAAACCTAGAAGATTTGCTGAGTTTTAATTCACCGGCCGTGAAAGCCAATAAACCATCTTTTTGGAAGCCTTCATAGGGAGGTTATGGCTGCTTGAGCTTTTGGTTCTCGCAGTCAAGGAGTGCAGTTGCACTCTATATAAAGGGAGGTATCGCGCAGTTCGATACTCCTGTGGGGGTCCGGGCAGGGACACCAAGAGCCCGCCGATGAGCCTAGCTTGGTGTCCTAGGCGAAACCCCACACAAGACACGGCACAAACCTAGAAGATTTGCTGAGTTTTAATTCACCGGCCGTGAAAGCCAATAAACCATCTTTTTGGAAGCCTTCATAGGGAGGTTATGGCTGCTTGAGCTTTTGGTTCTCGCAGTCAAGGAGTGCAGTTGCACTCTATATAAAGGGAGGTATCGCGCAGTTCGATACTCCTGTGGGGGTCCGGGCAGGGACACCAAGAGCCCGCCGATGAGCCTAGCTTGGTGTCCTAGGCGAAACCCCACACAAGACACGGCACAAACCTAGAAGATTTGCTGAGTTTTAATTCACCGGCCGTGAAAGCCAATAAACCATCTTTTTGGAAGCCTTCATAGGGAGGTTATGGCTGCTTGAGCTTTTGG